>CM068376.1:188444905-189044905 GCA_034769895.1 Magicicada septendecula
TAAAAATTTACTATTGCATATATAAAGCAATTATCATTTTTCAGTTTCTCATAGAATCATTTTGATTATGAACATGCTACATAATTAATTAACAAAATCATTATGGAATATGATAATGGTTCTCTACTTACTAAAAGAACCTGCTAAATAAAATAACTTTAAAACAGTACATACCATTAAATTCTAATCATTCTTTATACATTAGTTTCTTTGAAAGTAATGTTCCTGTTTCTCTAACTGCTACAAAATGAATAATAACAACTATTTTCTTGAGATCAATTTAAAAACAGGTTACATAACACTGTAAAAGTTATTTTACAAAACATGAATGTGTTTACTACATCATATTATTTATTATTTTTGTAATAAATTCAGTGATGGTAAATTATTTTTGAGGAATTCAAAACCAAAATGCACAATACTTGACATCTCAATTAAAAATCTATAAAATTTATTAGATATTTTTTAAATGTAAATTTGAATCCATTATTAACATTTTGCCTTTCAGTACCTCAATTACTTCACTGTATTATTTTCACCTTCATGCACTATTTACATATTTGGAAACTATTTTTTATTTACAAACCTTAGTGCTTCTTTATCTGTAACATTTTGGTTTACAAAAAACAAAAGAACTGAGTAATAACAAACAAGTGAAAAAGTTTTTACTTGAAAAGACAGTATCAGATTTAACATCTTATCGAATGAACAAATTGAACATAGGCTTATGCACTAATGTATTAACTATTTTTAAATACCATAATTTAAAAAGTACTATCAGAAAATTCTGAATTCATGCATAATATGCCATGCGTATAGTCAGAAAACAAAATACTGCACCACAGAACAAATCTGGTATGTGGGTATAAAATAGCAGAAGAGACTAGATTTTAAGCACAATAAAAAAAATAGTAACAACAAATATAATATAAATACATGGATTTTTAGGATTTTGAGATAAAAATGGTTAATTTCTAGTGTTTTGTAAATTTTAATTCAATGTGTGTGATAGATTACTGTTATCAGTGTTAATATACAGTAAATACTCATGTTAAATTTCATATATTAAATAAACATATTATTTCTGATTTAGTTCTACCCACAATAAACTTTTATAGTGTTTTACATTCAGAACTTTAAATATCATGGAAATTAAAATAATAAAAAATTGTCTCATAAAATTAATTCATAATGCATTTATTTACTTTACATGAATTTAAACAAGTCTATTGATTTAAACAAGTCTAATATAAAGTTTTTCAGCATTTTTTACTTTTTCATGCTACAGTATATGAGCATTGTGGACACATACAAAGCAAGCTGAACAAATAATGTAGTAGCCAAATTTAATATATAAACAAAAACTGATAATGATGCAGCAGCAGCAAGGTACAAAGTAAATCTTGAAGGCAATTCTTTTTACTTTTTAGAATTTATTCTCTTTATTGGTTGCAATTTAGAAAATGAAAAAATACAAAATATGTCGTAAAATAGCAATAAGGATAGAGCAAGTTGAGGTATGTGCCTTATGCACAAGTTGATGGCTTCCTGTTAACTGTAGAATGAGAACTGAATTAACTTTGAACATGCAGTCGTGTTAAGTATTATCGTAAACAATTTATTTTACAATGGTTATAAGAGAAGTATATAGTAATTTACTCTTATAATGAGTTGTTGGTATAATATTAAAAAATTAATTTCTTATGTCGTGTCATTTGTTGGTTAATACACTCAGTCATGTGTATGGTTTACCAAAACCAAATGATAAGTAATAGCTCCCACAAAAGAAAAAGCTACAAAGAAAAAATCTGAAGAGATTAAAATATTGGGTGAAGAACTGAAATTAAATAGATTTAAGCAATTCAGACTCCACACCTTTATGGCGAGTTATACATGTACTATGTAGAGTAAAAGGAAAGAGGAAGCAGAAATCAGATAATACCCAGAGACAAACCTGCATTTAATTTTATGTAAAGCCAATTCAGAAATAGTTCATGAGCATGACAGAACTGTTATAAATGCAAAACAATGGATTCACTTAGTGGAAAACAAAGTTTTTAATTATAAAAATCATGTAGACCAGAAGCTAAACATAATATGTACAAATATGCATTTGTTTCAAATGAGGGGAACTATCTCTGGAAAGATGCAATAATAATAATCAACATAGATAAAATGAATTGAAAAATGTATATCAAGACCATTTGGAGATTTTGTAATCGGTTATTACTTGTGCAATGATTCTAATAAATGAACTGCAAAAATTACAAAATGCATAGTATGAATAAGATTTTATATTATATCAGTTTTTAACTCAAAACAGAGCACACACAAGAGTTATCGTATCAAAATACAACACACTTTACAAAAACACAACAGTATTGGTATGGATGTTCACACACAATCAGTTTCAGAGACAAAATATGTAGATTTTATATGTACATAAAAACTGTTTATAATTGCCTTTTGTTAATCTGAGCGGTTTATGAAAACATTTCCAGGCTTTGCTGAGCAAATAGTGAACATCACAAGTTGGTTTTCTTAGCAATTTTTAATCATATTATTCCTCAAACAGACTGCTAGAAGTTCCAGTCCTTATGAAGACGCACCATAAAAAATGCCAAAAAACTCTTCGCAATTTGTTATGTGCTTGCATATTTAGTATAATTAAATGAATAGCAAAGAAACGCTTTGTATCAGTAATTAAAAAGAGCAAGTTAGATATTATTTCTAGTAGGCTTATAGTTGACATTTTTACTGAATCTGATCAAATTAATTTTTTATCAGCTCCAGTAACAAAGACAATAATGATAAAAAGCAAAAACTTATGTATACTACACACTACTAAGTTGCAACTACATGGTGTGTATCAAGGTCATACTACATGTAAGCAAGTGATACTCTCTGGTTTACTAGTTTAGAAGTTTAATTTAAGCTCTTAATCTACTACAATGTACAAAGTTGAAGCAGGTCACCAAGAATATACCTGATTTCTTAAATTTAAATACTTCATATGCCTAGTTACGAATTTCATATTTCCTTTTAAAATTAAATACCATATAGTACTGAATAATAAACTTTTAGTATTACATGCCCATAATGCGATTAACAATTACCAAAATTTTAAATAATTGTACACTACTAAATGAGGTCACTATGATTTCAAAATGCATACATTTGATGTAAATGTAATATGACATACTTAATTTTAATATGCACTCTCTTTGTGCACACTTAACATTATATAGAAAAATATAACAAAACAATAACTGGAAGTAGATTTTTACTATCCTATGTCCTATTCTAGGGTAAAGGAAGTCTGTACCCTGATCACTGATGGTCACAGAATCACTTAAACATATATGATTCTGTTAAAAGAAAAATATAATGCCATTAAAATTTTTCAGGTTTTTGAAAAAATAGGTAATGTGAAAAACAGTTGATGTGATGATATAAATGCGGAACACATATTTCCTTACTCTTAAATTTACTTTTAAACATGTAAAATACAGAAAAAGTAAAGTCAACAGTGGAAGATTATAAGCAGTAAAGCCAACTGTAAATACAGAGAGCATACACACTTTTCAAGTGATAAATATAAAGTTACTTAGGTATAGAAAATTACAGCAGTAACTATACCTATATAAAAACTGTCAATTTTCTTTAGAAAGAACATCCAAGGCTGATCCCTTGAAGAAAATAATTTTATATAAGGAGGGATAGCTATGTCATCTACAATTCCTGAATTCACAATAGCATGGACGCTGAAGTGGTATGGCTCAAATACATAACCAGTTTGAATCCACTGTTCCGTAGGATAATGTACAACAAAAGAAGAGAAAAGTTAATATAATGTAGTCTGAATTGAGTTTAGCATAAAGAAAAATATAAATAGAATGCACAGAGAATGAAATAAGAATGGAATGTATTTAATATAGAATGTAACTGATATTTAGTTAAGTAACGGACACGTCATGGACAACGAAATCCAAGAATAGAATGTAAGTAGAATAATGGTTTAAAATAATATTTAAATTATAAAAATGATGGTAAAATTATAATTTTGAATGCACCCAAGTAAATATTGTTGTTGTTTGCCAATACCCACACACTTGCTTTCACAGTATTCATATGTTACACAGGGCAGATTGAGAAATCATTCACAGAGCCCATCACTTAGGCAATCTCCATTAACATGGAAACAAGTGCATGTGTGTGAAGTGTCCATTGGCAGATCCAGTTATGTTGCTGAATTATTTGCGCCCAGCAGAAGGAAGATGTAGTTAAGTTGCTGTGACCTTGCGACAAATCCACCACAAATGTCCAGTAAATGAATACTGTAAGCACAAGTGCTTACCACTGTGCTACTCCACTGTTTGTATGCATACAAATACTTAATACGATTTTTTACTTTTTGTAATTGTTCTTCTGGTGAATTAAGTAGTATTGAAACTTAAAAGTATTGAACTCAGGAACAGTATTAAGTGACAAAATTACTCTGACAACACTGGTACAGACTTCATGTGGATAGAGTACATTGCCTACACGTAATGTAGTCTAATTATTACGGGTATATTACAGGTAATATACAATCTAAAAAACTTTTCATGTGTGTGTGTGTGTGTGTGTGTGTGTGTATGTGTGTGTGTGTGTGTGTATGTGTGTGTGTGTGTGTGTGTGTGTGTGCGCGCGCGCGCGCGTGTGCACGTGCACATGCAAGTATGTGAATTTTTGACAAGGCATAAAGTTTTTCTAAAAACTATAAATAAGCCGAGTGATTCTACACTATGAATATACAACATACAGTTGATAACGCCTATTCTGTAGTCCTGTTACCAACAGGACAGCTACTGCTTCAACTTTGTAGAAAGGTTCTGTATGTGTTCACTGCTTGTAGCAGTAATGCTCTTGTTTGTGCCATGCTCTAACATTGTGTTCAGGCATACACACACAACTTTCCTCTCTGTATGGAAAACTTCATACTCTTATAGATTTATTCACATATATGAAACCGATCTTCTGGTGAGGCAAATTAAATCTCAATTTCCATTTCTCAATGTACAAAAGATTGTATAATAACAAAATTTTATTTAACACATTTAGTTTTTAATTAGCATAATTTTTTTAATTTGCATTATTTATTTACTGTATAGTAAACAAATTTAGATATTTAAAAATGCCAGTCTGTTGTGTTTGTATGTGAAGTAATATTGTAATAAGAGAATGGTGTTACCTCAGCATTCTGTGATTGTGTGTTGGTGTGCTTACCTGTCGGTGAGCTACTTGTGTAGGTACGGGGCAGGCATCTAAAGAGAGAGAGAAGACAGATAGATAGATAGAGAGAAAGGAAAGGAAAAACAAAATCTCTTTATTTAGTAGAAACAGGCCGCAACAAAAAGGATTATGGAATAAACAGAAATCACACAGTATTTATCACACTGATCAAAATTTGAAATGAAATTAACCAAAATAAACAAAATTATAAATTTTCAGCAGAGTTATATGCTATTTATAAATATATATTCTACAACCTGTTGCAAGTTCTTTCTTTTTCAATTCTATGTCTATATTTATTTCTATTTTTCAGTTTATGGTCATAATATATATTTAAATACTTAATAATAATAACAATTAGTAATGGTTTAATAACAATAACATTAATAATAATAGTAATAATAATAACAACAATCAAAATTATTATAATAATCAAAATTATCATCACTACTGATAAAAAAAAAATCAGGATCAAACATCAGCTGTTTTATTAAACAAATTTTATAGACTTTATGTTGAATTAACATGACTGTCACTATTGGTACATTTTTTTAAAAAAAAGCTGTATAAATGGTGAGTTTAATACTGGCTACTGAGATGTATGATTGACATCAGCTCACTAAGTGTGAAATGTTAATTTCAAAAATAAATGTACTCATAGTGTGGGTGAAACAGTTGTTAGTAAGAAAAATAAAACGTGTTAAGCCTGAAGACAGCATTATTCCTTAATAGTGAGAAGCATAACGTTTCTGAGCAAGAGACAACATTTATATACAATGTAAACACCTCACACAAAGTCACAATTATGAATACATCACACAGGATCACAATGTATTTACTATTTCACCTTTATAATTAACATTAATTTTTTGTCATTAATATTATAAATTATTCCTGTGATAATTGTTATAAATTATACTTCTAATGTCTGTTACACACTCCATCCTTCTGTATAGATGTGACATCTGGGCAGATGCTCACAAACAGGAAAATTATAGGAATAGATGATATGTTCAGTCGAGAGAAGGGGAGCTCTTTGGGTGGCAATTTCCTGCCATACAGTCTCAGAGCCAGTGTGTTGGTCAAAGGCAGTGACCCCCCTATTGACCTGACAGAGACTTCAGAGAGGTCAGGTACAACCTTACCCAGTTCTTTACAGGCTGTGGGTACTTCTATGCCTACCTCATTAAGATGGCCAAAGCAGAAAGCCCAGACTCTATACATGGAGATTCTTCAAGAGATGATGCACATCATAAACTCTTTGACTGCACAAGATAGACAGTTGATAAACAACTGCTGGTAGCAAAGATGGATCAGCTAACTCCAGGTAACATGGTAAGGGTGATGCTGTCCAGAAATGATTGCTGGGATAAAGTCACCACCTTCATTGAGAAGTTGAAAAGGTGTTCCAGTAAAAGAAAAGCAAGACCCAGTAAGACCCAATTGATGCAAAGTAGATGGTAAATGACCAGAAGGGACAACAGTGGTTAAATACAGAGTAACGCCTTGATATAATATACAAGCGGTACCAAGGTGAAACTACATACACAAATAGTTTCACACTACAGGGGAGATCTTTTCCTGATGGTACATAATTGATTTTCTGCTACAACACATTGCAAAACTGGCATGGATTATCCATTGCATGAATTTTGGAAAAGATCAGTGTGGAATATGAAATGAGATATTTTACAAGATACACCCCAAACCTGATGTTATAGCACTGGGAGAAGAGGAATATATTTAGAACGTAAGTTCTTAAGAAGTTACCAAAATCAAAAATAGCAACTCAAATATATACAATACATGATAAAATATTAGCATTTGTTAAAATTAGAACAAAAATTGAATTTCCTTATGTATATTTTTAGATAATCTATAATATAAAAATCTCATTAAAACTTGCATACTTACACTTTAAATAAATTACAAGTTGCATATATGATAATAATAATATTCATTATTTTGATAAATGTAGCTATTTGTTTTTTAATACCAGTACATTAGATAAATTAAAGCATCATAAATACATATCAGCCTAAAAGCATCATACATTTTCATCCCATTGCAACAATATCTCTGAAATAATGTGTATGATAATGATTTTTTAGGTTACCTACTTGCATTTTTGGGAATAGGTTCAAATGCTTCAAAAATTATGAAAAATAAGATCCAAAAGCTTGAAAACCCCCACAGAAAACACAGCCTCATCTGATTCAGTTGTCAGTTGTCCCATTCTAACAGATAACTGAACCCATCGTCAGAAAAAATTAAAACATTTTGAAAATCTTTAAACGGTGGCACTAGGGCTTGTAACTTAGGGACACAATAACAATTAAACAGAAAAAGTAAATAAAGTAGTACTGGGACATCACAATAGCTAGGAATATCAATGATAATTAAATACAAAATTGAATATGCTATTATACACAATAACAAATGCAGCATAAAATTCATACTTGATACTCATACTTACTTGATATTCATAAATGTAAGAAGCTGGTGGTTTGGGGGATTGAAAAATAACTTCAATTTTTGTTTCATAGTTATTATTTCATAGTTATCTATTAGTTATTAGTAACATTTTGTAGTATTTCATTCAGTCTACAATTGTCACATTTAATTTTTTTACTGTTTTTAATGCACATTTTATTTTAATATTGTTATTATTATTAACTGAATTATTTTAGTTCAACACCTTCACCATGTTACTAATACCTTGAGACTGAATGCTTACATCTTGTTTTCTTAAACTCTTCTCCGGAACTCTCTTCCCATCATTATGTGTCTCATTAACTCCTTTCACTCAGCTTTTGGCTTCTCCCTTTATTTATCTATTATTTGTTTATGGTTTGTAGGAAGGTAAGAAGAGATAGGTGTTTTGGGTCCAAAGACTACCATATATGTGTAAAACTGAAGTTCCTGACACACAGGTTCACTTGAGAAGTTCTCTGACTATTCGAACTGATACAAGATTCCAGGTTTTTATTATTTCTTCTGCTAATGTTACTTTCTGTAGTTTAGTAGAGCAAGTGTACTAGTGCATGGGTTTGATCTCAATTTTGGATACGTGCAGTTTCTTTGTTATGAAATTCTCTTACAGTAGTACACCTTCCTAATTAACACTTTTGCTGTGATGGTCCTCACCTGTGGCCCTGCTGTATATAGCCCGCTTACGGGAGGGTCTCAGGTGAGGACCGCTCTAACTTTTCTCCTTGTTGGGTTTGAATGACTCGTACGTGGTGGAGATTGCTTGTTTCTATTCCCATCAATGACAGCTGAATTCAGTAGGCTTCTAGCTTTTGAACAATGCGCTTCGTTTGTAAATCCATTTACTAGTTTTTTGCACTTATTTTTAAATTGCAAAGGTTTTTTTCACTATTTCTTTTAATTAATAATTCTATATTACATTATTTAATACACTTTAACATTATTTACTTCAATTTTATATATTTTTTTTTTTACCGATCTTTAGAGAAACCGAATCCAGTTGCGGAAATTCAATTATTTTAGTTCATTCACAAGGTATAAGCAGAGTTTTATGTTAAAACTTTATTCAAACATAGCGTATTTAGATTAAATGTTGTAAATAGTTAGGTTGGACAAAAACGTAGCGTATTTAGATTAAATTTTGTAAATAGTTAGGTTGAACAAAAACGTAGTGTATTTAGATTAAATTTTGAATGTTCATCACTACTTTTTTCACAGAACTTAATCATTATTATTTAATGGTACTTTCACTTGGGAAACTTACTTGTTGATATTCCCTCAAACGCCGTTTCAGAGTTGTATTCTCCTTCTTCAGTGAGGTTTGAATACAGAATGTGTCAAGTAGTCGGTAATTTGTAATGGTTTTTTTGGTGACTGGTTGTGTGTGGGGGTGTGGAGATGGAAGGGGGTTGGCGCGGGATTCTGAATTGTTGTATGCGTTGTGTATTATTGTGTCGAGTAGTGTGTTGGATTTAAATTATAAATGTTCATTGAGTATGTTGTTTGGTTGTGTTTTGTTGTGTTTGTATATTTCGTATTGTTCTGCGGTGCTGAGTTTGCGCCTTTGGGTAGGTAGTGTAAAATTTCAAGATTGTTTTTTATATTGGTGTAACTGTGGTTTTCTGTCAAATTCACCATAAAAATAGAAAAAAACAACAGTATAAACTTTCTAGACTTAACAATCAACAAAACAAACAATACGCACACGTATAAAATCTACAGAAAACCAACCACAACTGACATGGTTATACACAACACATCAAATCATCCAACACAACATAAACATGCAGCCATCAACCATATGCTACAAAGACTCACAAAAATACCGCTAAATAAGCAAGATTATAATGAAGAACTTAACACAATAAAATACATAGCACTAAAAAACGGGTACAACCCTGATTTAATAAACAAATTACATAGACAATCCTATACAAAAACAACAAAACAACAAAAAATACAAACAACACACAACAAAACAAATACATCACACTCACATACTACAACTCTAACACACACAGAATTGCCAACACATTCAGAAAACACAATTACAAAATAGCATACAGAACCAACAATACCATCAAGACGGCACAAACAAAGACATAGACATATACAACAAAACAGGCGTATATAAATTGAACTGTAATGATTGCAATATATTCTATATAGGCCAGAAAGGAAGATCTCTTTCACACAAAAGCATTATCCAGTAACAACATACAATCCACATTCGCCACACACCTCCAGACAGAAAATCACAGTTACACCAATATAAAAAACAAACTTGAAATTTTACACTACCTACCCAAAAGTCGCATACTCAACACCGCAGAACAATACGAAATATACAAACACAACAAAACACAACCAAACAACATACTCAATGAATATTTACTATTTAAATCTAACACACTATTCGACACAATAATACACAATGCATACAACAATTCAGAATCCTGTGCCAACCCCCTTCCATCTCCACACCCCCACACACAACCAGTCACCTAAAAAACCATTACAAATTACCATGGCAACCCCCTTCCATCTCCACACCCCCACACACAACCAGTCACCTAAAAAACCGTTACAAATTACCAACTACACATTCCGTACTCAAACCTCACTGAAGAAGGAGAATACAACTCCGAAACGGCGTTTGAGAGAATATCAACAAGTAAGTTTTGCAAGTGAAAGTACCGTTAAATAATAATTATATAGCGTATTTAGATTCAATTTTACTAAATCGTTAGGTTGGGCAAAACTGTAATGTATTTAGATTAAATTTTCTAAATCGTTAGGTTGAACAAAAACGTAGCGTATTTAGATTAAGTTTTGTAAATAGTTAGGTAACGTTTTTAGTAATAGTTAGGGATAAATTAAATTAGTTTTATTTAAATTTCATAATTTTTTAATGTTAAATAATAACACAAATAATATATTGCAACAATACAGCCATATGCTGTATTGGGCATTGATTTAAATAAATATAAAATATGTAGAATTATTATAAGTTAGGGGTAAATGGACAGGTCTGAGATTGTAAAAATATTTCATTGTTATATTAGGGGAGAAATTAACCTGTTTCGACAGGCAAGGAACACCTGCTCGATTGTATGTGTGTTACGCGTGTATCTTGTGTGTGTTAGTGATGCATGTACAGACTATGCATCACTATATGGAATCTCAGCTACACTCCCCAAGTAATTAATAAAATAATTATTTTAATTCACTGTGTGAAAACTAATTAGTGTATAAACAAATCAAAGGCACCAAAGTGTGTGTAAAATTTATAGTTATCCTCAGTGAGAAAATGACGTTAATAGGACACATTACGCGTAGACAGTGCGAAATAAATGTGCCAAAAATTCGCAAATTACCTTAAGACGCTCAAATTAATACAGTGAGTGCTTAATCAAATTAGCTATGATTTGTGCTATCTCGATTCCGTACAAAACATTGCTATTTGCTAAAAATTGCAAATATATGAAAAGGTTCGGGAGTGGGGGCTAGCATGTGATCTGCAGGTCTCGACAAGATGACTTCGGAGCCAACAGGTGCAGAATCTCGAGAGGGTATAAATTAAGGGTTCGACTGAAAACACTTCTCTTCATTTCAAGACACAGTTGCAGTCGGACATGCTGTCCGTCAGCAGAACAGTTTTTATTTTATTATAAGTCTCATTGACGAACGAATAAGACGTTCAATAATTATGCTGACAATATTTCGGGAAGCGTAAAGTACTGGGACCATTTAAGTCTACAAAGAGTATCTACGGAGAAGCTACAAGAGCGACGAGGGATGCTGGACGTTAGGAGATGTTTTTTGACGCCTAACCGACGATTGAGATCCACCTTGCAGCAGATAGCAGTTCTCTGAGACGGACCACACACTGCTGGAGAACGACATTGGACTCTGGACATATCCAGGACCATGCCAAGCCAGGAGTAACGGAAACCCAACTCTGGACAACACTGGACCCCGTCAATAAGTCGTAAGATCATCAAAACTCGAGGTGACATGCATAATGCATTTATAAATTTTTTTTTTTTAAAGAGCGCATAAAGACTATATAAAAAGACAATAAATTAAAACAAAGAAAAAAGTTTATAATTAGAAATAATATATTAGAATGTTAGATAAATGTTTAGTTGTAAGAATGAGCGATCGCATATAAAGAAATAAGAGGAAAAAAGAGTTTAAATTTGAGATAGTAATTTTTGTTTATCAAAGTAAATAATTAAATTGATTTGATATTTGCATTGTAGAAAAGAATAATTTAAATTTTGAATATAAAACAAATGCCAGTCTAAAAGTAATTAATATAATTTTAAATTTAATTTTTAAACATTGGTATAGACTGAGCAAGTTGAGGTCAGATCTGAATTAAAATAATTCAATTCAAATTACATTTTAATTTTATTTGTTTTAGTAAATCAAATTGAATAAATGTCTAGATTAAGATTATTAACATGTCTAGATGTAAGAGTGTTTTAAATGTTTGTAACACCGTATAGTTTAAGAGATAAATACTTAATAATGAGTGATATCTTGATCGAAGATTATTAACGATGTTTTATTATTTATAAGGCTTGATAAAACAATAAATATGAATTTTTAAATACTCATAAATCTAATACTCTTATTATAGTTACACCTGGTATCGTTATACAACCTGCATAAATTACATTATATAAAATTTATATGTACCGTTGTAATATAGTCGATATATATTTTTATTTTTACTTTTACTTTTTTATTAAAATTAATTTTGAAATTTTTATTAATTGTACAGTTCTTTTTTCTATGTAGTAGTACTAAAATCACTAAGATTTAATAAACATGTTATAAAAAATATTCTCAACTGAACTGTTCTCATTTCATTGTAACCTAGCAAAAATGTTATTTTTGTTTTTTTATTGTAAAGTGCATGAAACGGCAATACTACAAGTATGACACAAAAATCTGAAGTAAATAAAAGTGTTTTAGAATCAACAAAATATACGAGTTTTAGTGAAAACAGTTCGGTTTCAGATTCGCACGGCCAAAACGTGAAGGTGCAGCTTATCTTCCCTAATAGATGCAAACTGGAAGATAAGCAAAATCACCAGCTACATTGTCATTATTTTAAAGGTGATCCTAACCTTGATCATTAGTTTTCTAGTTTGGCAGCTGTTAAGTGTAAATTTAAAGTTATAAGAGATAATTCTTTTCTTCTTATCTTTCATTGTAATTTATTATGCAGTCAAACCCCTACAAAACAATTTGGATATCTATAATCTCTTATTTTTACTCAGAAGTTTGGATTTTTACATTTGAAATGTTTTCAACAGAACAAAAATCTAAAATTATGAATTAATAAATATTGTTTACCATTTTATTTGGAAAATTTGTAAAGGTATAATGCAGGCTTAGCATAACAAAACAGTAACCGGGCGGGTAGTATAACTAGCCCCTAGCGGGCAAACTTTCCCGTTTACAGATGGGGTGAGGACCTTCTCCTAAATTCACTTCCGGTTGATTGTTTTTCCTCCACAGTACTAACAAAAACATAAAAAATGATAAATAATACATCAATGTGAAATATTAAAAAAATATATTCACCCAGTAACTAAGGGATATTCAAAAATTACTGTCCGCAGTGAAAGTGTTAAGGGCAAATCCTAGCACTGGATCTGTGATGTTTATAGTAGAACATTCAATAGCAAGTTCTTGTGTTCCTCTGGATTTCTTTGACTGCCATAGAATGGTTTCTGTACAATTATTTGTGGGTCAAATAATTGTAAATTTAAATTATTAGAAAGGTGTGTAAAGGATATTTCAAGTGAGGATTTTTGTGTTAGATGGATTGTATCTCATTATATGAATTTAAGTAGGGTTTTTGTTTTCAAGTTTATGGTTTGCATAGAATTCTACTTGTAATGACCTGGTAAGATATGGTCCTGCTGAACATTTAATTCTTGTTGAGAAACTGTTAGTGTTTGAATGTAAGTTGAATACATCTGCCATGTGATGGCTGAACAGAAAGCATAAACTGATAACTGATAACATTAGGAAACAACTGTAGACTGAATGGAATAAATGTTACTAATGACTAATTTTATGAAACAAAAAGTGAAGATTTTTCAGCCCCCCCTGCACCCCTATCCTCTTACATAAGAAAGCATTTAGGATTGGGGGGGGGGCGTCTAGGCCTAGGCTAGAACCACCACTGTATTAACCAATACAGTCTGAACTTGAAACATCCTGTCTTTTAAAGTAAACATGATTAAACAGATTTCCAACAATCCAAACTCTATTTCAAAATAGATATATGATTGTGGACACTTAAAAGATACAACCTCGTAGTCACCTTGTAAAATCATGATTCATTTACTCAATCTTACTTTATTAGTAACTGCTAAAAACAGATATCAGTTTACCGTATAAAAGTAGAAAACAAAAAAGTTATAGACAAAGACACTATTGCAGAAGAGAACAGAAATGAAAGATGATAGTGACACAATGCTGAAACCCTGATTGAAAAAAAACCTGAAATGAGACATTCAAAGTTATAATTCAAGAAAAGCATAAAATGAAATGAATAATAGTATATTGAGTAGGAAAATAAAAGTATTATATGTGTAATAAACAGTGATGGACCTTCATAAAAATGGAAACGAAAAATAGAGATAAAAAAGGCTATAAAATTGTGAAAGAGTTCTATAAACAGTTCCAAATGAAATACTCTAATAAGATTAATGATAATCTACCTCACATTTAGGTAATATTATGAAAGTATTGAAAAATATTGGAAAAGTGAAAGTCCCATCAAAACAATGGTAGAAATACTATCAATGGAGAAACTGAAAATGCAGAAATGTTAATGAGGTTATTTAACAGATGAATATGAATAAATAGATATACATTTTAAGGAACGTATTCATGTCCTGTTAACAGTACTGTAAAAAATTGTGGTTACTGGGCAATCAGTGTTTTTGTCACAACATTTATACAAAACACCAATGTACCTTTCATTAAATATGCAAATATCTATGTGAAACTTAGTACAACTAATATTATTTGCTGTGTGTGTGTGTGTGTGTGTGTTCGTCATGAGTACAAGGCATAAATGTAATGACATGCTGGTAAAAATTAACTATGCAATTTGCTATGATTATTACTGAGGCATATCAAACTCACAAAAATAAATATTTTAACTTAAAGGTCATATTTCAATCAAAAGTTGTATGAAGACATATTTTCTGTCATATTTGATTCTTTGCTTTTATGTTTCACTGGATGACAGTGCTTCATTTATTATTTGCACTACAACAAACAATTTGTACTGGAATAGTAAAAAGAATAATAATTTATTAATTAAAGGCTTATGAAGCATACCTTAGTCAGAGGTAGAGTTAGTGGCTTCTCTGTTACAAACTTTATAGTCTTCTTATGTGAAGACAGGGTATTAGAGACATTAACAGTAAGGAGTGTAAATTGAGAAAAGGATTAATAAATATAAAAACCATGTTTAAGAATGTAGAAATAATTCATGGTTATTAGAAAAAAATTTTAAAACAGAAAAAAGACATTAGGTTGAATAAATATTGTGACGGAAATGAACCATTAAGGATGGAGCTTAAGAGAAGACATGTAGGCCATTCAATCCGTGGTACTACTTGAAAGTACATGTCAGCAATATTACAGCCCTTGAAAAATATGTCACTCTATAGCTAAGGTTCCACAGAAATAGAGTTCCTTAAGTATTGTACTATTCTGTGTTAATAATGCATACAGATGGAAGGGAGTTAATATTTTCTGTTGGCTTCTGACCAAAAATGGTATAAATAACATAAATGCTAGTTGGACTGAGGCTCTTATATAGTGGTTAGTACATTAGAAGATTCGAAAGTCTAAAAGTAGAGGTTCTTAGTTTTAGAAAATTTTTGGAAATATGTATCACTAATGTTGTTCTCACTGAATCCACATAGAGAAAGAACCTATCTATCTTCTGGATACAATAAAAATAAATATAAATGAATAATAAAAAAAAGAAATACAAGATATGGGTCCATAATGTAACCAGTGAAGAAATAGATACATGGTAAATGTAGCTGTTGGTACCATTGAACATGATTTAGCAAGAATTCCTATTGATATGTGATGTTGTAGTGATCGAAATTTTAAAAAATTTTAATTCCTCGATCAAGTGGCACATTCCCACACTCGAGTCGACAGACACAAGCCCAGGTCGTAAATAATGACGAATTAGGGGCACGTCAAACCCAACGCCAGTGCGAAGACAAAGAAAAAACGTCTGAGTACAGCACACAATAAGAATTTGAGGGCGTCACTGACAGCTCGCAGTTTGTTACAATTTACAGCACCCAGCAATCGAAACAAAGACTCGTCCAGCTGCCGAATTACGCGGAAACGAGATGGAACGCCTGCTGTGGAGGTAAAGTGTAACACAAATATGAAAGGCTTCACTCTGCTACAAAGGAGTAAAGAGCAATTTTAACGGACAAATAAACAATAGACGTAACTCAGTGAATACTGCCAGTGCACCCTGCACAGCATGAAAACAAACCTTTGACAGTTTACTGAGATTTACGACTGGAAAGTGTAGAGATCTACGAGCAACGACTCCAGCAAAGGGTTGATAATCGGCGGAACGAACAACGAATAACTTGAACAATTAACCAGGGCTCTGCATTCTGTTAACAAAAGATCGGTCAGAACCTTGACAAAGTCTAAACAAAAGATGACAGACAGCCAGGAAATCGCTCTAGTTTCTTAGAATCCGTACCACGTTCGTCACATGGAATACTTCAGGGATGACGAAGACCAACCAGCGTCAAGCATCTTCTAAAAGAGCTCGTGGAGAGAGTAAGAAGGGTTCGGACGACGAATCGTGAAACAGAGGATGAGATCTCCAGAAGAGTAGGAATTTGTACAACCAATCATGAATCCGAGAGGACGTAGAAATCTAGAATTTAGACTTATGGGTAAGATGTTTTAATAAAACTGTTTGCGAAGACGCGGAGCGATAGTCAAGAGTATAGAGTCAAGAATAGATAGTCAAGAGTATATAGTCGAGAGTCGATAGTCGATAGTTGATAGTCTATAGTCTAAAGTCTACAAGTCAATCGGTCATAAGTTAATAAGTTAGTACGTACGACAGTCAGACGGTCGATTATAGTCGGAACGGTAATACATTCAGTGATTGAAACAGTTTGCGCTACCTACCGAACTCCCAATTCGGTGAACTCATAAGTGAACTTAGACATACGATTTAGTCTCAATACACACACAAGTCTGTTCGACAATCGTATATGTTCTGGTAAACTACAGTGCGCACGGGACTTGAAACTACAACCGACGCGAACATAATAACGCAAGTAATTAACATTCCAAAGTATAACAGTGAGTGACATTTCAAACACTCTCACATTACAATGAATCGCCACATTGAACAATTAACTGAATGAACTATATCGAACAATTACGCACACAGTACACACTACATCCAGATAGACGGAACAGTTAATCATGTACACGAACACGGCAAATTCTCAGAATAATTCAGCTTAATGACAATATTAACATCTCAATATTTGAACTCCAGACACTCGATATCAGCGGGGTACCACAACACCGTACATATAACGGGAGTGAAGATTTAGTGAAGTGAAGTGATTAGTGCTCTTCATAACAGTGATTAAAATGCTCGACGAATCCTCCAGAAGATGTCTTCTCACAACGGCGGAATATTGGATAAACACTCTCACAAGATAAGCTTTTATGTCTATTAAATCTTAGTAATATATACTACTGTTCTGTCTTCTCTTTTCAAAGAACAAACCCCAAGAGATTATATATATAAAGCATATGAATCATAAAATTTATAAAACAACATTAACGTAATTCATCATCTGAGAATAATGAACGCATTTAGGTAGGGATAAATATATTTGTTGATTGTTTATTGTTCGCATATGTTTTGTATATGTATATTATTTACTGCATTTGAATGTACCATATGTTGTGTTTTCAGGAAACAACGTACAAATTGTATTTTATATCATGTGTTTTAATATGTATGTAATTGCAGGATATAGTCACTTACTTAATTAACAAGTGTAATAAATAAGTAATTATTTTATATTTAATCTTGCGTTCATTATTGAAAATTAACCTCGATTAATAATTTATGTCATTCTAATCATCTCACAAAGAGTCTCAAAAGTATCAATGGACACAACAAACTCGACCATTGAGACGTCCGATTAACAGACTTATAAATCATATTTATTTAACAACTGTGTTGAGTCTAATCTGACGAGTATGAACTACTTTTATATATGTATTAAAATTAACGTCCATCATAACTCTTTTAATTAATATACGAAGTTAATGAGATACAGTTTACTAATTCACATTTGGATAGTCCAATATTAGCATAATTACGCTCAACATAAATGGTACGGCAACCCTAATTTACTTAATTAATTGCCACTCCCATTTATAACCTTAAATGTAAATGGCTCCCAATGACCGTAGGGCATACCAAGGTTAATTAGAGTCAAAGTGCATTAAATGTAATGGCGCCCAACGTGGGGCAAAAGAGAGCAGGCAGTAAGTGTAAGGTTAGCTTGACTGGTAAATGATAATGCGAAGCAAGGCTAAAATGGCTAGCGGTAGTTCTGACAGCATGGACTTTGACGTTAACAACCAGTTGGGCGCACCCGACAACGGCGAAGAGAATTCAGTCGAACCAAATATGACTGAGGAGACGTCAGAGGTCAGAGCGCGGGGACAGGAGTCACAACAACCACAGGAGTCCCAGCAATCACATGAAGAGGCATCACTACGTTCACTGTTGATGGACTTCATGCGCACACAAGGCGAAAGTCTCAAATTAATCAAAGAAAATTTAGAAGAAAACCGAAAAGAAATTAACGAAAAATTCGATCAACAGAATCAGAAATTCGATAAAGTCAACGAAAAATTCGACCAACAGAAGGAAGAAATCAATCAGAGATTCGATCAACAAAACGAGAAGTTCAACACACTAGAAGAAAAATTAGATCATCACAAAGAAGACGTCAAGCAACAGATGGCCGAACAGCTCACGCTTATACGATCGGAAATGCGTGACCATAAGACCAGTTGCGACGATAAGATAAGCGAAGTCTTGAAGAAACAGGAGGACGCTACAAGAGAAATAAAAGATGACACCACTAAGAAGTATGAAGAAGTGTGGGAAGCTCGAGAGTCGGACCACCAAGAACTTAAAAACCTTGCACAGACCACACAATCTAGTATAAAGAAAGTTCACAATAAGCTAGAACTACACATCAATAGTAATCAGAAGAAACAGGAAGAACTGAAGACCGAAATATATCACACACTTTGACAGCAGCAACAAGAGATAGGTGAAGCCAACCACACATTGCAACAGAAAATCGATGAAGTAGACGGCCGACAAAAGACGACCGAACAGAAGCTTGACGAAAACGTCAAAGAGAAGACGACCCACATTCAGGAACTCAGGTGTCAAGTAGAGAGACTGCGGCGACAGATCACCGATGGGGAGTCTGGGCCTCACAGGACAGTTAACGGACAAGTACAGGTGGAGCTGAAGTATGACGGAACCGACAGATTCCCAATGGAGTTCCTGAAGGAATTGTCGGAGTTTCAAGAAACATATTACCCGAACAGCGACATCAAGTGGATCGGCAAGCATCTAGAGAAGGACGCAAGTATATGGTGGCGTGTGATCCGGGACCAAATAAACACCTTCGAAGAATTCAAGGAGGCATTCACATTGAAGTATTGGGGGTTGGAATGACAGGACATTATCCGCGACAACCTCGAGTATGAAAGGTTTGAACGGCATGGACCGGTTACGGCTATACAGTACATCGAACGAATCCTTTTAGAAAGTCGGCAATTAACTCCAGCATTGACCGACCGCCAACTGATAAGAAAAATCTCAAGGCACTTTGGGAGGGACTTGCAGATCGCCGTTATAACACGCGGGATCGTCACCATACCCAATTTTGAAGCCTTGATCACTGAATATACGAGCATTCAGTCAAACAGTGCAGGCAACAGGCGTACGCAATATAGGGCAGCGAACGAAAGGGAAACCGGAAATAGCGATCGACCCAGTGGTAACTTTGTCAACAAAAGCGAGGGTGAGAGAAAACCAGCTTGGCAAGGAAGGCCGCACGGCGGTAACCGTTACGAGAATAAATCACACGGAGTGGTGAACACTGTCGAATACTTTAACGCCAAACCGAGCACAAGTCATGCCACCGACGACAACAATTCAAGGTCGAATAACGACCAGAACAGCAAAAAAAAACAACACCCCTACACAGCGAACGACATAGTTTTTGACAACAAAAACAACCCCACGAATAATGTCAATATCCTAGTACCTGACTTGAGGGATGACCTACTGCATGAATACGACGAGGACATTACTAAACAGATATTAAAATGTCCCGAAATACTCATTCAATTTAACAATAACATTAAAGTTTTGGCACTTGTCGACACCGGCTCAGTTATTAATGGGTTATCAGAAGAGTGGTTCAACGCAAACAAAAGGGACATTGAACCATATGAAATTTTACCCATGACGAATTCTCTAATCATTAGTGCTGTCGGGAACAAGTCCAAACTAATTAGAAAACACATACTATGCGACATTGAAATTGACGGGATCAAAAATGAGTGTGTCTTTTTAATTATACCTGACCTTATTAAACAATGTATATTAGGGATAAGTTTTTTACAGGAGGTGGGATGTCGCATCGACATCGGTAATAAGAAAATAGAAATAATGAATGCGGCTGATGAAGAGGTGCACGCCGTACCCATCATGAACATGGAACTAATGGATAATGGAGAAGAAGAAGAAATCTTGAGGAACATCGACGAGAAGATAGCAAGTATGGACTGTCAAGACGAGGAAATATTGGGAAATTTGAGGGAAATACTTATTAAGAATAGAAGAGTGTTTAGGGAATGCCCGGGGAGGATAGAAGGATACGAGCATAAGTTTCAAGTTACGGACAGTACGCCCTACTTTCAACGGGGTTGGCCTGTACCACTTGCTTATCAAAAGAAAGTGAAGGACGAGATTGATAGAATGCTGCGATACGGTGTGATTGAACGATGTACGAGCCCGTTCATAAATCCACTCGTAACAGTCATTAAAAGAGATGGAAGGGTCCGTTTATGCCTAGACGCAAGAAAGATAAACGGCATTACAATTCCCGACTATGAAGGCGTTTCCCCAATAAATGAAATCTTGGCAAGATGTAGCGAGATACGCTATCTATCTACTGTCGATTTGTCCAGCAGCTTTTGGCAAGTACCATTGAAGGAAGAGTGCAGGAAGTATACCGCGTTCATGTATGAGGGAAGGTGCTACCAATTCACCGTCACACCATTCGGCCTTAGTACCAGTTCAGCGGCACTAACACGCGGATTGGATACGGTTTTAAATGAAAATGTTAAGAAAAACACACTAATATACGTAGACGATTGTCTATGTTATTCTGACGATGTTCAGACACACTTAGCACATTTAGAAGCATTGTTAAATAATCTAAACGAAACTAACTTGACCGTCAACCTAAATAAGTCGCAGTTTTTCAGAAAAGAAATATCGTATCTTGGATACCAACTAACAACACGCGGCATCCAAGCTACGGAAGAGAAAGTGAAAGCCATTATGGAGTTCCCTAAGCCCAAGAATCAGAAACAGTTAAAGGGTTTCCTAGGCCTCACTAATTTCTATAACCGCTTCACAAGCAAATATGCGGAGACAATGCAACCCCTCCATGAATTATTGAAGAAGGATCACAAATTTGTATGGACGGATGAATTAAACGACTGCTTTGTCAGAGTCAAAAACCTATTTATTGACGCTGTAGTTTTGAGATTTCCGCGCCCAGACCAGAGGTATTATATACAATGTGATGCTAGTGATTACGCATACGGAGGACAACTTTACCAGCTCGATGAAGACGGGGAGATTGGCGTAATCGCCTTCACTAGTAAAACATTCAAGGGTGCTGAGCGGAACTACTATACTACAGAAAAGGAGCTTTTAAGTATCGTCCGATGCTTAGAAAAATTCCGAATATACGTTCTCGGACAACCGTTAACAATCATCACTGACAACAAGGCGTTGACATTCTTAAACAAATGCCATCTAAATAATTCTCGGATTACACGATGGATTCTTGCAGTGCAAGAGTATAAGTTCGACATAATTCATTGCAAGGGCAAGGATAACATCGTAGCCGACATCTTAAGTAGGTACCCACACGATGCAAAATTAGAAGAGATTCACGACAACACACATGAATATTTGGTCAACCACATCACCATGAAAATGAGACTTGAAGTGCGGAAATTAATCCAAAATATTGGAAAGCACCAGATAGAAGACGATAAGCTAAAAACGATCATCACTAAATTTAAGGAGGGAAATATAGACCCTAAATTAACTAAATTTTATCAATGTGTTAACGACAAGCTATATAGGCGACAGCGGAATGAATGGAAGCTGTATGTTCCTAGCAACATATCTGGGGACATAATTGCTGAAATCCATCATATGTTCGGACATTTAGGAACAAAAAAGTGTATTAAAATGCTCCAGGAACATTTCACATTCGACCGGATGTCAAAGAAAGTAAAAACTTATATTAAGACCTGTGACGTTTGCCAGAAGTGCAAAGATACCAACAACAAAGAGCTATTTGGTGGCACACACGCTGTGATACCTACAGCCAAAGGAGATCTGGTAAGCGCAGATTATTATGGACCCCTACCGACAAGAACGGGTGGAGTCAAATATCTATTAGTCATAGTGGATAATTTCACGAAATATGTCAAATTATTCACCCTTCGGAGAGCAACAACCACTACGACGTTGCGGAGAATAAAAAACATATTGCGAACTATTCGGACATCCAAGGGCCATTCTGACGGACAACGGGACACAGTTCACCTCCAGGAAATGGGTCAACGGTTTAAAGGAGTTGGACATACAACCAAAGTTTACTGCAATACGTAATCCATGTACCAATCTTGCCGAGCGGATTAACCGGCAACTAGGAAACTTGTTTCGCATTTTCGTAAGTGACCAACACACTAAATGGTCCCAGTACGTAAAAACGATTGAAGCGTGTCTAAACGAGGTGTACCACGAGACAATCGAAATTACCCCTCATGAAGCACACCTCGGCACGAGACCTACACGAGCATGGGAGCAATGCTTGGACAAAGGGGTCATTAGCAGTGAAGGGAAACACGAAAACAACATATTTGTAAAGATAAAGGAGAAGAGGGAGAAGCACGCGAAACGCTGCAATGAGAAAAGGAAAATAACAAAATTTACGATTGGCGACAAGGTACTGGTGAGAGCATACCACCAATCCGACGCTGCGTCGAGGAGAATTGACAAGTTCTTCGAACTTTTCGCAGGACCGTATAAGATCAACCGCATCATCGGCAAGGCCACATATGAGCTCGTGGAGTGCGATAGCGGAAAGATGAGAGGGAAATTTAACATACGGCAAATTAAAGCGTATCATGAGCCAGCGAAAGGAAGTATGGATAACACGAGTGGGTAGCAACGACTCCCGGCGGACAGCAGAAGACGTAGGTTAGGTAATTTGCTCGCGCGGCCAGTCCAGCTAACCAAATAACGATGTGTTTTTACTATATTGTGTTTAGTCCATATTTCAATGCTAATTGTGTTTATGATCATCATATATTTGTCATTCATTATGTTAATCAGACATGTAAACATCAATATATACATAAAGTGATTTGTTGGAGTGTACCATGTGTCAGAAGGGCATTGTGATACTATGACACAGGACACTAAAGACATTAGTAATTGTGAATGATAATAACTTGTTAAAATGTAGAGGTTCGAATAATTTGTTTATGTAATTAATAATTCAAAATGGACAATTGTTTTATAACTTTAAGAGTAAGCGTTTGAGTATGCATCATGAAGTATGCTGATTCCTCAATTGTTTAGTTAATATGTATGTTTCATTTATCAATGTAATTGTTTATAATATGGCACAAGCTAATCATATGTATATATTTGTTTTTAGCAACTATAGTCTTGAGATAATAATAACAGGTTTGAAAATTATTTTATTGCTATATAAGTCATCGACATAAGATCGATTAATCTAATTGATAGCTAATCTACAGCTTATCTATTACATTGTATATAGATAGAACGAAAGAACGTAAACGATAACTAAACAAACTGTCAAATGGACAGATGTATATATCTTAAATCCAATTATTTACATAAAATCGTATTGTATAGTCCGCATGTGGATGGATAAAATGTAGAAAATGCATTCATTTCACTCAGATGAGCGGCAATAAATTCATATGACCATATAAAACATCAAGATGGGGAATAACAATTAATTGCTTCCTATGAGAGATATACGTCAGTCAACCATGTCCATTCCGAAGCAGACATCCACGACTGGGACAGAGCGCAGAAATTGGATCAGATGTCTCCTGAAGCCCAACATCCAATCCAATTTGGGGACAATGTAGTGATCGAAATTTAAAAAAATTTTAATTCCTCGATCAAGTGGCACATTCCCACACTCGAGTCGACGGACACAAGCCCAGGTCGTAAATAATGACGAATTAGGGGCACGTCAAACCCGACGCCAGTGCGAAGACAAAGAAAAAACGTCTGAGTACAGCACACAATAAGAATTTGAGGGCGTCGCTGACAGCTCGCAGTTTGTTACAATTTACAGCACCCAGCAATCGAAACAAAGACTCGTCCAGCTGCCGAATTACGCGGAAACGAGATGGAACGCCTGCTGTGGAGGTAAAGTGTAACACAAATATGAAAGGCTTCACTCTGCTACAAAGGAGTAAAGAGCAATTTTAACGGACAAATAAACAATAGACGTAACTCAGTGAATACTGCCAGTGCACCCTGCACAGCGTGAAAACAAACCTTTGACAGTTTACTGAGATTTACGACTGGAAAGTGTAGAGATCTACGAGCAACGACTCCAGCAAAGGGTTGATAATCGGCGGAACGAACAACGAATAACTTGAACAATTAACCAGGGCTCTGTATTCTGTTAACAAAAGATCGGTCAGAACCTTGACAAAGTCTAAACAAAAGATGACAGACAGCCAGGAAATCGCTCTAGTTTCTTAGAATCCGTACCACGTTCGTCACATGGAATACTTCGGGGATGACGAAGACCAACCAGCGTCAAGCATCTTCTAAAAGAGCTCGTGGAGAGAGTAAGAAGGGTTCGGACGACGAATCGTGAAACAGAGGATGAGATCTCCAGAAGAGTAGGAATTTGTACAACCAATCACGAATCCGAGAGGACGTAGAAATCTAGAATTTAGACTTATGGGTAAGATGTTTTAATAAAACTGTTTGCGAAGACGCGGAGCGATAGTCAAGAGTATAGAGTCAAGAATAGATAGTCAAGAGTATATAGTCGAGAGTCGATAGTCGATAGTTGATAGTCTATAGTCTAAAGTCTACAAGTCAATCGGTCATAAGTTAATAAGTTAGTACGTACGACAGTCAGACGGTCGATTATAGTCGGAACGGTAATACATTCAGTGATTGAAACAGTTTGCGCTACCTACCGAACTCCCAATTCGGTGAACTCATAAGTGAACTTAGACATACGATTTAGTCTCAATACACACACAAGTCTGTTCGACAATCGTATATGTTCTGGTAAACTACAGTGCGCACGGGACTTGAAACTACAACCGACGCGAACATAATAACGCAAGTAATTAACATTCCAAAGTATAACAGTGAGTGACATTTCAAACACTCTCACATTACAATGAATCGCCACATTGAACAATTAACTGAATGAACTATATCGAACAATTACGCACACAGTACACACTACATCCAGATAGACGGAACAGTTAATCATGTACACGAACACGGCAAATTCTCAGAATAATTCAGCTTAATGACAATATTAACATCTCAATATTTGAACTCCAGACACTCGATATCAGCGGGGTACCACAACACCGTACATATAACGGGAGTGAAGATTTAGTGAAGTGAAGTGATTAGTGCTCTTCATAACAGTGATTAAAATGCTCGACGAATCCTCCAGAAGATGTCTTCTCACAACGGCGGAATATTGGATAAACACTCTCACAAGATAAGCTTTTATGTCTATTAAATCTTAGTAATATATACTACTGTTCTGTCTTCTCTTTTCAAAGAACAAACCCCAAGAGATTATATATATAAAGCATATGAATCATAAAATTTATAAAACAACATTAACGTAATTCATCATCTGAGAATAATGAACGCATTTAGGTAGGGATAAATATATTTGTTGATTGTTTATTGTTCGCATATGTTTTGTATATGTATATTATTTACTGCATTTGAATGTACCATATGTTGTGTTTTCAGGAAACAACGTACAAATTGTATTTTATATCATGTGTTTTAATATGTATGTAATTGCAGGATATAGTCACTTACTTAATTAACAAGTGTAATAAATAAGTAATTATTTTATATTTAATCTTGCGTTCATTATTGAAAATTAACCTCGATTAATAATTTATGTCATTCTAATCATCTCACAAAGAGTCTCAAAAGTATCAATGGACACAACAAACTCGACCATTGAGACGTCCGATTAACAGACTTATAAATCATATTTATTTAACAACTGTGTTGAGTCTAATCTGACGAGTATGAACTACTTTTATATATGTATTAAAATTAACGTCCATCATAACTCTTTTAATTAATATACGAAGTTAATGAGATACAGTTTACTAATTCACATTTGGATAGTCCAATATTAGCATAATTACGCTCAACATAAATGGTACGGCAACCCTAATTTACTTAATTAATTGCCACTCCCATTTATAACCTTAAATGTAAATGGCTCCCAATGACCGTAGGGCATACCAAGGTTAATTAGAGTCAAAGTGCATTAAAATGTGATGTAGCTTAACTAGGAACTGCTCCTGGGGGGGGGGGGGATAGCTTTTTTTTGGGAGGCAGATGAGACTAGCTTGAAGATTTGACTCCACATTTTCCTAAGGAAAAATGAGATATTCAAGATTCTTCAAACATAATTATTTCTACAATTGGTGTGTGTGTGTGTGTGTGTGTGTGTGTGTGTGTGTGTGTGTGTGTGTGTGTGTGTGTGTGTGTGTGTGTGTGTGTGTGTGTGTGTGTGTGTGTGTGCGCGCGTGCGTGCGCAGATGTTGCAGTCTAAAGTAGTGCATGTTATTTGTCTCACACATTTGCAAAGAAGGTCTATTAAAAATGTTGAAAACAGTATCTTGAGACAGACAAATTCATTAGAAAACTACATGTATTTATTTTTTACTATAATCACAGCCATTGTCCGTGTAATGATGAGGACCAACGTTTGTGCCCCTGTGTCATAGTAGCCTGCCACTAGTCCTTTAAACCACGTCACAATCTCCTTTTTCACCTCTTCATTGTCTGACCTGAACTTTTATGTTTATATATGCATTGTACACTTTCCACAATTTTGGAAATAATTGTCTATTGAAAAACAATAGACATCAAAGATGGCCTATGGCTCCTTTGTTTGTTGTGAACACTGGTCTTTCCTTCTGAGATTACATGGCATCACTTCAAAACATTTTGTCAGCTCATAATTTATCTATAAACAGCTGGGATTTGTACATGAATTTCTGCCAGATATTTGCCTTTTTGTGTTTAAAAAAGAACACATACCACAGATCAAATTTTGCATTTTCAAAACATGTCATATGATCTACTCAAGTAAAATCTGTTTTCAAACAGAATTATCACTGTTGCACACCACTATATAAAAATTATTCTGATTAGAGCTTTCAAGCTTCACAGCTTATCGTCAGATCGGAAAATTTTGAATAATTTTTCTATAGTGGTGTGCAACAGTGATAAATCTGTTTGTGATTATAACCACTAACGCAGCTTTCTTAATTAAAGATCTATTTTGTTACTGAATACGAAGAATCACCATCAACAAAAAATATTGACAGTGATGCCATCACTCCAAACAAAATTTCTCTCACCACCTCAATGCAGTGAAAGGCGTTTATTTTTCAGAAATGCCTTGTACACATAAATAAGTAACACAGTAAACAAAGGCAATAACATTTATTCTACATTGGGTAACTTTAATAGCAAAGACAGAACTAAGAAAGAAAGCAAAATTACAGCTGTATAAAATTTTCTGACTGACAACAATATTATACAGTGCAGAGTCTTTGACAAAACTGAATAAAGACAGGTCTAAAAGAACTGCATCAGAAATACAATACTGAAAATAAACATTAGAAAATAAAAGAAGAGACAGGGTCAGATACCAATATATTTCAGAAGAATTAATTGCAAAACCATTTGTAGAAAACATAGAATTGAAACAATGCCAACAGTTGGTTAGTTTAATTTTTTGTGTTATGACACTGAAAAATTCTCTTGATGAAAATGCATTTGTGATATTACCTCTGCAGCTGGAAATAAAGATGTTTTTGTAATCCTTGAATTTAACTTATAGTATTGTGGTGTATACAACATATTACAGTATTTTACAGTTTCTTCTCTTCACTCTGTTTTAATGGGAAATTTTACTGAATTGTTTCACTATTTACTGACAGATGGTTTATATTACACATAGTGTGCAAATAAAAATCTATACAAATTGCTTAACAACACGATAACTGAATGAAGATAAAAAAATCAGCAAATATTAGTTCCACTACACACTTTATACTAGTCAAATGATTAAAAGAGACCTAGCTAAGAAAACGCTGTCGAGAGAGAGAGAGAGAGAGAGAGAGAGAGAGAGAGAGAGAGAGAGAGAGAGAGAGAGAGAGAGAGAGAGAGAGAGGAAACGAGTTCATCATATTAAAAAGTCTTATCATGGTTTCTAAACTTGTGCTGATTTCTTATCCTATTCATAACACAAAGCAAACTGATATCTAAAACAGTTAAAGGCAATATGAGAGTGTCTTTAAAATATTATCGTGTTAATTTTGTATTTATTTAAATTATCTCTTATCCTTTCTGAAAAACTGACATTCCTTCCGTTTACTTCCAACTTTTCTGCCACATTTATATGTAATATTCTTGACATTTTCAAGAAAAGGCTTTTGGTATTCCTCCTTCACTGAGTTTACCTTCCTTTAAGTGAGTTTATAGAATGCCAAATTTTATCCAAAACGATGATGCTAATTTGGGGGAAAAGTCACTTTTCTGGAATCAGTTCAGGCATTTAAAAGGAAAATCTAGGGAATTGTTTTGTATACTAGACTTAAATAAAATTAAGTACAAGCATTATAGCCTGCTTTTAATGATAATTTCTTCTACAATCATAATTTGAAAATAGTATTTTATTAAACATGTCTGTCCCCATTAAACAAACAATTATCCCCACTCAACTAGTACTGAATGTGGTGTGTAGAGAGATATCACATTGGTAGAATGCTTTAGTTTGCTGTTTCACTCACACACACCAGTATTGTCGATCCCTATGCAAGAGTTCTGAGTACATGAGGTATGAATTATAATTCTGTTAGTCTCACAAGGAGGATATTCTATATTTTTCTATTTTGTAATACGAAAGAGTTATATAATAGGAACACGATTCAAATGTTAGTTTCATAAGTCTGTTTTTTGTTTTGTAATATGCAAGAGCTAAAATATTATTGTAGGAAAATATCAGTCACATGATATAGGGCTACATATATATTGAGTTCCACAATATATCTGATCATTATGGATATAGTTCTGTAAAGTTAATATTTTATTACTATATGCCAGAGATCTTGAAAATGTAATAATGAGTTATAATAAAACGATTTAGAATATTAGATAATATATTTTTTAAATCTATTAAAAGTGATTTTTCCTTGAAAAAGAAGCCTTTTTGGGTGGCATTTAGAGACTTTAACATGACCAAGTTGGTGACCCTTCTTTAACAGACAGTTTCAGTTCACGTTTTCAGATCTATAATTTCATTCTTTTTTTTTTTTTATGATCTCCTGTCAAACATTATGCCCATGACATTTAGATGAGTTACAGAGAAACCAGTGTACATTTAACCAAATACAGTGATCTGCAAGGGGTGCACTTATATATGTGCTAATGTATTACTGTTACTGAATAAGAACAATCTACATCTGCCTCATACAACACATTGCCATATTTCCCTGACAGCAGATTGTGCTGGATTGTCTCTTAATACCATCATCACATTTACATTATTATTACAATTACATGTTTTACATTTCTGTATTTTAAAAATGTAAAAATGGTAACACTATCACGTTTATAATTAGTAAAATAGTTTACCTTTTTCTTTTCCGTCTGGTGGCCTTTTCTCTATATTTAATTCAACGCGTTTCAGGACATATGCCCCATATCCCCCAGTATATTATTTTACTAATTATATACTATAAGTGGCTTGGATACCGAAAAACATGGATCTAAAACTATCACTTTTTTTTAAATGGCAACAAAATTGTTTAGCAATTAAGCTGTGATTGCTAATTAAGTGACTCATACTTTCTGGTCTTATAGATGTTATCAGGGGTGCCCACAAGGGGGATCATAGCGCAAGTTGCGCACTGAGAATTTTTGGGGGGGATTTTTCGGGTGTATTTTAAGGATTTTTGGGGGGGATTTTTTCAAGAATAACAATTTAAATCCAACATTTATGGAAATTTTTACCGTGTTTGTGCAACAAACTAAGCTATTAGTAAAAAACTAAAGCAATTGCATATCTTTATGATTGTTTTAACGAACTGGCGGCATAAATGTCTCTACCAGTACAACTAGTAGTAAATTTTATCGTAACAAGTGTAACAAATTTATCGTAACTGTAGTGTAGGATCTTGTTTTGTTTTAATGACTTTTTCAACTAAATGAATTTGTATAGGCTTATTGAAAAACCCCGAGATTTAGGTCTAAAGTATTCCTAAAACTCGAGTTTTGAAGTCTTAATTTTCAAATTTTCCCCTTTTACTGGGGGGTATTCCATACTCTCCAGACCCCCTGGAACGGCTTGCACCCCCTGGGTCATTATTAGTGGGGGGACTTTTCAATTGGGGGGAGTGCTGAGACTTTTGGGGGGGATTTGCGCATTGGGCCTTGAGGGGGATGGGCACCCCTGGATGTTATTGTTTTATTTTTGAACTGCAACCTACATATTTCTGTTAATATATTAAAATCCTTTCAGATAGATGTGATACAATGACAGTAAGAACATACACTCTTAACTTGCCCGAGAAAGTAATAAACAGTTTACTGAAACCTAATCAGTTAGCCATAATACTATACCACTGATGGTAACAAGTTTAAAACAGGCTTTCCTACAGTAAAACTGCTGAAGACATATTATTCTCTATGACATTGCCAGCAAAGTGACTAAAGGTTTTTGAAACAGTCATAAGTTAAAGTGTATCCTCATTCAAGGGTGTCACCAAGGGGGCAGCTGCCCCTCCCCCCTAGATTCGAAAAAATGTATATAGGAGAATGAAAATGAAATGAAAATGGTGTTGTTTGAAATTAACATAACAAGTCAACAAATACTCCCAGAGAAATCTTGAAGAAAACAGGACAATTATAACATCGATTATTACCTGCATTACATTTTGTGGGTCCCACGACTTAGCTCTGAGAGGTAAACATTATGGTGAAGGAATTCTGGAGGGGTTATACAAACTGTGAATTGACACGGGAGATGTGGTTTTGAAGAAACACATTGAGCATGGGAAAAAGAATGCAAGCTATCGATCGGTTGATATCCAAAACGAAATTATCAGCATTTGTGGGGATGTGCTTAAGGCAGATATTATAAAGAAAGTGAAAAAAGCAGAAGCATATAGTGTATTAGCGGACAAAACAGCTGACATTTCTGGAACTGAACAATTATCGATTGGGCTGCGATATTTCCATGAGGAAACCAACGAAGTCGAGGAAGTGTTCATCGGATTTGTTGAGCTGAAAGCTCTGGACGAAAAATCCATTGCACAGACCATCAATAAGTTTTTGGCAAAAGAAGATCTTAATCCAGAGAAATGCATTGGTTTGGGATTTGACGGTTGTTCGACAATGTCTGGAACAGTCAGTGGTGTGCAAGCAATCTTGCGCAAAAAATACACCAAAGCTTTGTTCTTTCTTTGCTCTTTGCACAAACTGAATCTAGTGATCAATGATCTCAATACTCTTCCTGAAATTCATAACACCGTGGGAACCATCAAAGATATCATTTCATTTTTTCGGGAATCAATTTTGAGAAGGAAGTTGATACCTAATATTTCCAAGCTCTGCAAAACAAGGTGGAGTGAGAAACACAAAAGCATCAGAGTTTTTAAGGAGAATTTTCCTGTTATAATGGAGGCCTTAGAAACCTTATTGCGTGAAGGAAATGGTGCGACTAGAAAAAATGCTTTTCAGCTCCATGCGGCTGCTTCTAGAGTTTCGTTTATTCTTAGCCTTATTTTAATAGCCAAATACTCAGCTTTGATGGAACCAGTTGTAAACGTGCTCCAGTCCATAGCTTTGGACGTGGTCAAAGCCTCGCAGCACATTAAACGCATTTTGCAACTGCTTAAAAGCCACCGTGACAATCCGAAAAAAGTCACAGATGAAATTATAAGGGATGCTACTGTCGTTGCGGAAAAACTCGGACTGGGAGAGGACATGAAATCAGTGCCGCGCATTGTTGGGAGACAACATCATCGAAGCAACCACCCAGCAGAAAGCCCTTCAGAATTCTGGAGGAGGTCTTTAATAATACTATATTTGGACTCCATTATTACTTCTCTTGAAGTGCGTTTTGCTGAAGAAAACACTCCATCATTCGCATTATCTAAATTACACCCGGCGCAAATTCTAACCATGTCAGTGGAAAATCTCACAAAAGCTTGCGAAACCTTCGCCCAATTTTACGATTTACCGAACATAAAAAAAAAATGAAATCGAACTTTGGCGAAAATTGTGGCAGGATAAACCCAACCCAACAAAACTAACCATTGTTGATGTCCTAAAAGAGATGGAAAACTTCTTCCCTGAAACGGGAAAAGCTTTAAAAATTTTGATTGCTCTACCATGCACAATGTGTAGGCTACTGTGGAGCAATCCTTTAGCAGCTTAAGAAGAATAAAAACCTGGCTGAGGAGGACTATGGTAGAAAGTCGTCTCAATGGCCTAGCAATGATGAGTGTTCACAGAAAGCTTATTTTTGACAACCTAGAGGATTTTATTAATAAAATGGTCGACAAATTTGCAAAAAACCTGAGAAAATTATGTTTTAATTAATTTTTTTTTAATTTTTTTAATTTTTTAATTTCTTTTCATTTTTTTATAAATTTTTCTTGAATTAAAAAACTTAAAAAAAATTAAATCATTGTATCTATTTGTACCTACAATTCACATTTCCCCCATCCTCTCTCTCATCTTGCCCCCCCTGGCCCATTGGCTGGCGACGCCCTTGTCCTCATTATATTTAACTTATACTTTAAAATCGTTACACGTATTAATTTCACATATCAGTAAGATCAGCTTAATGCTTTAACACACTGATAAATTTTATTTATATTTATCAATCTATTGTGGAAATCAAACACTGATACTTTCAGTGATTCTTTTAAATATAATTTCAGCACTTTCTAAATTTAAAATTGAGGACTATTTACACTGAATTTTGTATTAATAGTAACCTGATATTAGGTGCAGTGAATTTAAACAAACATTAAAGGCATAATTGTTACACACCAGTCTTATTATGTACCATAATACATTTGGAATGAATTTTATACTGTGAAAATATTATTTGAAGATAACTGTAAACAATTTTCTAGTGATACAAGAAAATTAATGTGATAATCCTTATCATGCTTATAACTCATGAAAGTGAATCACCTCAGTTACTTTGTGTATGATTCATTTTGCCAATTTAAGGCTATATGTAATGAATATATTACAGTTTACTGAAGAATGTTTACTATAGTATAACCCTATTAGTAAGCAGCTACGTGGAATTTGTGTACTTGAGAACCTTTTTTTGCCAGAAAGTTGTATTTAATTTCAATAACAGTCCATATGAGAGAAGATGAAGATTATTCCAGTATACATCTGATTGAACAATGCAAAAGTGGTAGGAAGAAACTTATGTTTATTTTTTCTCTGAATACTAACTTGACATACATGTTAATGGTGATACAGTATTGAAAGACAAAAACATCTTAATTTAGAGAGACACATTAAATGACCTCCAAGTATATGAGTTGGTCAAAGGTATACTGAAGAAATAATTATTAAGTAAATAATATTATTTAATACAAAAATGATATCCGTATTTATGTGTGTGTATATATGTGTGTCTGTGTGTGTGTGTGTGTTCAGTTCAAGTTTAATAATTTTCAAGATACAATACAGTTCATAAAACTTATCAGAAATATTCAGGAAATTTGCTTCTACAAGCATTTTTACTTATTATTTAAGGTTTCAAACAAATGCAAATTGTTTTTTAATAGAAGTGAACATATGTTTCATACAGATTACTGTGTTTCCTACTTGGAACCTTTTTAATGGGTACACTATGTTTATCTTACATGGAAAAATAATCAGCATATTATTTACAGTTAAGAATTCCAAGGTAACTAAAGAAATGTAATGTTCTTGCCTCGCTCACTGTGTATCAGATAATAATGGTAATTGTAAATTACTTTCCATCTCCTACCTTTTCTTCGATCTCGGGGATCTGTCCTTGGTGGCATTCCTTCTCTTGGTGGTGGTGGAGGACCTCTAGCCCCAGGACCATGCCCTCTGTCTACTGGTGCAGGACGTCCAGGTCCACGTTGACCTCGCATTGGTGGCCCACTTCCATTACTAAAATCTGGAGGTGCTTCAGTTAGGAAATTTGAAGGCACAAGCCCTCTGACTCCATTAAGCTCGCCCATGTAAAATAAATCATCATCCATATCTCCATAAACGTAGATAATATTGCCCGTGCTGAATTTCAACTCCACCTGCAGTATATCATAAATACACTAGACCTTCATACTTCGCTGTACAATATTGTTCATTAGTCTGAATAGGTAATGTACAATGATATGTTTGGAGGACTCAAATAAATGGCAACAGTAATAAAAATGTACATTGTAAGTAATTATAATTATTTACATACTCTTGTATTAAGTTTACTTTTGTATTTTCAAACACTTACAAATGCAAGAACATGTAAACATATAGGAACAAGAAGGGACAACATATCTTTTATTACTATTTTGTGATTTCTTAACTAGAGATTGTTTTTATTAACAAATAGAAATCATTAATAAAAATATAGTATTTTTGCTTGCCTTGTACTTTTATATCAAACAATTAAGAAGTATAAATCTTCTATTTACACATTTGTATTTGTATCAACATTCATGCATGATACTAAGAATTAAGCCTATCAGAATCTAAGTGAAAGAAGTTTTCATTCATACCCTATGACTTTTATGAGAATACAAGCTACCTTACAATTTAAGTCATTAGGTTATACTTTTTATAGAGATAGTCTAGACTGTTTCCATGCATTCTAGAAACAGGTTGCAGGTTTGTTTGCTAACAGTTAGTGAATATTTTGAACATATGTTTTTAAAGCCAAAATTGTAACAGAATGGTTGAAGAATTAAAGCATAAAATATATTATGTCTGGACCTAATCTTGTTAGAAAAAATCTCCCACTCAAATAGGTGGATTTTTAGATTTACTGAATTTTTGCTGTAACAGCTTTTCAAATATGGAGCTAGGATGAGGCTTTTACTTTCAAAACTATTTTTTTAAAGGTATAAAAGGACTTTTGAGGGGCAGGTATGGAATCTCAATTCATTTTAAATGATTATGCAATGACCTTGGAGATTGAATGATGTAAAGAGAGTCAGAGTACGTATAACACAGGTGTGTGTGTGTGTGTGTGTGTCACCACAGACATGACGTTTATAGGTACTGCCAAAAACACAAAAAATGTAGTGGCTTTAACTATGTAGAATGGGAAACTTGAGTATGATACACATGGTAAAGCCAGCACTTGATTAGTCCAATGTTGTTGAAATGTGGGAATGTTCTACTGAGAGCTATGGTCTTAATACATCATTCCTTATTAAATTAAAATTAAATATGTAGCCCTACACTCTATAGAAATATTGGCATGTGTATCTAATAAAAATAAATTAAAACGTGTTAATATAATACAATCCTATCACATGTTCATCTAATAGTATTTGTACAGGGTGCTTCCCACAAGGGTGTTGCCTGCTAAAGAACCCCCAACCTACATTCAAAGTAAAATGATTAATATTGCACAATATACTAAGTGATATTGTGTGATTGGTATTCTTAAAACTACTTGTCATATTATTAAAACTATTAAAATAATACATATATATATATATATATATATACATATATATATACTGTTAATGATTTCGAGGTTCGGTCATTAATCATGAAAACTCAGTTTTGCGACGTTTCGAGATTTATTCTTCTCATAATCATGCCTACAACATTAAAATATAGTCTTACTACAATTAATTATTTGTAAGTGTGTATAGGTGTGTGTAAAGTTATACATTACTATAACTATTTACTTACATTAACTGTGAGATGAGCTACAGCAACCACATTACACTAAACACTTATCACTGTTCCATACTTATACACATATAACACATTACATTTGTATAGTGTTAGCATTATGTAGTTATCTGACAGACTGCCAGCGATATAAAATTTTTAATAGTACCTTAACTAGTAAGTTGTTCAGTATTCCTATAACCTGTAAACCATTGTCCATTTTAAAAAGAGTGAATAAGATTAGAATAACACTTGCTAAGACTTTGTACGTCCGTTTTCTTGTTAACTGAAAGGTGTTTATTCTTCTCTATTGTTAGCATTTCTAAGAATTGCCGTTTAAAGTGATTACTTTCTGCATGAATTACTTTAGCTTTATGAAACTGAAACGAGTGACCGTGTGTACGGGCGTGTTGTGTTAGGGCCGTGGGATCAGGTCTGTTAGTATTTACTTTCTGGCACCTATATTTATGTTGATAAATACGTCTTTTGAAATACTGTTCAGAACAACCGTAATATTTTTTTCCACAGTTTTCTTCACACGGTATTTCATTTATTATGTTGGATCTTAGTTCTATTTCATCCCTGTCTTTAGTATGCGTAAAACATTTATTATTGATAGTGTTAACATTTTTAAAAGCTATTTTTGTATTGTGATTAGCATTAGTGAGGATCTTGGAAAGTCTTTCTGATAATGATTTGACATATGGAAGGGAAAAATATTTTTTAGTTGTAGTAGTGTTATCTTGATTACTGGATGTTGTATTCTGTCCTACAGGTGTATTACCATTTATTTGGTTATTAGTTGCGTCTAAGTTATTTATTTGGGTTTTAGTGTTTTCTACCATGTTATGATTATGTCTGTAACTTTCTCGTAATATTTTGCAAATTATTATCTTGTGGGAGTACCCATTTGTTAGCAATAAGTCTACTAGTCTATTATAAATTTCTTTTTTGTAGATGTCTGTTGTAAGTCTGTGTGCACGATTTATCAGATTTTTAGCAACATTAATTTTGTAGTGGTATGGACAATGACTCATGTAATGAATGTATCGTCCTGAGGTTTGTGGTTTTTGCCACCATTTTGTGTCAAGTTTACCATTGGCTTGGTGGAGTAATAAAACATCTAAAAATGAAATTGTGTTGTCCGATTTTTCTAATTCTACAGTGAAAACTATACGTGGATGAAAGTCATTGAATGTATCTATTATTATATTCTGCATATTAATCGGTATTGCTGTAATAATATCATCAACAAATTTGTAAAGGAATGGTATACCAAATGGTACAGTGGGAAGTTTTTTATCAAGAATATACTCAAGATATATATCAGCCAAGATAGGGGCTATTGGTGAGCCCATTGGGCATCCAAATAACTGTAAATAAAACTCATTGTTGAATTGAAAATATCCCCTCTTTAGGAATATTTGTGTGAGGTCTGAGTTCATCAAACCTGTCAGAAATAATTTTGGTTACTATTGGTACTGACATATTGGTAAAAAGGGATGATACATCCAGTGAAATAAGTTGATACCCAGGGGGTAATTGAACATTGGATTATTCCTAAAAAACAATTCTTAGAAGCACTTAAGTTATGCCTAGAGAGGGGATATTTTCAATTCAACAATGAGTTTTATTTACAGTTATTTGGATGCCCAATGGGCTCACCAATAGCCCCTATCTTGGCTGATATATATCTTGAGTATATTCTTGATAAAAAACTTCCCACTGTACCATTTTATATACCATTCCTTTACAAATTTGTTGATTATATTATTACAGCAATACCGATTAATATGCAGAATATAATAATAGATACATTCAATGACTTTCATCCACGTATAGTTTTCACTGTAGAATTAGAAAAATCGGACAACACAATCTCATTTTTAGATGTTTTATTACTCCACCAAGCCAATGGTAACTTGACACAAAATGGTGGCAAAAAACACAAACCTCAGGACAATACATTCATTACACGAGTCATTGTCCATACCACTACAAAATTAATGTTGCTAAAAATCTGATAAATCGTGCACACAGACTTACAACAGACATCTACAAAAAAGAAATTTATAATAGACTAGTAGACTTATTGCTAACAAATGGGTACCCCCACAAGATAATAATTTGCAAAATATTGCGAGAAAGTTACAGACATAATCATAACATGGTAGAAAACACTAAAACCCAAATAAATAACTTAGACGCGACTAATAACCAAATAAATGGTAATACACCTGTAGGACAGAATACAACATCCAGTAATCAAGATAACACTACTACAACCAAAAAATATTTTTCCCTTCCATATGTCAAATCATTATCAGAAAGACTTTCCAAGATCCTCACTAATGCTAATCACAATACAAAAATAGCTTTTAAAAACGTTAACACTATCAATAATAAATGTTTTACGCATACTAAAGACAGGGATGAAATAGAACTAAGATCCAACATAATATATGAAATACCGTGTGAAGAAAACTGTGGAAAAAAATATTACGGTTGTTCTGAACAGTATTTCAAAAGACGTATTTATCAATATAAATATAGGTGCCAGAAAGTAAATACTAACAGACCTGATCCCACGGCCCTAACACAACACGCCCGTACACACGGTCACTCGTTTCAGTTTCATAAAGCTAAAGTAATTCATGCAGAAAGTAATCACTTTAAACGGCAATTCTTAGAAATGCTAACAATAGAGAAGAATAAACACCTTTCAGTTAACAAGAAAACGGACGTACAAAGTCTTAGCAAGTGTTATTCTAATCTTATTCACTCTTTTTAAAATGGACAATGGTTTACAGGTTATAGGAATACTGAACAACTTACTAGTTAAGGTACTATTAAAAATTTTATATCGCTGGCAGTCTGTCAGATAACTACATAACGCTAACACTATACAAATGTAATGTGTTATATGTGTATAAGTATGGAACAGTGATAAGTGTTTAGTGTAATGTGGTTGCTGTAGCTCATCTCACAGTTAATGTAAGTAAATAGTTATAGTAATGTATGACTTTACACACACCTATACACACTTACAAATAATTAATTGTAGTAAGACTATATTTTAATGTTGTAGGCATGATTATGAGAAGAATAAATCTCGAAACGTCGCAAAACTGAGTTTTCATGATTAATGACCGAACCTCGAAATCCCTAACAGTATAATAATATGGTCGATAATTAACATTCCTATATATATATATATATGTACATATGTATATGTATATATGTACATATGTATATGTATATATGTACATATGTATATGTACATAGGTTATGTTACTCACATGTATTTATATTATCCACAATTGGTGTATAACTTATGTATATTGATGCACACTATTTATAGAATATACTGTATTATACATTGATAGGTAAACATAGTTTGTTCTATAAGATCCTAGAATATGCAACTGGAATAGTCTCGATATTACTAGTAGTGGCTGATACTCAAATGATGCATGTTTGTGAATGACGTCCTTACCAACTATATATAAGACAGTAGAGACATTGTGAGTCTTCACTGAGAGTTCAGTTACGTGAGTTATACAGTTACTGTGTCTATTTGACACCACATTTGTGGATCAATATTATATTTGTGTGTTGCTTATATTACCTTTTTGCTTCTTTAATTTACGGTTGTGTTAATATTTGATATCACAGTTGTAGATCTAAATTGTACTTTGTGTGTATATTTTTATTTGTGATACTGGTACGTAAGCAAGGTGTTGACAGTGATACGAGTGTTTAATTTCAATTGCTGACCCAGAAGACAAGGGGTTTTACAAATTATGAGGGGATCACACAACACCCACTAAAATTCAGTCCTTCTTTTGTGTGGAGTGTTCAGTTGTATATGAAATGTGTTACATAATGGGCACTATAGCAGTAAGTGATAAGAAAAAAATGTTTTCATTGCATGGGGTCTATTTTTCTTGATAAAATAGAATTTTACAAATACTGGTAGTCCTAAATAAATAAGTCATTCAGAGAGCAGTGTCCCTACAAAGTTCTTTGTTTGTTTTTTTCTAATTTGTGGATTGAATTTTTTGAAAACAATTCAGTTAACATCAAGTATTAAATATAATTTTAACTAAATATAACTATTACATTAACGACTCGGAACACAAAGTTTTTTATAAGTAAAAACATAAAGTTTTACCTTACAACCTGAACCGGTTTTCACCTTCTTCAGAGGTTGCCGCTGGTAGCGCTGTCCGTCCTGTTGTGGGCGACGGAATCGAATTTCGAAAGATCGATGTTGTGTGTGTGGGGTGAGATATGTTCAAATAATGCGTGCGATTTGAATTGTGTCTAAACGAACAGACACAATTCAAATCGCACGCATTATTCGAACATATCTCACCCCACACACACATCGATCTTTCAAAATTCGATTCCGTCACCCACAACAGGAAGGACAGCACTACCAGCGGTAACCTCTGAAGAAGCCTTTTAAAGGTGAAAACTGGTTCAGGTTGTAAGGTAAAACTCTATGTTTTTACTTATTAAAACTTTGTGTTCCGAGTCGTTAATGTGATAGTTATATTTAGTTAAGTAACGGACACGTCATGGACAACGAAATCCAAGAAATAATTTTTAAGTGTGGTGTTACTACGTCCAAGTTAAAGAAAAAGAAAAAAAAATATGTGGGGAGTTTTCACCAGAAGATAAGGCTTGAGTTAACAAGTTTGCCCAGAATGATTGATATTTCCTAAATTTAAAGGATAGCTACAACTAGCTGTAAATAATGATGAAAAATGTAAATGTATTGCTTGCAACATTATTTTGATGCATGATAAAAGTGAGTTGGAAAATGACTCATGAACACAGAAACAAATGGTTAATGTTAGGTTTTTTAAAAGGCTAGTTTTGTAGCTAGAGCTTTCTTAACTCAGAAACATGAAACTCTTATGTCAGTGATATTAAAGAAACTGAAATTAAAACTGTAGTATTTTTTTTGTGAAATACAACATTGTATTGGAGGTATCTGATCATCTGACACCCCTTTTCCATGATATCTTTAAAGATTAAAATATACTAAGAAGTATAGAATTTAAAGAAAAAATATACTAATTTAATTAAGAAACTAGCTATAGTTGAAACTAAACAGTTGTCATGTAATATATAAAAACTTCAATTTTCTGTATTATCTGATGAAAGTACAGACATGTCAAATGATAAATGCCTCTGTGCATTACTCAGATTTTTTTCACTTTTTAATGCCCAAGTCAAAACATAATGCTTGAACTACTAAAATGATATGCATGAAACTACTCAGCAGACAATTATCTGCAAGGCATTTAAATGTTATTTGCAGAATAAGGGAATTCCTATGAAGAATATAATTGGTTCAACATGTGACAGAACAAGTGTGATGGTTGGAGTGAAAAATTCTTTTTGTACTTTAAAAAGATAGTCTAAATTTCATTCTCATGTACTGTATTTGCCACTCATCAGCACTTGTAGACAGTAACCTAATGCTACCTGATGTTTTGGAAAGGTTAATAAATGCTTATATTCACTTTCTGAAACAAATGAAAAAATGATGTAGACTTATAACTGAATTTCAGGAATGTTTAAATGTGAGCAAGAAAAAAATTTAATACCTGTACTTCAGATACAATGTGACTTTCTTTACACTAGTGTGTAGAAAGAATTTTGGAGAATTTTGGCAATGTTCCTTCACTACTCTTAACTTACTGAGTTGAAGATAACTTAAAAAAAATGCATAGTACTCTTAACTTACTGAGTTTGAAGATAACTTAAAAAAAAATGCATAGTTTATCTATATAAATCTTAATAATGACTCTGTGAAAGCACCCTCAAGTACAGTTTCAATTATTTTAACAATTAATATTTTATCTTGTTGTTGCATCCTCTTTGTTCACTTTATTAATTTAATAATATATATAAAACTTTCACTACTGAACTTACTGTTGTCACTTCCCAAACGTTTCGAGATGTTGTTTCTCTTCTTCAGTGGGTGTAATACTGACTGTCGATTACAGAATAACTGTTACGGAAAAATGGTGTGTGTGGTGTGGGTTGAAGGTGGGAAGGGATTGGCGCTGAGGTTTGAATTGTGTGTGTGGATCAGTGTATCGAATAGTGTATGTGATTTATAATGTATTTGTTCATTTAATATGTTGTTTGGTTGTAGTGTGTGATATCTGTATATTTCAAATTGTTCAGCTGTGTTTAGTTTTCTACTTTTAGGTAAGTAGTGTAATATTTCCATGTTGTGTTCCAAGTTTGTGTAACTGTGGTTTTCGTTATGTAAATGTGTGGCAAAACCACAATAATACACAATGAATACAATTCAGAATCCTGCGCCAACCCCCTTCCATCTCCACACACCCCCCACACACAACCAGTCACCAAAAAACCGTTACACATTACCAACACCTTGACGCGTTCCGCATTTATATCTCACTGAGGAAGGAGTAAACCACTCCAAAACGTACATTTGAGGAAATAACAAAAAGTAAGTTTTTCAGAAATGAAAGTGCATTAAATATTAAATATTAATTGTTAAAGTGCTGTGAAAGAAGTGATGATCATTCAAAATAATACAATTATTTTAATTTATTTAGTACTTTGTGCTAACCCTACAAAGGCCCCTACAGGTGAATCAAAAAGCTTTTTGCACTCTTAACTCAGATATTTTTGCAGTTAAATATTAAAAATTATAGGGTGAGTAAGTCTAACCCACAAAATTTTTATCCATGATATATTTCTACATCAAGGATTAAAATTGTTTAACAGAAACATTCAGAATCAGACAATGAGATTGTAAACCTTAAAATGTCTAGAAGTTTATACTGTAGCAACAGCTGAACTGCAAAGACTCCCAGTTAACAATGAATTATATTATTATATTATTAAATGTAATTTCTCTCTCCTACTTTTGCTTTAAGTTCTAAAAGGAAAGCAGGAGATTTTCTTCAGCTGCAGTGATACTTTCATAATTATTTAAATAAAGAGAACTACAACAGAATAGAGGAATCTTCGACACATGTATTATAATACTGAAGAAAAGTACAAAATATTTAACAAAATATGAATGTTGATGAAACGTGATATAAATATCACAAATTAAAAATTTTTAGGATAAATTAATCCTCCCAAATATAAGCAAGCTGACTTCCTTGGTTTTAATGCTGCTTCATTTCAATGCCAAAGCTGAAAGGACATTCAGCATTATTACAGATGTTGTAACAAAGAATGAGAACAAAACTGTGTATAGATCAATGGCATCAATAGCCATTATACAGTCAACACTGTGAGCTAGTAGAAATGAGAGTATCACTTTAAAAAGTCATACATAATCAAAAATTGAACATAAACATGCCATGCACATTTCTCAGGGTGCAAAAAAGAATCAACAGTGATTACTAAAAGTATAGTACAAAAGCATACAGAATGGATAACATAAATATAGATCTTCTTAAATATGGAGTGTATATCTTTGAACTGAGTTTGCTGCAATTTTGTACAATTTGCAGTGTATTATTATTAAGTTCAGGGAGGTTGGCAGAAGTTTTTGGTTCTTGAAAAAAGGGCTCTAGAAATAAAACTGAAAATTATAAATTATTACATCTATTAAACTTAACTTACAAGGTGTGGGCCAGAATCATAAATAAAAGATTAACCATAGTAAGAGAATAATTATTAAAAAAAGAACAATCATGTTTTAGACAGAGGATGTCTTGCTTAGAAAATATTTTCATATTTCTGGATTATGAAAGACAGATTATGGAAGAAAGAAGAGAATTCAATAAGGAAACATGTGCACCTATATGCCATACATATAACACACAATGATTTTAATTTTGACTGTTTATCAAGAAACAGACTCTGGGGAAAATGAAGGACAGATGGACAGAATTTCTTATTAGATTCATGCAAGGCTTATATAAATAAATATATGTTATAGTAAATAGCAGTAAGGAAAAACAAGAAATATTTTTACAGCTCGAGGAGTACAGCAAGGATATAGCTTATTGCCCAAAACACACACACACACACACACACACACACACACACACACACACACACACACACACACACACACACACACACACACACACACACACACAATGTTATCAAAATTGGAAATGAATATTAAATTTTGAAGCAGAGACAAAAATAATCAAAATTATTAACTCTTTTATTGTAAGTGAATAACTTCATGTTGATTTGAAGAAATGAAAAGTAGTGAAAACTACCACTACATGTTCTCACCAAGTCATATGTAGTCTGTTTATACAAAAACATCAATATACAATTAGAGTAAATCATCATTTACAACGATTTTAAATATTCAAGTCAAGTGGACATATTTAAATCACTTATGAAGCTCATTTATATATTTTTGGTAGAAGTAAATGACCATTAATAGTCATTAAATACATTGCCCTTTTTTACAAATATTACTGGTTTTCATTCAAATAGACTTTTATATATTTGTAAATAAGTGTACATTAAAAACATTTATTTCATGAATTTTACAAGCTATTATAACACTATACATATCTTAAAAATATAGACTTTTTTATAATAAGATAAAATTCTGATAACATTAGGAGAACACATACCATCAGAACGCAACTCACCTCTGCATCAACATTAGGTGACAATTCCTGAGGATCATAGTCATAAAGTGCTATCATTTTTTTCACTGGCATATTTGCATAAATATCACCCCAGCGGTCTCTACCTCGGTTGGTTTCTCTTGTGTTTGCTCCCCCCTCAACTCCTGGCTGCCATAAAACAAACACATATTTGTTAGTTATACATGTGCATGCGCGTGTGTGTGTAGAGAGAGAGGGAGAGAGAGAGAGAGAGATTAACTTTTAATAATGTACATGTTATAGTGATTGTTGAAAACTAGTAAAGGTTAACAAGGATCACTGGGGATTGTCAATATTCACTAAACTGGTCAGTGAAAGTTGATAGTAAAATTGAGCAGTCAACTGTCACTAGTAAGTGTCGACCTTCATCAGCTGGTTGCAGGGAATGTTAAAAATAGATTGGTTGCGTGTGTGTCATTGGTCTCCATCCCCACCATCTGACGACTGAAGATTGTTTCCCGCCCATTTATTGTTTTGATGCAGTTGCTGTGAGGTTATTGTTCGTTGAGTTGTTGAGCTTGTGTTTTTTTATTATTAAGTGTGTATTGTTAAGCGTGTGTAATATGTAATTTAGTAAACCATGACTAACCCCATGCAATTTTATGAACAGCTTAAAAGTGAACGTAAATTGTCCAAAGTGAATTCTGTGTCCATGGATAAGGTTAAGTATGAATTTCTAATTAATAAGGTTAAACGCGTAAAATCAAAACCTAACAAGGAAAGGAACAATTATAGATTTTTAAAAGGTACGATATTATTGAAGTAAATGGAATCATGAAATTAATATCACCAGTTACAGAAGAAAATTGTATTTAGTATTTTGTATACCATGAAGAACTTGAATGAATGACGCTCATATTACTATTGATCATGGTGGTCGCGACCGTATGGTAAAACATTTAAAAACTAAATACAAAAATATCACCTACAAAGATATACTGATTTATTTAAATATTTGTGAACCTTGATTGCAGAAGCAAAAGAGCCAGAAAAAGGGAGTTGTAGTAAAGCCAGTGCTATTTAAGCATTTGAATCATAGATGCCAAGTTGATTTTCAATCACAAACAGATTGTGATTATAAATTTATACTAGTATACCAAGATCATCTAACAAAATTTGTTGTACTTAGAGCCCTAAAGTCTAAGATGGCTGATTAAGTTTGTGAAAATGTAATAGATATTTTTACATTACTTGGGGCACCTTAAAAATTACAGTCTGATAATGGCCAGGAGTTTGTAAACAAAATTATGAATAAATTAGTTGATTTTTGGCCTAACTTCAAAATTGTTCTGGTAAACCTAGGCACAGTCAAAGCCAAGGAAGTGTTGAGAGAGCTAATCAAGACGTGGAAAACTTATTTACTATGTGGATGCAAGATCACAAAACATCCCACTGGAGCCATGGTTTGAAATTCATTCAACTCATGAAAAATAGTGCATTAGTGCATTACACAGTGGTATATAAAGAAACCCATACAAAACCATGTTTGGTTGTCCACATAGGCATGGATTAGCTTCTTCGAACATACCTATAGAATCCTTATCTAACGTGGACTCTAAAGAGGACCTTGAAGCTGTAATTAGGAAAATTAATGTTGGTGGTGAACATGAAACAGAAGAAACTCAGGTAGGAGAAGAAGAGAGCCCTGGTGTGATGGAACAAGATGAGAGCCCCGATGTGATAGGACAAGATGAGAGCTTGCTTTTAGAACAGGAAAATAGGCTAGAAGATACTTCACACAGCTTAACCGACCTCGCACAATCGACACTATAAATAAAAAGACAAAGAGGAGAGGCATTCAACCGGTTAACAAACCCAGCAAAACGTATGAAACGTACATCAGACCAGAAACTACCACAGGTGGATAAAGGTTGTACTGTACAAATTCCAGTTCCTGTTGTAGATTGTGGAAGACGACATTCTAGATCAGTTCTTGGTATCATCTTGGACATAGTGGATGATACATTTTACCAACTTGGAACCAGAGATGGTGTGCTCTGAAGCAGCTATATGCTAGGTAAGTTTTTATCCTAGGTAAAAGCTAGTTAAGTTTTTATGCTAGGTAAGGCCTTTTAAAATAACGAGATTGTTAGGGACATAAACAGACAGGGGATACACATGGGATGGGGGACACAAATACAGCACAGCCACACCACATGCACATCCACACCACTAGCATATCCACACCACATGCACACTTATACAAATACTGAACTTAATTAATTAAATTATAATCTACAGATAGTTTCAATTTTGCAGATCACAATTTAGTGCTTGTCCTATAAACATTATTAAAGAAAGTGAAGTACCACTGAACAAGACACTTTCTTTATAGACCATTCTATAATCAACTGGAAGTGGCCAAGGATTCTTTAAGTGCACTTGGCGGCTAAATATCAATAAAAAAAATGTGCCTGCAAGAAAAATAATGTACTTTGTAATTCTAAGCCTCATAATGCATTAACATGCTGTAATAAATAAAGTTAAATTCTAAATTAAGATTTTAAATGTATTAAAATGTTGTAATAATGCTGCTTTATTTTGAAGTACGTAGTTATACTTGTATAAGTCAACCTTAAATAAACTATGTTCTTGTTTATTCTAACAGTAACTGCTAATTTATTCCTTTAGTATGTTTAACGTTGGCACACCTTCCCTAAGTTGTAGTAGGGTTGACATTCCCTAGGAACAGTTGACATTCACTAGTGGAAGTTGATTATGAATGGTATTATTATATGAGTATTCAACTTTCACTAAAACGTTCAGTAAACGTCGACCATAACTGGTCACTGTTAACCTTAACTGAAATCTCAATATTCACTGTAACATACTCACAGGCTATGAAAATTATAACTCATTGTACTACCGATACTAAAATAATCTTAAAACAGTTATTTATTAACCAAAAATAGTTTGGTTTGCAAGTAATGTTTTTGTTAATGTATACAAAATATTGTTCATACTAGAAGTTTATAGATATAATTTTCATACTAATAACTTGCGCTTTTTAGAAATTACATGACATAAATCTATTTTCCTTTAAATATACCTATTATGAGTTTATGAGGAAGGTTTTAATGCACCTGGATGAAAAACATATTTTTCTATTATTAAAAAACTGTGGTTCACAACTTTTGTCATAAGTATCAGTTAGGAAAAAGCTAATAAATAAATTATTGCTTTATTGTTTCTAAATTTAAAAAAATTACTTGTACATTACTCAAAACCTTAATGTTACACAGACTTACTTCCAGGCTTACAAATGACTAATACTAATCATCTAATACAGAGACTTTGCTTTTAGATGGAAAGTGATTGATTCTGTTAATCAATAATGAACAGAGAATACAACAAATTAATAAATATGGTATAACAACGGTGGAGTAGTGAAAAATTATCCTGCAAGTTCAATATGACACTAGTAGTTAAATATGTAAAAGAATCATGATACCAAAAGATAATTACACAGTCATCTATGTGAACAAAACTTCATCCACACTGAAGTCAGTGGAAGAGTGTACAGAACTAACAAAGTCAGAATGTGTGCCAATAAAATAAAGAGATCGTCCAGTGAATTAAAGAGTATGGTTTGAAAAGTACTCCATCCGTTATGAGGTTCACCTTGTGTGCTGACTTCTCTTTCAGAAAAGAGAAATAATAACACTTGAATTAAAAACAAAATATATTAAATATTTTTCCAACTGTAGTTATTACTTGTATACTAGAGAACCCACAACCCACATTCAAAGTAATATTATGTGTATAGTATAATATATTAAGTAATATTGTGATTGGTATTATTAAATGAATTTTTCAGTGAAGGGTTAGTGAGGATCGGTCAAAAATAACACAAATTTTTAACTTATTTGTGTCGACGTTTCGACAATGTTTATTGTCATCATCAGGACCTGTGTGTGAAATACAAAAGAAATGTTAAACACAACAGAACAATTATTTGGTTGAACGTGTTCATGTATGTGAGTGTGTGTGCGTGCGTATGTATGTATCATTGTATATGTGAAGGAGCTGAGTTAGTTTGTTTACATCTTCAAATGTTTTCTTTAAGAAAACGAGAAAATTATAGTATCACAGAACTTAATTTATACACTATTACAATTTAAATTACTATATGTAATGATATTTTAATTAATTCAGCAAACAGTAATCAACAATTGGATATTAGATTGGTACACAAAATGTTTGTACAGGGACCGGCAGAGCAACCTGATGATTTTCGATGGGACTGTACCTCTCACACAATGCAGTGGGGGAAGTGCTGACTAGTGTATTGGCTTTGTCACACAACGCCATTTCAGTTAAGATGGAGCAGTGGACCGGGCGACACCGTGCATTTGTGATTGAATCCTATTTTAAAACCGGCAATTCTGTTATCCAAACCCAACGATTGTTTCATAGAGAGTTCAATATCGATCGTCACGGCTGTGTACCCAGTCGCAACACAATAGTGCTTTGGGTCAGAAATTTTCAAGAGACAAGCTCAGCTCAAAAAAAGAAACCAACGGGTCCTCATGTACTGTTCGTACCCCGGAAAATGTGGAAGCTTTGCGTCAGTCAGTCAGTCCACGTTGCTCCGCCTCACAATATGCCACTGCTTTGGGCATGTCAGACCGCAGTGCTAGGAGGATGCTGCATTTGGATCTTCATTTCCACCCCTACAAGATTGCGGTAGTCCAAGAGCTAAGTGAACTTGACCTCCAAAAGCGAAGAGAATGTGCACAGTCCATTTTGAATATCCTGAATGATGATGCAATCATCTTTATGTCTGACAAGCCCCATTTCCATCTTTCTGGATGTGTAAACAAACAGAATTTTCTGTACTGGGTGCCAGCTAACCCCCGTGTGCTTCATGAATGACCACTTCATTAAGAGCGTGTAACAGTGTGGTGTGGTGTGGCACAGTTCGGTGTGATAGGTCCATATTTTTTCGAAGAAGACGGACACACTTGTTTCCTCTCACTTGTCTATGTCCACAATTGGCATTCTAAAACACTCACCATTTTTATTACACTATCGTCCTCACATAAATTAGAGACATAATTGTGGACAATGACAAGAGAGAGAGAGAGAGAGAGAGAGAGAGAGAGAGAGAGAGAGAGAGAGGAAGGGAGACAGTGAGTGAGAGGTAGTGTGAAAGAGAGCAAGAGAGAGAGTGAGTGGGAGAGATAGAGAGTGCGAGAGCGATTTCAGGTTAGAGTGAGAGGCTAAGAGAAGGCGTGGTAGGGGGAGAATGGGCGAGAGAGAAGGTGATTGTGGACATACATAATTTATGTATATACAATTTATACATATACAATATACAATTTATACAAATACAATTTATGTATATACATAAATTTACAATATTCCATAGTATTCTTGACTATAATTTACAACAATATGATTACAACTATTATCTAAGTTTACTTGTTAGATAAATTTACCATAAACATTTGTTTGTAACCTTATGTCAACTATCTGATGTAAGGTCATAAAGTTCTACAGTTATTGTGTAATTTGTATGTTTCTAAATTATGATTGTTTTTTAATACCAGTAGTCAATGAAACATGTTAAAAATAACTTTTAATAATTACATAGTTGAACATCCACTAATCTGTTTTTAGTTATAGGTAACATACTTTACTATGCTATATGTTGACTGCTGTATGTACAAACGTTTTGTGTACCAATCTGATATCCAATTGTTGATTACTGTTTGTTGAATTAATTAAAATATCATTACATATAGTAATTTAAATTGTAGTAGTGTATAAATTAAGTTCTGTGATACTATAATTTTCTCGTTTTCTTAAAGAAAACATTTGAAGATGTAAACAAACTAACTCAACTCCTTCACATATACAATGATACATGCATACACACGCACACACACTCACATACACGAACATGTTCAACCAAATAATTTTTCTGTTGTGTTTGACATTTCTTTTGTATTTCATACACAGGTCCTGATGATGACAATAAACATTGTCAAAACGTCGACACAAATAAGTTAAAAATTTGTGTTATTTTTGACCGATCCTCACTAACCCTTCACTGAAAAATTCACTGATTAATGGTCACTACGAATTTAAGGGTATTATTAAAATGATTGTCATTAGAATACATAGGTTATGTTACTAATATGTATTTATGTTATCAACAATGTATGTATAACTGACGTACATTGATGCACACCATCTATAGAGACACTATTTATAGAATACACTAGAATTATAATAGACAATAGAATCAATATACAATAGAATCAATAGTACTATACATTGATAAACATAGTTTGTTCTACAGGATTCTAGAATACACACCTGGAACCATGTCAATGTTTCTAGTAGTAACAGATGTTTGTGAATGACATCATTACCAACTACATGTAAGACAGTAGTAGACAGAGTCAATAATTGGTCTCAATTCTGAGTTCAGTTGCTTATGTTATAGCGTTAGTGCATGTGTTTGACAGCACATTAGTGGATCAATATTATATTTGTGTGTTATTTTTTGTCTGTATAAATTACAGTAGTCTTAATAATCGATATCACTGTTGTGAGCCGAAATTGTATTTTCTGTGTCACAGTTTTATTTTTGAAAAATTGTTTGTGATTTATCAATAAATAAACAAGTTGTCAACAGTGATATCCATCTTTTATTTCAATTGCTGACCTAGAAGATGACATACTTGTATAATATATGTCATTCAGGATGGCACATGTTCATGCACACACTTCTCTCCCTCCCTATTACTCTTGTATGTCAAACATGTTTAATAACTGTAAGTTACTGAGTTCAAAAGGCTTAAAATAATGCTGCCATACTACATACCCTCCAATTATTTAGAATGCTAATCATACACCACCTTAGGTGGCAGCACATGTACTAATATTATGCCATGAGAATTGTAAAAGGGTTGTTTAACTATCAGTCACACAGGCATAAGAACATAATACCTATATAACACATTACACCTGACGATACCAGTATTATAAACAAATCAGGTGAATAGGCCAGTTTCATATCAGGGTCTAGAATGCTTTTACAGTGTACTAGTAATCATGGGAACAGAATGCAAAGAATAGTGATGTTGCATGGCACTAATGTGCATACCGCTTACCTGTACTGGAACCTCAACAACCATGTTATGAGGCACAAATCCAGTTTTCCCCCTGCATTCACCCCAGTAGAAACCATCTGCATCTTTTTCGCCAATTACCTATTTAAATTTGGTAAACAAATTCAATTAAATTTTGTTTTAAACTCTTATAACTGACTATACAGTATTGAGGATTTCTCATTATTCAATAAATTTATTTGAAAACTTCGACAGAGTTTGTATTAATTTGCCAATAAAATTAAAGGTGAGTCCAATAATCAAAACACAAAATGTCTGAATATTTTTTATTAATGTTTTTTCAGATTACCTACTAAAAAAATCATAACATATTCAATTATATTTTATTCTGTATTAATAACAACATAATTTATTATGTATTACTTTATACTAACATGACTGAAACGAAATCTTCACAAAATGAAGAAGTTTTTGATCAAAGACATTTTTCATATTAAATTGTTCACTTAAATTATATACAGCATTAAAAAATTCACTAATATTGAATTCTAAATGAAAAATGTATAATTTCTTTTACTGAATATTTCTCATTATTTTAAACAAATATACAAATTATAATTACACAATTATAGGTAGGAATATATTTTGTATTTTAAATACCAACTCTTTTCACCATTTACACTTCAATTTGACAAAACCCTAATGTACATATGGAAAATGTGGCTAGAACAGTCTTTTTGAGTTACATGTTAATGAGTTCCACACTGTATCATGACAATGATCAATGGTTCACAGGAACATTTTCTTAACCTTATTTTATGACTAGCGTCTAGCATATCGAGTTTAATGAGGATGTGGAACATGCAGCTGTGCATACTGGGGAGAGACAACATCATCTCTCTCTATCAAAGAGTCCAACAACTACTTCATCAACAGCGAAGTTATTTTGTGAACTAAACTTATAGGCCATCACCTATTTTTGGTTTATGTTGTGTTGTTTCTACAAGCATTCTCTCATATTTTTAACAATATAAAAATATGATAACAATACTTCATTCAATCATAAAATATTGAGTATAGATGCAGCATTCCCAATTATCATGGGAATTGGGACAACTGAAAATTTTGTGGCAATGAGAAAACAATTACTGAAAAGACTTCACAGCAATTCAAAGTAAGCACTGTACTTAATAACATTTTAATCCTATTCTTACAAAGTAAAATTATTTAGCAATTGATTATGCCTTTGACAAAAGTTAAAACTTCTGACAACTATAAAAACAATGATAAATAACCTTAGAGTTTATTAGAACTACACATTTTTTATTCATTTACTTACATTAGTTAACATTACATTATTAGAAGTCATTTTTTCCATTAATGTGGAAATCATTGCATCACAGTTATTTGCAACCCAGCCTAGCTTTTCTTATTGCTTCCATGAGTACATAAAATAAGGAGAAGGCAAACAAAATTTAAATATCACATTTTTTCTGTAGAATTTAATTTAAAACCTGTTGTGCATAGTTTGCCAATTCTTTTCTGATGAGTTATTCATAGCATGTGTTGGCTGAAAAATGTCAAGATATGTGGAGGTAAGAGTGCTGAGAAGAGTGAGAAATTCTATATTACATGAATAACTGCATAAATGCATTATATGCGTTAGTAGTGCACATGATACTTTCTTAAATGTCATAACTTATTTTAAATCTCGGCCTTCAACAGGTCACACGATAGGCCTAATGGATTTGGCTAATTATTTAGCCCCATGTTCGAAATACAGCTATAATCTTGATGCGCACTTTCTAATTCAATCAAAATCATTAGAGCAACATTTAAGTAAATACAATTTTTCCAATTTCTTTAGACCTTAAGGGGGAAACAGTCATTAACAATCAAAAAATTGTAAGACTCCTGGAAATGCTCATAAACCAAACCTGCATAACTGCTTGTATCACAATCAGGTAACCAGGTAATAAGTAGATTTTTATGTTTTATTGGTTAAGAGATACGTCAAAAGTAAAAATTCCTGTTATAATAATAAAATCTTAATAAGCTCAAATTTTTGGTAGAACTGTCCTAAATGTAATCATTGTAGGTGTCAAAGCAAGTGCATTACTGACTGAATGACTCATTTTGTACACATGGTAACTTAGGGCGAAACACTTTTGCCTACTAGTGGTTGGGGGAGCTGTACATTCTTTGGACCGTTTTCTGCCATCACTTTGCCAGTCAGCCTGCTATGCAATCAATGGCTGATAGAGAGATGGCGCTGTCTTTCCCCACCATGCACAGTTCCGTGTTCCACATCCTCATTAAATTTGATCCACTAGTTATTTATGGTGATAAATTCAGATGATATCTTGAAAAATGAAGAAAAACTTATACCTTCTAATTCATAAGTCAAAGTCCTTTGTTAGGAAAAGATCACACAATAGATTCTAATGCAAAAATATAATATCTGTTCATTTTTTTTCAAAAATCAATGTGTTTAATAAAAAATAACCTATGTGCAGACTCACTGTAAAAAATTACCACAATCATAATAAGACAGTTTGTTTTAACTTGATAATAATCTACTACAATTTATAATTGTCTGTACTTTGAAAAATTTATATTTTCAGAAGCGCTAGTTCCTCCGTAAACATGTTATAACTTTTACAAATGAATTTTTATATCAAAGATTGTAGTGACTAAGAAGTTAAGTAAGAGCACTAGAGTTTATCCAGTAACCTATTAGACCAACTGGCTAATTGAGTCGCTGTAATTTTATTAGTATTATTTTTTAATGCATTTTACTAATTATGACAGATACAAAAATTATGGATCGAGAACAAGCAACAGCTACAAACTAACTGACAGGCATAAACCCTGTTTTTTGTAAATGAGTAAACTGGATATTTGTAAGAGGGCATGTGACTTTGAAGGACACCAAATAATGGCAGGGTAGAGCAAAGTGTTGGTGATTGTACTATGATAACTCTTCATTTTATGGAAAAGAATACAAGTACCAGTATTTACAGGATTAAATGTTTTATTAAATTACTTGGCATTGCGAGGTTTTTTTTTTGTAAACTTAAAACCTAGCAATAAACTTAAAACAGAGAATAAGGGGGGAGGGAGAATAAACTTAAAATAGAGACATAAAATACTCAAATCATGTAAAACATTTTCCTGTACATAGTTATTCAGATAGTAGCGAAAAATCTGAGGCAAGTGCTAAAATTCTGATTAGTACATTAACATAAATTACCCTTCAGGAAAACCGGCAAATTGTGAGAAATAAAACTATTTAAATGCATTTTCCATAATAATTCTTACTTTGTCTTTTCAAAAATGCAACAAGAATGATTTTCTTAGTTATAGTAAAATTATTCACATTTGAAAAAGTTGCATAGTCTTGCCCCATTAATGTAAACAGTGTCCTATAGTTTTAGGTTACAGATTTCTAAATATCCCACTTTTTAGTTAAAATATTATGTGAACCCCATGGCATGGAGCCACTGGTACAAAGCTCTAACAGAACATTTGTTTTGTTAATCAGAATTTGTGTTTATTTACTGTGACATGGTGGGTTTGCAGTCAGAGAGTTAGGGGAGATATTTCTCCTGAACCAATACTTGCAGATATCATGACATTAAACAAAGTGTATCGAAGGATTTGTGAACATAATAGATCTGGCTTGATATGCCTACGTCCAAGTTGAACTGCATCACTAGGGAATGGAGGAGTTTATTAATTTATATGTAGATAATCTGATTAAAATTATTTAATTAAGTTCACAGATATAACTTAACAATCAACTCCTGTAAGCCCAGATTAACCCTATTTATAATATTAAAAAAGATTATATTTGAATGAAAGCTTAACTGTTTGAACATAAATCCAATCATCAGTCAACCGCTTTTTATAAAATTTACTATAATTCATTTGCAACCTTTGCTATTTTATATAGAAATGTACACACTGACGTGTATAATTGTGCAAGTATGTATACAAATACGCATGTACAGATGAATTATTTTAGTAATGCAGAGGAGCAAGGCATAGGTCTAAAACTAGAGGATGGACTACTTGACCTTCTTTATTATTTATTGTCATTTTTATGTTTTACACAATTTTATATACCAAACAATATTCAATTTTGCAAAAAAAAAATAATGTTATTCATTACATTTTTAATCTTAAGTAGATACTAATAGTATGTGAAACATTTACTATATTATTTGTAGTTTAGCCGAAACATTTGGCTTTTACTTGCGATAATGTCAATCACATCATCGTAAAACGATGTTTTCTGTCACAGTTTTGTGAGTAGAGCCTTTTCTGTGCTGATGAGTGCAAGTGAGGATACCCTCTCTTGACCGTGAGTGTTGTGGAGGTATGTTTTTATGCACTTTAAAGCAGAGAATGATCTCTCAGCTGAGATACTGGACACAGGGATGGTAATTATCAGTTGGGTTAATCTACGCACTTCCGGAAGAACTTCAAAGGATCGGATTCTATTAGATGTCTGTGAAAGTCAGATATCGATTCTTTATGTAATGTTTCATCACTAAATAGCAAAAACAGCTCTCTTCTCAGTTTAGGAATGTCAAAAAATTGCCATAATTCTCCTTCAGATTTATGAGTTCTTCTGAGAATTTATTTTTAAAATATTGTAATTGCCTTGAATCTAAAAGGCTTCAACATTGTAATTTAGCAACCCAATGGATCTGTAGGTTACATTTGTTTAAATAACATCAATAATTCCATAAAACAATCTTCTGTACTAAGATTTCTTATCTTCACAAGAAAGAATATCTAATTGCATTCCTTTTCTAGCCACTGGAAACTCAACTTCAAAATTAGATATAGTTTCTTCAGTTTTATTCTAATACCAATCAAAATCTTCCCTAAGCTTTATAAAATGAGGTGAAACCCCTTTTAATTTTATTTATACAAAAACTGATAACAATCACTTTTTTTGAAGTATCTGAAATAAAACATTGGTGTGAAGAAAAATATAATAAAACAAATTTGAAATCAAAATCCTGTCATTTAAGAATCAATCTGGAAGCAGTAATTATAGTTTCAGTACTTCAATTGTTGGTGTTTTCTATCATGAATGTCTGTAAATTAATAATGTCAATTCTGTGTTAATGCACTGTCTCTAAAAACCTGCTGTTATAGTTCCATGTAGTACGAGCAAATTTGGGAAACAGCTTTTTGAATTCTGTATCCAGTGCTTCAGTGGTATAAAAAAGTTCCAAAACCTGCTAAAGTAAAAAAATTATACTCTTTAATACAACCAACCAACCATAAGAAAACCAAATTTAGCTTATGGTCATAACAATGGACGAAAGTCGCTTGTGGGAATTGTTTGTGTACCCAAGATTGAAGACCACTGTATTGCCCTGCCATTAATTATTGTCTCTGCTACTAATTTCTTCCCACAGGCATATTCTACCAATGTGGTAAAAACATGGTGACATGAATTATTAGCTTTGTGATCATCACTAACATTCTTATACCTCCAAAACCTTTCTTCAATATTTTCGTCTTTTTTTATATAACGATTTACTGTAGACAACTGTGATTTGTAGCTACGTCAGTAGTTTCATCCATAATAATTGCAACAAAGGAAAAATAACTAATTTTGTGTTTTATTTCGAGCATCATATATTGTGAAATAAGGGTAAAATGCCATTTTGGATCTCATTTGATAACCCTCAAATTGGAGTAGAATTATTTAAATAATTTTTTAGTTCACTATTGAAATCATTCATTTCCATTTTCAATATAATTCCCTCTGTTTAAAGAATTGTGAGACTCATTATAACCATGAGAACTGAGTTCTTGATCCCCCCCCCAAACAAGCAGCTTTCATTAAATGATTTAAAATATCCCTGTTCTTTTGAAAGAGTTCATTATGGGCTTCTACTGACGATGAAATTGATTATTTAAACTAAATTCTGTGCGTATTTTTCAAAATTTTTTCAGGTTAACTTGGGCCTGTATGTGACTGGGAAAATGAATGTCTCTTTCCTGTGTTTTATAAATTACATAAGTCACTAAAACCAGTTTTTGACTATATACTCTTATACTGTTCTCATTAGAAAAAAAAACAAACACAGCCAACAAAACAAACAGGAAGATTTACTACAACCACTTAAGTCTACACATGTGTAGATTACCTAACAGCCTACCAACTTTAACAGTATCAAGTTTCTCTTGGAAAGGGAATGATCCGAAACCCTGGTGAAAAGTTTGTTGATAGAACTACAATCCTGTAGAACAGTAACTGTGATGAAATGATCTGACACAGATTTCGCTGAATGATTGTCAAGGAATGCTCTCCTTGATCATGCTTCCTGGCTCCATTATGGCACCAACTAATTATTAAACGCTGTTTAAATATACACACACATTCACACTTTGTGTCTTTCACACTTTGTGTCTATCACATTTTGTACACAAAACAAATATATTTACAGTTGCGTAGACAACAGCCTTATGATAGTTACAGTATATGAATGGAAACATAAACATTAGTTTAATGAAAAATCTTCATGACGCACCGTTATAAGGAACCAACACAACATATACGCTAGCAAGGTGTAACACTACTGGGGGTAGACATGTTGAGCCCTAATGGGTTTCTCATACACATACCCCCACTTACTCCACATGCTAAAACTGCAACACTACGCCTTCACCTAGCACAATATGTAAACATGTCTGATGTCAATTAACTGACAGTTACAAACGTGCTCAGACCTGCTGCGTCTGTCACATTCTCACCCATACGTAAGCTACAGATGTGTCCACTATACCGCCCAGTCTGTCAAACAAACCTAGTTATCAATTTTAAATTTATTTATTTGTATGAAAATTATAACTTTTAATAAAAACTGTTTGTTCTTTGTAACATTTTACAAAAATTCTCATATATTAGGGAAAGAGGCACTCTTCTGCATCCAGTGATGCTTCGCCACTGCAGAGAAGTCATTAGCCTATCCTAATTATGTTAACATATTCTGTTACAAAGAGTGCATGAATTTTCATCTTTAAACAGTTGAAATAAAATAATTGAACTGAGAATTTTTTTATGTCCAACTTTCATAACATTTCCAATAAATAAAGAGACCTGCATTTCTCAATACACACAAAAATTAAAATTGTTAATAAATAGGCTATTTATTAAATTCAATAAGTTTACATGAGCATATAAAAACCTCAAATACTGAAATAAAACAATATATGTGAACAGATTATGAGAATATTAACTCTAAGTTCTATATAGCAAATGGACTTGACCTCTCATTAACTACCCAACATAATGCACAGTTGGGTAATATATAAATGTTTATAAATAATATATGTAACAATTGCGAAGAACTGGTTTGATGATTCATATTCTTTATATGACATTCATATCAGCATATTTCTTACTCTATCCATCTATCCATAGTAAATATTGTACTTCGTTTACCAAGTTGGCAGCATTACACACAGTCAAGAAGGTGTCACTGTGGATTTTGTATACACGAAGTTATAGCGTCTGTAGTAAAAACGTCTTTATGCTATGAGGTAAGTTGGTTTTTTGGTAAGTTCATGTAACATTGATGATTTTTGAAATCATGTTTATAAAGTTGTAACTTATCTTTTAGCTAAAATGAATGTATCATATAGTTCAATGCATTTTTATGTTACATTTAGTCTAGTTCTATGAAATATTGAGCTTGTGTAGAGTGCAGCACTAGACGGTTTATGCTTAAGTGAGTAGTGGTGGGGCAAACGTTTAGACCTATGTATGGGGTATCCACAGTGGTTCCACCAAGGCATATGACAGCTGGTTGTGTATTTTCCATAAAGTAATGCTTGTACAAATAATTTGCCATCTGATTGGACTCTAGTTAGTCATTAGAAGTAAAACTTAAGAAGTAGAAATTGCATAAATCAGGGAATCATTTTTTACTGCTTTTAGTTTCAGAACTTATCACAGGAAAACGACCAGGAAAGTGTGCACTGACAACATGCTGAACACAGCAAAGCAGAAACTGGCAGAAGGATATTCTAATTGTCAAATTGTATTAGAGTTGGGTGTAAGTGAAGGTGCTCTATGGAAACACTTGAGAAAGATAAAGTTCTTTTCCATTCTCTGATTCTTAGCTAATTAAGATACACTTCCTACAAGAAGTATCCCTTTTTTCCTTACAGTTACATTGACATGCTGTTTTCATTGTTTAAGGATTTGGGAGTAACAAGTATTGAATGATTTACACCAACCTTTAGTCAACACCAGGAAGAAACTTTGGTAGCCCATTCAAAGATTTGAACACTAACTTCTATGGTCTAACCTTCATGGATCTTCAAAGACTTTCCTTCAAGTATGCAGAGATCAACACCATTCATTGACTGAGAAAATCTATTAGCAGATAAAGATTGGGCACTAGCATTCATGAAGAAACATAATTTATCATTATGAATACCCCAGTAAACTAGCCTTGCCTGCATAATGGGATATAATAAGGACGATGTAGACTTATTTTTTAAAATCTTTGTGATTTAATGAACCCATTTCAATTCACTCAAAGACAGAATATATAATATGGACAAATCTGGTATTACTACAGTTCCAAATCATGTATCTAGGAGAATTTCTAGTAAAGGAAAGAAGTCTGTAGGGAAAGTCAGTTCATTCTTCGTATTGTTTAAATTAGCAGCCATCCTTACTATTTCTTTTATGAATTTGCTAACTGCTATAATTTTTTTTTTTTTTTTTTTTTTTTTTTTTATTGTTCGACTAAGCTTTTCGTCATTACTGACATCTTCAGGTCTTAAACAACATCCTGATAGACATTTTGTGAATACAGTTCTGTGTATTCCTACACCAGACCTAAATGGGACCTATTCAGTCATGACGCCAAAATCCAGTAAGATGCTTCAAAATTAGGTCTAATATTGGCTGCTGAAATAATATTGGCAAAAAGGAAAACAGAACAACATAGGAATCATAAAGGTCAAAAACCATGCATTGTCACTAACTCTCCGTACAAACATTATTTATGTACTCGGTCTAAGGAAATGAAAAAAATAAGGCAAAATGCCTGTTTCCATCTGATAAAGAAGTAGCGAATTGTTACTATGTAACTTCTCAGAAAAAACAAGAGCGTGATCATAGGGAAAAGACATGGATCTCCTCAGGTTGTGTATTACCATATACTGACTCTCCAGAAGGAGACTGGGTCATGTGTTTTCCGGGCAAAGACTGGTGGTATGAAGGATGCTCTAATTACAAAGCCAGTGGTCAGGTATACGATTACTGTAAGTGTTTATATGCATAATATTTTTCATTATTTTATATCATTATTTCATTTAGTTTTTCTAAATTTCATTAGTATCTTTTTATGTACAGATAATCAGTACATCCAATTAACAACATCAATAAAAATACCTACTTTATTGGAGCTAAGATATTTTGTTTAAGTATTCATCTATAGGGCCTACCCTCATTTTTATAAATTGTAGGACTACATTTTATTATGGTTTTCAATTTGTTTTACTGTTATTTCTTTTATAAAAATGTATTCATTACATTAATGTTATTATAAATTGTCTTATTTCAAATATAAAATTTAACTCCTTCAGGATTAATCAGGATTTTTTATGAATAAAAAAAATTGTATTCCAATTTACGAATTTGTAATTTTGAAAGTTTCATTATAATAAAATAATGTATGTGAATAAAAACTGGCAGATTTAATGAAATATTGGCAATTTATTTGATTTACTTTTAAACCATATGCATGTGTACTTTTACCCCACTGGTGGGGCAAGAGTACAAATGCGACTTTATTTTTCCAAACTTAATAATGGTTTATTAATAATATTTGTAGAATCAAAACTTATGCTGTTTTATAGATAAAAGGTTGAAGTATATGATACACAAAATATCTAATATCTAATGACATCTCATAACTTTTGGAACTCACAAAAGACTTAAGTACTTGCTTTTACCCCACTCTAGTCTACTACACATCTAACTAGATTTGTTTATTAAAGACATAAGAAGAGAAAGTTAGATATTTTGATGCGCTTTAATGAAATGTAGCAATATAATTATCAATATATGAATAGACGTTTTATGGTTTGGATTTTTTATAACAAACTTACTTTAATTGAATCTCCTTCTGAGAAGGGTAATTCCTCTTCACAGGCATCTGGATTGGGAGACATTGTTGTGGGATCATAATCAAACAATGCTACAAACCATCTGACACGTTTGTCACGTGGTGGTCCTCTAGAAACAGGTCCTCCTCCTGCTACTGCACCACCACTTCCTCTATACCCGATGCCACCACCACCTCCACTGCTACCTCCACCACCTCTCCCTCCTCCTCTATCACCATGTCTTCGGGGTTCAGATCGGTCAGATATGTAATAAGAATCTCTGAAACACAACATATATAGTTCTTTATCTACATACAATCTGACACAGCTATCAAACAGGTATAATTTACATATAAAAAATTACCTTTCTTGTAATCAAGACGATGTTTTAATTACATTGTATGTGTTTAACTGATTGCTACAAGTGTTAAGAATACCAGACATTTTGACACCAGATTTTAACTAGCTGCCATTATTTTGGAGTTAAAACAGGTTTCCTAGACTTTATTTTAAATCAGACAAACTTGTATAAAAAATTACTACATAATATGTAGGTTCAGTTACAGTTTACTAGTAGCTCGAGTGATGTCCCCAAAAAGTAATAGTGTGAAGCAACAACTTGAATTATTTTTTGCTCATTGAGTAATGTGTCTTATTACTAAAGTGACTATAACTACAGTCCTTTTACCTAAGTGTATTTGATACAATGAAATTTATTACACAGTTTTGTGTACATAAATAACCCCCTCTCTTGTAACCAAAAACATTTTTTGACTGGATGTAATATTTTGTGATCAATTTATTATTTAAAATTTGAAATACAATTTTGTCCTTAAACTTTACGCAGATTTTGTTACTTAAATATTTGCACCATTTACTGAGGTCTGTTCAGTCTCTAAACAAAGCAAACACATTATTCATTTTAACTCTGTATTCCTTGAAATGAAAAATAAATTTAAGTACAAATTGTTATCTACTTTGCATTACAATTATTTGTTTTAAAATACAGTGTTCATTGTAATAAATAATTTTCAATATATACAAATACTTTGCTTTTCATTATGACCACATGCATCTCATTCAGCTTTATCCAGCTTTAGGAAATATTTGTAAAAAATATAGTGTAAAAAAGCCTAGGGTGATCATCATAATAATTAGACGTAACATACATACTTCGCACATTTTACCACCACAAAAATATTATTTTAATAAGATTTTAAGTTATTTCACAGCTTTATATTTCATGGTCCATGATAATATTAACTAACCATGGCAATGACCTTACATTAATTGTTAACACTAAAATTTTTAAATTAAGTGAGACCATAACTATGAAAGGGTAAGCAAGAGGACATTTCAACAATATTACCTATTGTATAGTTTTGGGAAACTTGAATTAATGATGTATTTGATCTACTTGAAGGTTATGTAAAGTATGCTTTGTAACATGCCTCAAGATTCATCCCTAATGTTTCTCACCTTTCGTCCCTTCGTGGTCCTGGTCGTGACTGTGAATGGTGTTGTGAGGGTGGGGGTGGAGGACGGGGCCCATATTGTCTTTGCTGACGGTGTTGTGATTCATAATGAGGAGGGTGATGACTTCTAGCTGCACCACCACTTCGTCGTGTTACGCCATCTATGTAATCCTCTTCACTAAAATTTCCTTCGCTACCAGTATCTTTGGTAATTTCTAACAGCACAATTTTATTCCATATCATGTACTTGTATAACATATGCATACAGACATATATGTATGTATTTTGTGTGTGTGTGTGTGTGTGTGTGTGTATGTGTGTGTGTGTGTGTGTGTGTGTGTGTGTGTGTGTGTGTGTGTGTGTGTGTGTGTGTGTGTGTGTGTGTGTGTGTGTGTGTGTGTGTGTGTGTGTGTGTGTGTGTGTGTGTGTGTGTGTGTGTGTGTGTGTGTGTGTGTGTGTGTGTGTGTGTGTGTGTGTGTGTGTGTGTGTGTGTGTGTGTGTGTGTGTGTGTGTGTGTGTGTGTGTGTGTGTGTGTGTGTGTGTGTGTGTGTGTGTGTGTGTTTTCTTCTATGACATGAACACATAACAAGTAAACACATTACATACAAATGTACATCTGCAAATATCCAAAAAAGAAAACATAATATTTCAATTTCATAAAATCTTATTTAATTCTATATTTTAAATATTAAATTTAATAACCTTTCTATAGGCAACTAGATGAACCTGAGAATATTCGTAAAGAATAATCAATTTGAATGTAATTATTAAAATGATTTCAAAATAAAAATTAAATTTTAAGAGGACTGAACAGAAGAAGTAGAAGAAAAAGCAATACATTTTTTATTGATATTAATTTCCACTTTTTTTTACAAGACCAAACACAAATCATCATAAGAAGCATTGTATGATAAAAAAGAAGAAGGATCAGGAACTCTGATCAGTGACAATCAATGAGTTCCTGCTAGTTGGCATTATTATTTTTAACTGAAACTACTAACAAATTGTGTATATGCAGTGAAAGTCTGTAAGAACCAGCCTTTTCATCAGAAATCTTGTTTAGTTAAGTGTTCTTTAAAAAGATAAAATTTTTGGATTTTGTTGTCTATGATGTGTCCATTGATTAACAAATTATAAGTACAACACTACTGATTCGGAACACAAAGTTTTTTATTGGTAAAAATGTAAAATTTTTACCATATAGCCTGAACCAGTTTTTGTTTATTATAAGCTTTATCAGAATCCTGTGATAATAATAATAATAAAACAAAGCGTATAATAAGCGAAAACTGGTTCAGGCTATAAGGTAAAAATTTTACATTTTTGCTAATAAAAAACTTTGCGTTCTGAGTCGGTAGTGTTATTAGATAAAATTTGTTGTTTTTTTCATTGTTTAGAAACTTTAGTTAATAGTCTGGAGGAGAGGCTGTCTCTGAACAAGGTTTTTTCTAACAATCATGATTCAGTACAATCTTCAGAAAAAAAATTATGGTTAATATGCAGTAAAATAGTGCAGTAATATTACTTTTATTGTACAATGTTTGTGTGCACACAAATTTTATTAATTATATAAAATGTAGTGAGTAAATGTGTATAGAAACAAAGAAGAATCATGACAAATTTATATAACTTCAGTGCGCAAAGTCTTAAGTAACTAACAGTAGACTGTCAAAATACACTCAAGTTTATTCAGTTGGCTGGGCATGGGCATATGTAAAATTTCATTTCAGAGGGGGGTTCAACAAAAATTGGAGGTAATAAATATTATGGTCACCCCACCTCCTAACAACATATCTATAGATACATACAATTAAGTATTATTGCTTATTGTAAATAATACTTAGACTAATTTAAAAGGATAATAAAATGACATTTGTATTATATTTTTTTTAGCTGAGTGGGATATTTGGGGGTTGAACTGGGCTCTGTCTATGGCTGGGTACTGAGTTGTGTGGAAGTTAAAATTTAAGAATTTTAGTACAAATTTTAAAGACCTATTGACAAAATAATCAGTATGTTTATGAGGAAGATCTAAATATGGACAAAAGTACAATTGATGGTCATATATTATTAGAACAGGTAGCACACTTTAATAATCTGGGTTATGATATAACGTAGGAGGAAACCAATGATATTTCAAATATATATCAATGGTGGACATGTGTAGGAGATTAATAGGAACCTGAAAGAGGTTTGCAAGCTCAGTGGTGAGGGAAAAGTTCCAGGTCCTGAAACAACAGTGTCTATGAAGACACAAGACAATCTAGGGAAACTCAAACTTTTAAAGAAAGAGTTTTTGCATATCAGGAAAGATGAAATTTGTTTCTGGAAGATGCCAGGGTCTAATGTAAGCTACAGGGCCATGGAAGAAACAGATATATGGTGAAGTCTGAAGGTAAGATAATGACAGGAACTCAGATGAAGTTTTACAGAGTGATGGCAATCCCCACTTTGTTATATGGATTTGAATCATGCCTCCCTTGGGAAGGAGGTTGTAGGCTGATGAAAGCCTCAGAAATGAACAATAAAATAAAATTCTCTGGACAATAAAATTTGTACATGACCTGAAACATATGAAATGACAATATACAATAGGAATTAGTTCCTAAATTGGAGAAACTGGAAAAAAAAGAAGAAGCTTCATCATTATTAAATTTGTGCTTAGTTTTTGAGATGATTTAGTAGATGTTACTGATTCAGTATAACTACTTTCTTTTCTTTTAACCTCAAAGCAAATGTATCACACTGTATAACTGTTACATTTTCCATCCTGCATGCAATTTATTTATTGCCATTGAGAAATATTTCTTAAACTTCTGAATTCTATTAAACTATTACTAAATTATAAAGATCAGTAGGTTGTGAAGACTTCAACCTTCCAACCTGTAAATAATAAGTCTGTGTAATTTTGTGTACAACTTATATTCTCATTCAATGTAACAGGTATGTTGAAACTATCTTATCACATTCATCTTTGAAAACACTATTAAAAATCAATAGTAAGTTAACAGTGAGATACCACAACAATTTTTACTATATGAAGTATCTATTCAGTATGGTACAAAGAAGGTCATATATAAGTACACATACAATCATCTACCAAAGAATTCAGAATCAATATTTAACTTGATTTAAGAATCAATATTTTGAAGGCCTTTTAAATACAATTGACTACCCAGAACATTATTTTTTTCTTACAATGTTTTTTAGTTTCTATGCTTGAATCAAATATTGCACTAATGATTTTTTTTTTGGGCCATATTTTTTATTTTTAAATGTTTATGTATTTTTGTGCTTTTTAATATGCTTTCATCAATTTGTATGCAAACATTTTTTTTTAAAGTAAGGGTAATTGTTTTGTAGTGCTTCATGGCATATTCATGGATAGCAGACAACAATAATATGCATTATAGATTGTATTTATTTATATGAATTGTATAAATGTCAAGATATTAAATTGAAAATAATGGATTTATAATTTAAAACAAAATTAGGAACGGAAACCCACTGTTTAGATGACTGCACCCAGTACTGTACAGTAAAAACATTTCTAAAATGACAAGAAAAGAATGTTCAGATAATTTGTATAGAGTATAATTAGACATAGTTCAGAAGCTTGAACACTGACAAATATTATGAAGTAAAGGTAACTGTGGTAGAAATGATGTAATGGAGGAGATGTTGAAAATATATCCTAACAGATAGAGTGAGAAATTAACATATTAAGAAAAAATGGGGCAAACTTTTAATGGAAATTATTGAAGAATAACATTTAATATAATATGGGCAAATGTGGTGAATATGAATACCTAAGAAAATACGCGAATGGAAACAGCAAAAAAGAAGAAAGGGGGGGGGGGTTAATCTCAAGAAACTGAATCATAGATGTCGCCAGTATGTTGAAAAGAAATGTAGAAGAAGAGGGTTTAGGAATAGGGAGGCATGGATATTGGGATAGACTAGATTCCCAAGGTGGTAACAAAGGCCACCAACACAACACATACACACCTTGTAAATTATTCATAACTTTAAAAAAATATTTTAATAGCGGAGTTTTTTAGGGTTCAGAGTGGTTGGATTTACAAGATGTGTAAATACCCACCTATGGCAGGAATGCTCATATTGTTTGAGGGGTATATTTCTTTATCACTGAGATTTTCTTCAGTTTCAATAACAACTTGGCCACTTCGGTGATGTCGCATATGTGCAGGTACTGATGAACCATATCTCGCTCTATTCCATTCATCATCCTGAAAAATATTCCCATTATTGTCACTATTACCTAAGTTTTGTAATTTTTCATTACCATATACCAAAAATGAGAAATATTGTGTAATAATTAATTGAGAAAATTTATATTCATTTATACCCATGCATTTCTCTTACAAATAAGTTTCATGTTGTTCACTAGTAATTTGTAAGATTATAATATAAGATAAATTTGAGAAACTTTATTTTACTGTCAATCTCAGAACTGCAAAGGACTATGACTATGGAAACACACACACGCGCGCGCGCGCGCACGCACGTGCACGCGTACAACAGGAGCACTCTTATCTTGTACTATTTGGGAAAAATCATTTAATGAATATATGTCAACCTTATTGGAATGTTGTTTTCCTTTCAGGATGTTGGCAGGTATTGGAGTAGGAACACTATCTGAAGACTGATTATCTCTTGATTTTGTTCTCACTGTAACTTGTTTTGGATTTAAACTGAGTAATTTATTTATATCAATTAGTGCATGGTCACCTGAAAACAGTAACATTTTTATGAAATAATCACAAATATGAAAATTTGAAAATTCAATATTTCAATTCTCAACATTGAACGTTTTCAAATACAGTACAGATAATGTTTACCAGTAGTAGTTTATATTTTTGTATGAAGCAAGATATATTTACTCTATGATCAGAAATAAATATTAACCATAAAATAAATGTATTGAATTAGGAGATACGCACTTTCTATACAAAGGAAAGTTTGATTATCATAGAACAACTTTCCAAAACTATTTGAATTATTTATTTTTTAAAGAGTCTGGCTGAACTTCTGAGGTGAAATATTACAATGTTGAAAAAATGCTCTAATAAAATTTCAGAAATTAATCATAATCATAATTTAATTTAAGAATTTAGGATTATTCATTAGATATAAAAAATAATATGAGAATATTAATAATTCATTTACATGTTTGTAGATCAAAACAATGTTTATTAAAAACATTTTTAATAAAACTAAATGTTTTTAGCATATAGATTATTTTTAAAATTATTTTACTACTGTACCTATTTTCAAGACTAACCCATGGCCTACTTATAACCTATATTGCTTTATATCAAATGATAACTGTTCTGAATATCAGAAAATATTGCAATTTACTAAGTTTTGATGACGTTTCTACAACTTCATCAGGTAGTTTTGCTAGAATTTTTTGGACTCACTGTGTTTTGGAGTTTCAAAAATATGTGTTGATAATTTATGCACCAACAAGTTGATTTCCTTTAAGATACTCTACTGTATTGACGTGTAAATATATTTTAATACACCCATCTTAAATATATAAATTGTACAGTGGAATAAAATACTACTGATAATTAACCCTCACTTTCTAGTTGTTTCTGTAAGTCATTCACTTGAATAGTTGTAACAAGCTAGTGCGTTAATTTTATCATCAATAGATACTCGATTACTGAGATATTTTTATCTGTTGTCACATCTTGGTCTACTTTTGTAATTATCATTGTTGCAATAAATAAAAAACTTTTCTACTGGTCACGTTGTTGCAGTAGTGATAGTGCTTTATTTTTATTATCATCAATAAATATATGTTTATTGTATTGATTTATTAATGCATTAATCATCATTATAATAGTTGTTTTAATGGCTTAGGTTTGTTAGAAATGTAGCTAATGGAAAGAGAAATGTAGAAATTATCTGTGTAACAAAACTGAAATAATAAGACACAATATTATTCAACATTTTTTATTTGAATAAAGTGGTATTGTTCACACTGCTTTATATATTCTTGATTTAAGGAAACAGTTTCTGAAATTCTAGTAATTGATTAGTGATAATTACTCATGAGCAGTAGAAATGTGCCTTGATGAAATGTTACAGATAAAAAGAGTTCAATTTGTCTAGGTTCACGGAAGTACCTGTAGGGCTGTCAACATCAGTGACTTTTTTGCCATCTGCATACACAGCATACCCTGTTACTAGAACACCGCTATTGGAAGATGTAGGAGTTGCAGGTTGCCATGTAACTAACAGAGTGCCATCTTGAGGTCCAGGTTCAACTTGGATATCTACTGGTGGTTCAGGCAACCCTAGTAACAGAGAATTAAGAGCATTATTGTTCAAGTAAATCTTCATAAATAAAATGTTTCTATAGTGAAAAATACAGCAACACAGGCACCAGGTTTAATATAAACTACAAAAATCCTTTTGTACACTATAATCATTTTATTCTCAACTGGCAGTTCAAGATTACTTTGCTGCATCCCCTCCACTGGGCTAGTCTCTACCACTGTGTCTTTAGCAGCACAGTGAAATCAAATGTCCACATGGATAGACACTCATTGTCCTGGTTGGAAGGGAAGATTAGAAGTAGTGGTGGTATGGTGCTGAAGGGGGCAAGTGGCCTTGCATGTCCTTTGGGAGTGAAAGAGTATTAAAATATCCTTCACTACATCATCACTAATTTCTATTTAATTTTTAAAACAGCTTTATCAACATTTAAATATTTTATATTCTTCCATATTAGACTTAAAAGCATTTGGCTTTGTAGCATCCATTGCAATATTTTTATATTTTTAAGAACACGATACTTCAATTAAGATATTAGAATTACTTTTTAATACATAAGTAGGCCTACATGTACACACAAACATGTTTTTATGAATGAATTTTTATTTAAATATGCTTCTGACCTTATGATAACACCTATAAAAAATTACTTTGTTTCATACAAAATTGCTATAGGAACATCTAAATTAAATCCTTGGATTTTGTTTCCATGACATGCCTGTTGATTAACTAACTATAAGTATAATACTACTGATTCAGAACACTAAGTTTTTTATTGGTAAAATTTTTACATTTTTACCAATAAAAAGGTTAGCGTTCCGGGTCAGCAGTATTATACTTATAATTAGTAAATTAAATCCTTAACATTGATAGCATATTTTGATGGTAATACAAATTAATGCCATATACTTTAAACACAAGCTATTGTAAGAAACATATATGTTTATAAGAACTTGACATACAACCATGTTTTTTTACATTACTATATTATGCATTGTAATTCATTTAGGTCATTTGCTAAAACTCTAATACTGGGCTTTTTTATGAAAATAGTTATTTCATCAGTGAAGACAAAAATTATTAAATAGATATTTTAAAACATTTTGCTATCTGTAGTATGTTGAATTGGTAGTATTAAAAAACTGGACAGTTTATGATCAATTAATTTTTTTATAATTGTTTAATATACCTAGGTTGTTATATGATAGTGACTTTACAACAAATTCTACATAATTTTAAAATACTGTATACTGAACTAAGAAACAGAAAATATTCAGTGATCGTGTAGAAGACATTTTTGTTGACGATATTAGTTGAATATAAACCATGTTCTGTGCAACAGAAGTGGTCAAGAATCACAAGAAGCCTTATTACATTATATAAAACTTGTCCTGTATCATGCAGACAGAAGCAGCATTCATGTAAGCCACTCAGTTACTTTAATTCCTTGTTAAGTGTAACATGAACAATTAGACACACTTGTTCACTTAATTTAATTAAATTGGATCAACATATATACTGTGACCTCTACTGTGGATTACAAATGTTCTTGCCTCCAGCGTGTGAGAAACAGATACTGATCCCATAGAATGTCTATACAGTGTACTTCCACTATTGTGAACACAAGTGGATAGTTGCAATATTCAGAATTAGGTCTTAATAATTCCTGATTGCAAACAGTATGTTGTAGAATGGTCATCTGACAAATCCAGATCTGTGTCAGACCATCAGACTGGAAGTTGGAATATTAAGCAGAATATAAAAAGGTATAAAATCTGAACACTTTTGTACACATTTACCTCAAGTTCGAATAGGTTTATATGAATTAATGTGCTAAAGGATTAGAAAAAACACTAAAAGCTTGTTAGTCAGTGATTCTAATATTTTCATTCTTATTACAAAGTGTAAACATCAGTCACTGTAAAGTAGAAACTTGAATAAGTGAATACAGTTACTAAACAAAATATTGTAACCACTATCATATTACTTAAAACTAAAATCAAAAGTTAAAATCAGTTCAAACTTGTCATATAAATAACCAATAAACCAGGAATACATTATTATTTACATTCATATGTACATGATTAATGTATATGTGCAGAAATAATATTTGTTTTGTAGTGATATAACTACATACATACAGTTTAACTAAACTAAAGCATTCAGTCTACCTGATTTGTTTGTAAGTGTGAAGAAATTATCAAATTCACGCAGATATTTTATATGTAGTAAAGGAAAAATATTGAGGTCAGTAGCATGGCGTCCATGTAACAACTGTTGCTGGTGGCAACAGTACAGGAAATGAAAGGAAATAAAATTAATTACATATAAGAGTAAATACTTTAGTTATTGATTAATTTTAAATGTGAACAATATTAGTAAGGAAACTTGAAGAAAAGCATAGTATTGCTTTCATACCACTGGGCGCTTGCACTGTCATTTTAATGTTGTGTTGCCAGATCAGACGTTGGTGACGTTTGCCTACGAGTGGACATTGACCTTGGAGTCATTGTCACTGTATGTACTAGTGAAGCAGACACATCCGTCTACCCGATGTATAAACCAGCAAAACGCTCAGCAGTGCGTACCAGTTACTACTTGCACCTATTTCTGTTTTTTTTTTTTTTATTTAGTTATGTGTTTCTCTGTGTTACTGTATTATCTGTTGTTCAATTATTTGTATTCTGATTTATTTTGTGTAAGTATAATGGTCTCCGGATTCTGTTGAACAAGGATACTCTTCTTCTGGTAGTGAATTTAATTGTGTGATGGAAAATATACCATACTAAAAAATCTTTTGGTTTGCGTACGTTTATGGAAATGTGTGATATTATTAATAATGGTAGATTTACTCCTAATATAAAGGCTTTAAATCAAAATAATCTGGTGGTAATGATAGGCATTTTAACACTGCATGATGCACGGAATATTCTTGGCTACGTGGGTGTACTAAGTTGATGAAACTCTCCTGCTGTATTCTGTTTTCAACAGAAAAAAAGTGTGTGGAATAGTGATGGTGCTGGTACACGGATAATCTTAGGACTGTCCGTAGTCGACAGTGAGGAGTGGAATGCCAAAACACTAGCTTCTGAAGTTGGTTATTCTCAGAAATTTGTGACATTTGCTTTTAAATTTTTACTTGATAAGCTTTCTGTTATATTTCTGAAGTCTGATCTTTTGTTCAATACTTCACTGAAAAATATAATAGATTCAGGATATAGTGGAACAAGAAAACATGTAAATGTTTAAGCTATTCATTATCTGTGCATGATAGTTTTGATGAAGTTTGGCACAAGATTGAAACTTTCATACACAAAAAGACTTGAGTAAATGACATTAGTATTTTTGCTGATGACAAAGTTTCCTCCAGATGGCTTTTCTTTGAAATAATTAACATTCTGAAAGCCCAAATTACTGTTAATTTTCAGATACTGATAAACTAGAATCTCTTGAAGTACTAGATTTGCAAAAAAATAAGGCGATTTAAAAAAAACAATTTCCAAACAATGCATTCCAAGTGTTATTAAAAAAACTAAGATAGAATCTTTAACATGGCCCATTTGAAAAATGATCTTTTGTATATACACATTTCCGATAATTTAGAGACAAGTCAATATATGATGTAAATCTATAATTACTTGCCAGTAGACTTACTAGAGCATTATAGGAAATTACAAAATTGTGCGCCTTGTTTCTTACAATTCCTGTTACAAGTGCTTCTGCAAAACGGTAATTTTTCAGCCTTACAGTGAACACATACTTACCAGAACAGACTATCTGGGCTACCCCTTATCTCAATTGAAAAATATCTTTTACAAAACCTAAAGAAAATGCTCTTTTCTTTACAAAACCATTTTATGACTCTTTTATAAACCTCTTTGTAGAGAAATTGCCGAAATGAGCTGTAGTACAAGTAGACTAAAAAGTACAACTCTAAGATAAGGTACAAATAATTTTTTGTCTACGAGTTAAGCCGAACAGCAACCAGCAACAGCTGTTATATACCCACGCCATGCCACTGATTGAGGTTATTACATAACAAGACTGTGCTAGTGATACAATGACGGTAAATACATTGCACATAAATAGCATACAGAAAGATTATATAAGAATCAGTTTGCAGTATGCCTATATATACAGAACATTGTTTCAACCATATATAATGAAGCTTAAGACAGCTGACAAAATAAGTTTCACAATATCATGATAAATACTGTTAGTGTACAAATGAAATGTATAAGTTATCATGAATTGATAGCAAAATAAATTAAAAACAAACAACAGGAAACAGCCAAACATTTTTTTTAATATAAAAATATATATTCCAGAAAATTAATCAGATACATATTTTCAGCTAGTACAAGTTATATAGCTATTGTGTTATATATTTTGATCCACACACACAGAGACACAATGTGTAGCATTTAGTAAAAAATTGTATTTCTAATGTTTATACCTAAATTTGAAATTACAGAATTTGTGGAATTACTTGAAAAAAGACACATGCTTCTACATTGATAGAACCTCACACACACAAAATTTTACACTCAACTATAAAAAATGTAATATGGTATTGTGTAATTTTATTGACATTTTAAGGAAGGTATAAATATTATTTTTGATAGCTTTAGTACATAATAAATCTATGTTTTTAGTACCAAAACATTGTTAAAAGATGGATAATCATAATACTTATCTCCTCCACTTTTTGTTGCCCTCCAAAATTAAATTCTGCATAATATGCCCATGGCCTAGAATCATTTTAACAAGTCACTAGGGTTAGTTGAGGCAAGTTTACCAGATGATAATGATGAAGGGTGACCTTTTCAACAAACTACAGCTTCAGGCATGTGCATTAACCCAAAAAAAAAATAACTTCACATATTTTACTCGTATAAACGGTTAATAATATTCAATATTATACGCACACTCAATATGTGCAGCTTGTAGTTGCATTACTTATGGCATAGTTCAACAAGTAGGTTTACAGATGCTCTGCTCAGTAGCATATATCACTGATATAACAACATATTCAGTGTCAACAAATTCTTACTTCACAACACTCATCTCAATATCAACAGCCAACTTGTTGCATACTGCAACCACTCAGGTATCAATACAAACTGCAGTGCCACAGAACATCAGAGAAATGCTCACCAGGGAGTCAAATAAATTTATGACACAAAGTTGATCAGAGAAATCATTAATAAAAGTAAGAAATCCAGAAGGAATTACAAAACTCACAAACACGGATCAGTGACTACTGGCTAAGTAATTATATGCAAGCCAAAAACAGAATTATTACAGATTATTTACAAGCAATGGAAAGCAATAAATAAAAATAAAGTAGTGGGATTTCAAACTTTGACTCAATAGATACCCGATTTATTAATTCATATGAATGAGCTGACAGAAAACCAAAGATGTCAAACCATTTTGAGTGATAGTGACACAGCACTGATATGCTAACATTTGAGATGCACTTACACTTTGTCAGTGGAACTGCACTTAAAATTAATCAAAACACTAAGATTATGGAGTTGAATATGAACATGAACATATAAATTAGCTGACCAACCACAAACAACCCACAACTACCACATAGGTGACTAGGGGTACAAGTACCACATACGCCTCAAACTGGTACCCGCCTGAAATGGTACTATTACCATTTCAAACTCTACTGAGGCTCTAGTAATTTTTGTACAACTCTGAGTTCAGTGATTCTCTCTAGTGTTCTAATGTAGTATTCTAGTACTAACCACTTTTCTACTAAGGAAATATATATTACACTAAGGTTGACTGCACTGAATATTTTTTACTGTGTTTAGAAGATAATGTGCACATGGTGATTTGTTGTTTGTATACTTGCTGTATTTACTTCAAAATTTGGGTGTTAACATATCAGATGTATCAGTTTATAACAGTTGAAGTTTTAAAACTCCATGAATTCGAATTGTGTGTGTCTTAGAAATTATTCTTTGTTATCGGTGTACTTAGGAATATACTATCAGTATTAAGTGTAAAGTGACAACCTATATTGTTTCTCTAAGTTGGTGACAGTTACAAATATTTTTTGTTAGTTATTGTGCTAAAAATCAGATTAACTGAATATCAGATTCTATAAATATTAAATGAGAATTTTGAGATAGATAATGAATCTGATAAGGAGACTGCAGAGGACTTAGAAAATGATAAGACAGAAACTAATAAATCCATAATAATATTCTGAGGCCTGATATGTTTGATTTAGTTTTTGATCCTAAAGTAGAGAGAATTTGACAATTTGTGAGTATTGACAATGTGATATTAATAACACAGCTCTTGAAAATTGAGCCTACCCAAAACAATAGTAACAGTCTCTGAATACAGTGAATACAGACAATGATGTAAATTGCCTACTTTGTTGATCAATTTGTACAGTAGAACAAAGTCTGATTACGATGTAAATAGAAAGTAGGACAAATTGAGATGTGTGATTCTTGCTTACAATCTTTTGAGTGGTGTTAACATTAGTGTGTTCACACACTGTTATATAATTATCTTGTTGGTACATCCTCTTCGTTCACTTTTTTTAAATATTATATAATATAAACTTTCACTATGAACTTACTTTGGTTATTATTTCCCAAACGTTTCAACGTGGTGTCCACATTGGTTGACACCACGTTGAAACGTTTGGGAAATAATAACCAAAGTAAGTTCATAATGAAAGTTTATATTATATAATAACAGTTATATAGCAACAAATCTTATTATGGAAATGTTTAGCAGTTCCTTTGGAACTACAGTTTATCAATCAAACTTTCATGGGACTCAAAAAGTACAAATTTATGCCTTACCAGTACTTCATATGAATTATATGATGTTATGTGTATGAATATGATTATAGAGCAGAATGTGTTACCTTCATGGAAAGAGTACTGGAGTAGTAGCCTACACCAGATTTGCACAATTCTGTAATATCCAGTGCTATGACTAGGAATAGGCTTAACAGTATTCTAAGTAGTCTACATGTAAATGTTAATTCCAAAATACCTGTAGATTATAATGACCAGTTATAACAACATAAGATTCAACATTGACAGCCTTCACTGCAAACTAGTATCTGCAGAAGAAAGTGCAAGGGAACTTGCTGTTGACAGAACAACGATTCTATTCAAATTTCACTCTAGTATGAAACAATATAGTCAAAACAGAACCCTATTAAGCAGGATTTAAACTATGAACTACAGCAGACATGAAATGATATATAAAACAGTATTTGGTCTATCAAGGGAGACATGAAGGTTTAAAGCAAGAAAACGTGAATTTTATTCTTAGTGTATAGCAAGTTTTTTCATAATTTTTTATGTTATTTCTTGTTAAAATAACTGGAATATTAACTTACACTTGCTTGTGAAACTACAAAACTTAACAGGAAGGGGATTCCACAACATATGGCAGTTAAGAAAGAATTGTGACGTTATAAAATATACCGAAACAAAATAAATAAAATACCCTGCCAGAACTTACCAGCACGCAATCACAACTTACCTGTTATTTGAATTTTACCAGAAGACCAAGGTCGCCACGATTATTTTTTATATAGGCTAAAATATCGAAAACCTTTACACTCCACCTTAAATAAAAAGGACAATTTTGCAATCTGACCACACACAATTAATAACTCAGAAAGATTCCGGAACGTTTAGACGAATTCCGCAACACAGAAATGAGAACGTGGTAATGACGAAATAACTTAGTCTAACTCATGTTCAAAGTAAACTAATTAGCTTTAATGGATTAAGTCAATTTTCATTATTATTATTACAAGAGAATTAGTTATAATTAATTATTATAATTACCAGAATTTGAGTACTACAAAACCAAACATGAACTATTCTTACATCTAAGGCAGGCCACTCTGCTCACGCACGCTTCCATACATTTTTCATACATTACCCTTGATTTATTAAATTTTATGTACTCCGTAATTGTTATGCGAGATACCCGTCCACGAACGCGTTGCCGGCCGAACACGTGCTTCGTCCCGTAACTTCAATGTCCGTACTTTATCACTTTAATTCCCCCACATCACTGTACCGATTTTTTACCTGCGATATGTCTATTAATTTCTGGGGTCCCGGTCGGTCCTGTTGAATTAATTACATTTTAGGAAAACTCGACCAACCGGGCCCGAAACGAAACTGTAGGTGTCTGTAGAGGTACTCTGCTTCTCGTAGACTGTCTGGCATCTCTCACTAAGGTAGACTGTGTTTGAGGCGGGAGGAAACTGCCGTTCACTGCCACCTGATGTTCGTCGTCGTATAATGTTGATTTGCTGTATCGTATTCACTCTAATGCATGGAACATAGTCATTATATCCGCCCAGTTTGTAGATGATATTTGCCTCTGCTATACTGATGTCACTAGCAGCAGGCATGGCTTAACGATATTTCCTGTAGTTGGCTGGTTGGTGCTACAAACTGTTCGTTCATGCGCCATTTTTTACAGCGCCGGTTGAGTTTTCTCGACGTCACTAACAGCGCCCCTGCTTGAGATGTTAAGTACGAGCATCGTCACACACATACAGAGTTCTGAGAAAAATTAGGGTGGCGCGAATTCCTTGCCGTGTTACACAATAGAAATTGCGCCTCGCCTTTGTTTCAACTGTTCTACTTGCCACGTGTTCTGTTCCAATAGAGTTAAAGTTTGCACAATAATTTTATAAAATCCCGCAAAAATGAAATAAATAAAAATGCAATTATCCCACAACTGTAAGAAATAAAATGACCCAATTTAGACACGTTACAATACCCCCTCAATGAGAATTCTGCTGTCCAAAACAGAAGAAATCTCATTGATAAACCCCGAAGAGGACCGGTGAGGAACTGGTGCCAACAACCCCCTCTTGTTCTTACTCCTCATGGGTACACGACCCCCCTGGCTTGGTGACTATGGACCCATCTGAACGAGATCACTGGACTTCTCCGTAAGAGATCCCAACACCGAGAAATCGAACAGACAAGTACCACAGCGCACCTCACCTTCTAACATGCTACCCCCAAAAAATCCTCAATCCCTGGCTTAAATTATTCCAGATCCTCCACCGATATGTTTCCCCTTTTATGCAAGCTGGGCTGCCTTTGGCAGATACTGGGCTCACACACACTCACATTACATATTACACATTGAAAAATTCTTTAAATTTTACGATTTCATCTAAGAAAAAAAATTCAAAATTCAAAATAAAATACTTTATCAAAAAAATTGTCTTCCTTGTTTTCTGTTTTTACTTAAAATAAGTGAATTTAAACATTTCTTATAGTTAAACATATCCTTAACCTAACATGTGAATACTTATAGTCTAACAGTACAAGGCAATACAATCAATAAAATAAACATGGGTAGCACACAAATAATAAAATAATCAATACTTAAAAGATTCCTTAGCTGGCAGGCGAAAAATCACAATTTTTTTTTTTCAAAAATTGTTTCCTAAAAATTTTTTTAATTAAAAAAAATTTAAATTTATTAAAATGTTTCCTTTATATTTAGACATTATTTAAAAATTGGTTTAAATTGATCAAATAAACAAATTAAATTGATTTCCTACTATACAAGCTTAGTGGGTGTATGACCTCATCAGCTGATCGAAACTAGTTCAAGTTCCAGACCCTTGACCCACATGTGTTATGTACGCTTTCTATCTGAAATTACCTTTGACATCTGTAACAATCTAATTTGAAACACAAAACAATAAAATAAAACATTTAAAATAAACAAAACATTAATATAAATAATAAGCAAATTGACATTTAAATTATTCAAAATAAACACCTTCTATCTTTACACTATCCAATTCTCTCAAAGTTTTGTCACTGGTTTCAAAATAAAAATTTTATATATTCAACTACAACTTTCTTCATTTTACAATCTCATTCCCTATTACTGTGGGTGATTTAAATTATCTATTCTCATTTAATTTACTACTTGATCTGTATACATATATCAACTTCCTCCCTTTGACTCTAACCACTAACAACTTTAACTACCATGACACCCATCTCTATCAAAATCTCTATCAAACATTCTGTAAACCCAAACTTATCATTAAACTCAAATCGCCACCTTCTCTCTCTATATATAAAAAAAAATACTCTAACCCTTTGTACATAGGATACGTGTTCCCCCCCCAAAAAACTCAATTCCCTTATCTGGCACCTGGATTCTACCTAAGGCGGCCCCTCCTCACTAAAATCGATCCCAATCCCGTCCCAACTTATCATTATGTTGCGGACTCCCACATTACACTACCCCCTACTACAAAATTGCCATCCCCAAAATCTCAATCTGATTACCTCACTACGAATACAACAAAATAACATCATTAACTATAAACATCAATATATCACTCAAAACTCTACATATATTCTCCACTACTACTGTGTCAATATCACTACTTCTCAAAACTCTATAATATACATTAATTCAAAACAACATTACATTCTTCATTTCTACTATTTCAACTTGACTTTCAACTTGGACAGATCTATATGTCCCATAAAATACTCATCACCCAAAAACTATCTCTTGTTAACTTGCATAAATTATTACTTTACTTCTCACTTTATCAAATTATTTTTATCATTACTTTAAAATATCTGTAATACATTAAAACATTACATTGAACATTACTTACTTAGAATATTTATAAACCATTTCACCAGTGACCTGTTATTGCTAATCAGCTGATCACCCTCACGCAATTAAAACACATCTCAAAATTGAACAAATTACATGAAATATATAGGTTTATCAATACTCACTTCGATTACGTTAACTGCCTGCCAGTCAGTTTAATTATCTGCTTAGTTGAAAAAATACACACATAATGAAAACACATATTTCTATCAATACCTATATCTAACGTACAACAACAAAATAATACATTTAAAATTATGGAATGAACACCTCATATTGAATGTCTGAGCAGCTAATTATTTAAGCAGAGCACAAGCATTTTTATTGGATCAAATTTGAACTAGCAAAAAATTTTTTATGTTATAAAATTTAAATTCGTGGCTCATCTGAGCCACCTCCCAGCCACACACTCTATTGCAAATTATGGAGGACTGTATCGTCCTTTTTGCTTCTGCAAAGACGGCATATTTTGGAGCAGTTTTACCTCTCCGTGTCTTTGCTTCCGCTGTTACATTTTAAAAAGGTTCAGATATCAACATACCTTTGTTATATAAATACACGCGCTGAAACGGGTCTACCACCTGGCTTTGCTGCCCCCAAGCGGGCAGAGTGGTAGCCGCTGTTCCATAGTGCCTGGATTTTCCCTAAAATTCACCCCCCATTGAATTTCTACTATATACCAATTTCAAGTCAGCTATGGTCAAGGGACTTGATATGACCATAGCTGGCTGCTAGCCAAATCCACGATTAGTGCTGGTAAGGCAGTAATCGCCCGAAAAGTCGGGGAAATCTAACTTCATTTCAGTGCCTGTTACACCCATCTCTAGTATGTGCGACACGATCGTCTATCAGTGTGCAAATTTAATTTACACGAAAAGGTGTGTCGCACATTTTCGCCATTTTCGCCTCCGATGGAGGTAACACTGTCTGTTACCCCCAACCCATTTCGCTATCTACGGGAGCACAGGCTACCCCCGCAATAGCAACTTAATAACTAATTAATTAAAAAATTTTATATACATTATAATATAATATTTTCATCAATAATCATTTAACTCATTCATAACTTTCTACCATTTGACTTTCTTAAAATTTTCAAAATTTATTATAAATCATTAGTATATACCATCTTTTAATTATTATTAAAATTTTTTAATTATCATTTTTATTGAACACAATTATTTCAAATAATCTCACTATTGACTTAAAATCTTAGTTAACTGTAAACATTTTTATTATACATGATTCATATTGTAAAAGTTCTATACTTACATTCCATTTAACATGATATATACAAAACATAATCACCATACCACAATACTTTCACCTCACCTCTGTAACATTTAACACAAACATTAGTTTAAATCAAACAATTTTGCCATCTATTACCAAATTTCAAATCTCGTAAAATAAATTAATTCATTAAAAAGTTAATTATACAACATTGAAATAGTCAATCAAAGTATTTAGCATGTATCAAATTGTTTTAATTAAATTAATTATTAACAACACAAATTGCATTACCATTATAACAACTATTATTAGTCGATTACTGTTTTCAAAATTAATTCTGATATTTATTTAACTTGCAAATATTTCAATATTATTATTACAACAATCATCTTACATACACACATTATTTACTTAACATTCCACAATGCACACAAATAAATTCACTATATTTTTATTTACAAACTCTTGTTATTAACTGTTCAGTTTTTTCCGCACTTCATTGTCCAAATCTGCCATGTCAAAGCCCATAAAACATAATGTTCATCACTGTCTTTTATTGTTTTATAGTTTAACCTCCATCGTCCCAAATAAGTCTTGGTTTTGTGTAACATCGTTCAATTTTATCACCACACAAATGACTGTTTTGTGTGTTGTAACCATACAAACTAAACTCATTCATCTTACCAAAATACTCATTAGACCAGTCAACGTTAGGCATTTTTGTTACGTCTCCGTCATTAAATTCATTCACTATCGGGTTAATTACTTTTGTCAAATCATTATAGTCATTATTATTCAAATATACTTTTAAACTCTCTTTCCATTCGTCATACTTTCTATCCAAATTATACAATTCTGTTACTTTATTAACATACCATTCTCCACTTATATCTCTCTCATCACAATACCAAATCATACTTTCAACATCATTATTACAGACAGAGGGTACAACATTATACAACATCAATAAACAACTCAACTCTTCTACTAATACGGGTCTCTTGCCCTTCAACAACAACACTTGTGAACTCAATAAATCATCATAAACATCATAAATAATAAAGGGAAAATTTGCCCTCTGTCCCCACTCTACCACAACATTATTTTTCCACTCTCTCTCTACTTCATCAATACACATTAACATTTCATTATCACTACATTCCACCAACTCATCAGTACTCTCATTCTTTATTTTTACCGTATCAGTCTCCGATACTAATTCTTCAAATACATTACTATTATTCTCATGATTTTCAACATTATTGTTATCATTTCTTAACTCTTTCTCTGGTATCATATTTTTACATTTGTCACTACAATTTTCATTTGTTTTATTACCTCCCATACCTACACACTCTCTTGACTCCTTTGTTTCTCTACATATTTCGGTTAGCTTACTCTCAAGACTACACAGTGAATTAGTTAATACATCAAATTTAGCATCATTCATGTCAAACCGACTATTCATCACATTAAATTTGTTCTCGAAAATTTTTTCGTTATTGTCAAAACGACTATTCATTACATTGAATTTGGTCTCAAAATTACTATTCATTCTATCGAATTGACTGAGCATGATACTCATTATATCATTATCTTGTATTACCGACATGTTTACAGTTTCTTTCTACAACACTTTATATATATATAAAACCACTTTTTATTCTATAATCAAAACATCTAGCCCAACTGTAACTCACAATCACATAAACCTAACCTACTTAATTATGTACGCTAAAAATTTTTTATAAATTCGTCATTACCACATCCTATTTTCTGTGCATTAAAATAGGTCTATCTCGTATAAAATTAAAATTAAACGAAAATCCTGGCAGCGCGAGCCAAATGTGACGTTATAAAATATACCGAAACATAAAATAAATAAAATACCCTGCCAGAACTTACCTGCACGCAATCACAACTTACCTGTTATTTGAATTTTACCAGAAGACCAAGGTCGCCACGATTATTTTTTATATAGGCTAAAATATCGAAAACCTTTACACTCCACCTTAAATAAAAAGGACAATTTTGCAATCTGACCACACCCAATTATTAACTCAGAAAGATTCCGGAACGTTTAGACGAATTCCGCAACACAGAAATGAGAACGTGGTAATGACGAAATAACTTAGTCTAACTCATGTTCAAAGTAAACTAATTTGCTTTAATGGATTAAGTCAATTTTCATTATTATTATTACAAGAGAATTAATTATAATTAATAATTATAATTACCAGAATTTGAGTACTACAAAACCAAACATGAACTATTCTTACATCTAAGGCAGCCCACTCTGCTCACGCACGCTTCCATACATTTTTCATACATTACCCTTGATTTATTAAATTTTATGTACTCCGTAATTGTTATGCGAGATACCCGTCCACGAACGCGTTGCCGGCCGAACACGTGCTTCGTCCCGTAACTTCAATGTCCGTACTTTATCACTTTAATTCCCCCACATCACTGTACCGATTTTTACCTGCGATATGTCTATTAATTTCTGGGGTCCCGGTCGGTCCTGTTGAATTAATTACATTTTAGGAAAACTCGACCAACCGGGCCCGAAACGAAACTGTAGGTGTCTGTAGCGGTACTCTGCTTCTCGTAGACTGTCTGGCGTCTCTCACTAAGGTAGACTGTGTTTGAGGCGGGAGGAAACTGCCGTTCACTGCCACCTGATGTTCGTCGTCGTATAATGTTGATTTGCTGTATCGTATTCACTCTATGCATGGAACATAGTCATTATATCCGCCCAGTTTGTAGATGATATTTGCCTCTGCTATACTGATGTCACTAGCAGCAGGCATGGCTTAACGATATTTCCTGTAGTTGGCTGGTTGGTGCTACAAACTGTTCGTTCATGCGCCATTTTTTACAGCGCTGGTTGAGTTTTCTCGGCGTCACTAACAGCGCCCCTGCTTGAGATGTTAAGTATGAGCATCGTCACACACATACAGAGTTCTGAGAAAAATTAGGGTGGCGCGAATTCCTTGCCGTGTTACACAATAGAAATTGCACCTCGCCTTTGTTTCAACTGTTCTACTTGCCACGTGTTCTGTTCCAATAGAGTTAAAGTTTGCACAATAATTTTATAAAATCCCGCAAAAATGAAATAAATAAAAATGCAATTATCCCACAACTGTAAGAAATAAAATGACCCAATTTAGACACGTTACAGAATGTCAGATACAATACGCTTCAAGTGGAATGACTAAAGTTGTCAAAGAGCATTTAACTACAATGGATCATAAATTGGAAAATTCTCAAGAATAGATAAAAGTGGTAATAAAGTAAATATACAGTGTCCACTTGCAGCACAAAACTACAACAAATTTATTGGAGGAATTGGTGTGGCTCCAAAGTCAAGTACAGTTTATTATACAGTACAACCTGTCACATCCGGACCTGTGATATCTGGATCCTCCCATATCCGGACATATCTCCAAACTAATTTTTCAATTTTGGTTAGGGATGGAAAAGTGAAAGTTGCAGCTGGAATGTTGTTTGCGCGCCTAGTCTGTTCCGAGCGGGGCTGTGGCCTTGACTCGATCAATGGCTCTTTCCCGGAAACCCATTCCTTTATTCTCAACCTCGGCTGCCGTCTGCCTGCCACTTGCTACCCGCAGTCTGTGTTTGCGTTTTAAAGTGACAGTTTGTTTTGCAAGTGAGTTTCTAAACTGTATGTCAGAAGTGATTGCCGTTGTTATCGTTATTGTTAACCGTTGTTACTGTATTTTATCATTGCTATTTTATCGTTGTTATTTTTTATTGTTATTCTTTATCGTTGTTTTTTGCTAAAATGGCAGAGAAAAGGAAGAAAACTGTTGTGACAATGGATGAAAAGTTTCGTGCTCTGAAGAGGTTGGATGTTGGTGAAACAGCTAAGAAGATTGCTGCTGACATGGGAGTAGGAACGAGCACTGTGAGTGACTGGAAAAAAACGAGGAGTGAGATTGAGAAGTGGTGCTCATCGCAAGCTTCAACAAGTGGGGTAAAAAAACTGAAAATGATGAAGAAAGCCACTAACAACCAAGTTAATGAGGCTTTATATCTTTGGTTTACCCAAAGAAGAGAGCAAGGATTGCCTATCTCAGGTCCTTTGCTAAAAGAAAAAGCTTTGCACTTCAATAAAGAAATCGGAGCTGATGGACAGTTTAAAGCAAGTGAAGGATGGTTAGAAAGTTGGAAAAATCGTTATGGTGTGCGGAAACTGCAGATCAGCGGTGAAAAACTTTCTGCTAACCAAGATGATGTTGACAACTTCAAAACGTTTTTACACAGCTTTGTAGATGAACATGGGATTTCAGGAGAACAGCTCTATAATTGTGATGAGACTGGGCTCAACTATAAAATGCTGCCGACCTACACTTTGGCTTCCAAACAAGAAGATAGTGCATCAGGGTATAAAAACAAAAAGGAGAGAGTGACCATTTTAGCTTGTAGCAATGCTACAGGAGTTCACAAACTTCCACTGGGACTTATTGGAAAATCCAAAAGGCCGAGGGCTTTCAAGAACTTTAAAGATTTGTCTTCCCTGCCAGTTTGCTACAGGGTCATTCCATGTCAATTCAACCACAAAAAACAATTTTCTCACCCACCATCTCAGATTTTAATGAAACTTAGCTTGTTTGTTCTACCTATAGAGGTAAGGAACCACACCAAATTTGAACACTATATCTTACTTCGTTATCATGTTATGGCTATTCAAAGTTTTGAGGGTTTTCACATTTTGCTGTTTGGATCTCGCGAGACAAGAAGCGTCAGTAAATATAAAATAATTTGTAACTTGTTTATTTTACATCCAATCGTTGTGAAATTGTCAAGTTTTACTCTTTAAACTACAGGGATTCCAGAGAAAAATACAAAATCCTTCTAAGGTTAACCATTTTAGCAGAAAAAAATCTTATTTTTGCATCTCTAAAATTTTTATAAACGAAAACATGGTTTAGCGTTAAACACAATATCTTAAGAAGGGAAAGGGATAATCCCAATTTTCTTTCCTCCTAATTAATCCTAATGAAATGGGCTACAATATAAAAAAATAAAATGCTTGGGGTTTTCATTCCTTTGTACAGTTTTTTTTAACTAAATGTAAACGTTTTTAATATTTTAGCGAAGCATTGTGTACAGCTCCCCTTGGTTGTTGACTTGTGTTCCAAAGGAAATAATTTTTGTTATTTTAAAAAACCTTTATTTTTTGACAGGTAGGAATTATATTTAAACATAAGTAAATAGACATGGACAGATTTAAAGTTGAAAATCCTATTAACATATTTATAGAAAAATGTCTTTAGTCACTGCAGTTATGAACTTAAGTCTGAAAACTTACCAGATGTATTTTAGATAGTATTTCACTCTATGTTGGTTCATTTTCAGTTTCAAGCACTTAAAAGGTTTTTGACATTACTTTTTGAATAGAATTCATACACTCCTTTGAGAATTGGTATGTTCTTCCAGTAAAGGTGTGAGGGGACTCAACAACTGCAAGGACGTGAGGAATTGGCACCGGGCAGACATCATCTTGTGTTGGCCAGTAAAATGATGGTGATGGTCCTGCAGGATGTAAAAACTTAACTGTAACATCACCTTCTTCTTTACTCACTTCAGTTATTATCCCAAAGTACCAGAGATTGTCATACTTGCAAGCAATGTAACAAGAGGGATACAAGTCTTCTTCTTTCACATTTGATATCACTTCTTCTCTTAAGTTGTAAATGAGACTGGGCTTCTCATCACTGCTCATCCTTCTTGCTTCCAAAGTCCCAGAACAATCTTTTGGCCTAAAGTTATGGAAACTTCTTGTTCCCGGAAATGTTGTTAGGTCTTGAAAGCGTTCTTCAAGCTTAGAACGTATCAGATTTACAGAATCTTTGGAAATGAAGTGAAAGTTAACTTTTTTGATGTTTAATTTACAAAACTGAAAGAAATCATGTGGAGTTAGTATTTGGTTCTGAAGAGGCCTTTGGAGACTTTCTTTTCGTACTAGTCGCTTTACAGTTCCTCCAGTCCCATCACATTCTGTTTTTCCATGGCTTGTAGCAAAGAATGACCACTGAGCTTTTAACATGAAATCATTTTCATGCAGAGAAAGATTCATAAAATTGAACTTGTTTTTATATTGTGCTGCACAACCGTCACTATAATAGTGAATTTCTGTAATATAGGGAAAGTTTTCCTTGACAAATTCTGACACTTTTTCCTGTATTTTGTACACCATACAGACATCATGTTTCAAGTCATCTGATATGATGCAGTGTGATGAAACTATTTTTTTACCAGCAACACAACTTAAGTTTATAATAAGAGAATGTACTGTACAAGAGTCTGAAGTCCAGTGGTACCCCTGAGCCTCATCCTGGATAGTAAAAGAGTAATTCTCGCTAAAATCCATTGAAATAACAGCAACATTTGATGCAGAGGAATCTTTGAGGCTTTTAAAATATTTTGATTGGCACTTTGCAATGTATGAATGTGGAACTAGTTTTTCTAGTTTGGCAGTGAGTTCATCAATAAATTCGTCAACATTTGCTGTACATGTGATCATTTGTGTCCTGTCTGTTGAAATCCATTGTTTGTATTCAATTCTGTCCTCTTCATCACAGTTGCAAAACTTTGTTTGTAGAAAGCCTGTTAAATTATCTTTAGAGGGGCAGTTGCCACAGTGTCTGAGCATGCATTCACGATTAGGGTTTTCACAAAGCAGCAGATTTATGAGCTCTTTATATCCCTCTTAAAGTTCTGCTGCATGAATGAGCAATATGACATTCTGGTGAATGGTGCAGACGCAGACAGAGTGGGTTCCACTGGCACCTGCCAAAACATACCATTTGGGGCGGAGCATGCAGAATTTTGAAAAACCTACTTTCACTTCAGGATACTCCCATTTAAAATTTGAGTATATTTCATTGATGTTATTCAAAATTAACCGCTTCTTCTCATATTGTTTTTTCCCTAAACTTACTACGTCTTTCATACCGGGTAATACCCTTGACTGTTCATCACGTTGATAAAAATTTACAACCAATGTTATGACTTCAGGCTTCAGTTTCTTCCCTCTTTTTGGTTCAGGTTCAGCAAGAAAACCTTTTTCTTTGAATAGACTTTGGGCTTGCCGAACAGAGTAATCAGAAACTTGAAAAGTATCTTTAATTTTTTTTCTCGACCAGTTAAGAGATGCTGGGATTGTTAGTAGCTGGACTTTCTTCTTTGATGCGAGTTGAGGTAGTTGGGGTTTGATGTTTTCTACCAGCAAGTCCATATCAGCAGCTTTTTGTTCCATTTCTTTTTCTAATTTCATTCCTTCTGGTGGTACTTCAACATCAAGAACAGATTCAATTTTATTTTTCACATTTTGTTGTAATTTTTCAATTTTCTGTTGTGCATAGCTTATTTTACAACTCTCATTAAGTGCATGTAACTTTAAAGGTGAACACCCCACATCTGTTAAAGAACCATTTAAAGAATCAATAGCATCTTCTTTTTGTAATACATTAACTTCAAAATCATCGTCATCATTTAGCTGCAAGTCTTCTTCATCGCTGCCATGATTAGCTGGAGTAGTAAATAACATTTTACGACAAGAGGAACATAATTTTTCTCCAGGTTTAATTTTAAGCCCTTGCTTTACACATACCCTGCTCTGTTCTAAACTTACCACTCTTAAAGTTTTGTTTATAGGTTTCTTGTGCCTTTTGTAAGGATCATGACAATATATATTTTTTTATATTGTAGCCCATTTCATTAGGATTATTTAGAAGAAAAAAAAATTGGGATTATCCCTTTCCCTTCTTAAGATATTGAGTTTAACGCTAAACCATGTTTTCGTTTTTAAAAATTTTAGAGATGCAAAAATAAGATTTTTTTCTGCTAAAATGGTTAACCTTAGAAGGATTTTGTATTTTTCTCTGGAATCCCTGTAGTTTAAAGAGTAAAACTTGACAATTTCACAACGATTGGATGTAAAATAAACAAGTTACAAATTATTTTATATTTACTGACGCTTCTTGTCTCGCGAGATCCAAACAGCAAAATGTGAAAAACCTCAAAACTTTGAATAGCCATAACATGATAACGAAGTAAGATATAGTGTTCAAATTTGGTGTGGTTCCTTACCTCTATAGGTAGAACAAACAAGCTAAGTTTCATTAAAATCTAAAATGGTGGGTGAGACAGCCTGGTTGAATTGACATGGAATGACCCTACAGAAACTAACGCAGCGCACATGGATGAACTGTGAAATATTTAGTGATTGGTTTCACAAGCAGTTTGTGCCACAAGTTGAAAAACATTTAGCGAAAAATAATTTGCCAAGAAAAGCAGTGCTCTTACTAGACAATGCACCCTCACACCCAAGTGAAGATGAACTGAAAAATGGTGACATAAAATGTGTGTTTTTACCCCCAAATGTGACATCCCTTTGTCAACCTATGGACCAAGGTGTGCTTGAATCACTGAAACGTACCTATCGCCGTAAGTTACTGACTGTGTTGATTGCTGGAATGGACGATGGTGAAAGTGTTACGGAATCCTTAAAAAGGTGGACATGTTAGATGTGGTGATGTGGGTATCCCAAGCATGGGATGAAGCTGTTAGATCACGAACCAACTGAAAAATGGACTGGGGAGAAACCAGAAGAAATCAATGAAACTGTTTGCAATGAAGAAGAGAGTCAGATTGCAGAGCTTGTAAAAAACCTGCCTGGATGTGAAGAAATCAATGACGATGAAGTCAAGAAGTGGTTAAGTGAAGATGAAGTCAACAAAATTACAGACAGTGACATTATAGAAATGGTGTGCAATAGTGATGAGAAAATCTCTGAACCCGAAGAGGATGACAACAAGCCTATAATGAGTCACTCTGAGGCATTCAAGACCATCGAATCTCTGATCAGTTATGTTCAACATCAAGATGAAACAAGTGAAACTGAAGTGATGCTTTTAAGAAGGTTGTGAGACATGGCTTCCAAAAAACGTGTGCAGTGTGTGAAGCAGCCGAAAATCACAAACTTTTTCAAAAACTGATGTAGGCGTACTGTAAGTAAAACTTTTTAACCAATTTTACTTTTTGTATTTTAAAGAGTACAGTGTACAAATACAAATGCTAAACCAATAGAAACGTCTAAAAAAACATTCAACAACAAACGCGTTCATTATTTCTGGCCCTCCAGCTATTTATAAATGACCTTGTGATATCCGGATTTTTCCATATCCGGATCAGCTGGTCGCCATATTAGTCCGGATATGACAGGTTGTACTGTATTGACCTAGTATGTAGGATGTGGTGGCACACACTGTTTTGAGGTTTGATAGAAATTACATTTATCAATTCCTGTGTAATTTACAGTGAATTATTTGAGAAGATTTGACTCTTCAGAAAATTTGTTGCTCAAGGGCTTATAACAAGTGGTGAACTTGCACAAAGTTGTTCTAAAAGAAGTTGTCATTTAGAAACATTGATTCCATATTCAGTAAAAAAACGAGAGGAGAAAAATAACTTCTCAGTACCAAAAGACATGAGATTAGGAAACAGAGGAATGAACTTACCTATTTCCAGACAAGAGAGGTGTTGTATATTAGAAAACCCCCAACATTCTATAATTTAGAATGTTATATTATATTGATAATATTCAAAATAATATTATCAAAATTGTGTAGCCTGTGTGTGTGTGTGTGTGTGTGTGTGTGTGTGTGTGTGTGTGTGTGTGTGTGTGTGTGTGTGTGTGTGTGTGTGTGTGTGTGTGTGTGTGTGTGTGTGATTGGTATTATTAAAACTATTTGTAATTAGTATATGTAGGTTATGAATGTAGGTTATAGTACTCCCATATATTTACATTATCAAAAATTGATGTAGCCTATAACTTATGTATATTGATGCACACTATTTATAAAATACACTAGAATGTTCGGTAACAATATTACCATTCATTTATAGACAAACTTAGTTTATTCTAGAATATCCACCTGGAATACCCGAGATATTTCTAGTAGTGTCCGATACTCAAATGATATATGTTTACCAACTACACATAAGACTTAGAGACAAAAGGAGTGCATCAGTCTCAATAAGTTACAAGTCTCAGTCTCACGGTTAAGTGAGTTACAGAATTGGTGCTTGTGTTTGATACCACATTTGTGGATCAATATTATATTTATGTTGTTGTTTGTATAAAATTTATACATAATAACATTATTGTAATAATTTAATTACAATTGTGTCAATAATCAATATCACAGTAGTGAATTGAAATTTGTATATTTTTGTGTTGTATATATTTTTATTTATGAAAAATTATGTGATATAACAATAAATAAATAATCTGTTGACAGTGATATGGGTGTTTTTATTTTGACAGCTATTGAGAAGACGACAGGGAAGGTGTCAACTTTTGCAACATTCATAAAATTAAATATCAACAGTATTGTAAGTATTGTATTTATTATATTGATTTGTTCTGCAAAGAGAAGAAAATTTGTTTTAGAAAATATGATGACATTCATCATGAGTGTAGCAATAGAGAAAAAGTTAAAAACAATTATTTTCTTTGTAAGCACTGGAAGATAAAAACTGACTTTTATTAATTATATGTTTACTGTTTACAAAGACTACTTACACAGAAATCAAGATGTTTAATTTTGCAATTTCTTTTTAAAATTTTTATTACATTTTTACATTTTATAGTATTTCTGTGACGTTTAAAATTTGTATTATACTTTAAATTCTTTACACTTAACTAATGAATAAATAAATAATAAGTAGGTGTAGTTACAAATTGTAATCTGAAACATAATAAAGAAGACACGGAAATTGCAAGTTCTAATGGGCAGTTTGTCTCTTCACAGACCAACGGTGCTTACAAGTGTCAAATTAAAATAATTAACCTTTTTATAATATAACGACTTTTTGAAAGTATAATTCCTTTAATTATCTTCTTTCAAAGTTGTTTCAAAGTGTATTTCACAGGTATTGCAAAATATCATCACATCATGGTCAGCTGAAGGATATGCAAGCAACAAGTATTACTGTATAGAGAAACAGTTTGGACAACTAACTGTGCCCATATTACACTTTCAAGCATTCCCCCCCCCCCGCAAAAAAAAAAATACTTTTTTCAGACACTAGAAATCAGTTTTAACAGATAGTAATACAAAAAATCTGTTTTTGGGGTTCTAGACTATACACATCTAAAGGTAACAAAGCTTACCTTAAACAGCACTAAAAATTAAGAATATCAACTGATTTTCCACACGTCAACCACTCTACAACCATCTGATAATAATGAAATACTAAATTTGACACACTTCTGTATCACAAAAAACTGATAAAATTAATGGAAATGGAATCCTGGATAGATTTGTCACTCAATTCTCCTTTGCTTGTTACATAATAATAAATCATAATCAAATCACCTTAGTATTACACAGATGAGGATGTATTAAGAAAAAACTTATATTGATTAATTACTCTGACAATTCTGGTAATTCTACTGAAATCATTTAAGATGCAGAAGCAGCAACAGAAGATCTTATAAATGCAATGTAGTTGGCAAAATCAGTAACAGTGCCTGATGTAAATGAAACTTAAGTACAGTTAACTTTAGCTTAAAGGAAAATGTGAATATAAAAATGAAAACTTTGAACATTTTGCCACATAAGTAAATCAAACACTAATAATACAAAGCTAAATAAGCAATATAGATTTTAGAACTTTGATCAAAGTTGAGAAATTAAGAAATTCAATCATTTTTCTTAAAAAATATCATCTTCAGAAGACAATGATTGTTCTTTATGGACATTAACTATAATAATTTAAAATTCATGACAATTTTTCTTTGCTATTAAAAAAACAACAAAACACAGCTTTCACAACATGTTTATAAGATATATTTAGACTTCTTCTTGCTAATGGGTTAATAATACATATTTAGACATAATGAATTTATCATATTTAAAAACAACATATCAAAGTGAATTGCCCATAACAAAATTTAAATAACTTAAAACAAATTTTCTAGTAATTTAAAGAAGGTAAATATGAACAAGATTCTTGGATTTGATCACTGACAGAATCCTGAAAGAATAAAAGTAAGATGTCATAAAATCAATCATTCCAATCAGCCAAGCTGTAGACATTTTGATCTCCCTTGCAAAAACTCAACAAAGTCCCTTAAACAAAAAATTGTATGTGTGTGTGTGCGTGTGTGTGTGTGCGTGCGTATGTGTGCACGTGCGCATATGGGTGTGCATGCATGTATTACTAATTATTAAACAGAGTATATACCAATATGAAGCTTATGGTATTTTTGGTGGCAACATAACAATATAACATTTGCTGCTATGCCTACATTGAACAGATACATACATCAGCTCAGTAAAATAGTAAATGGTCAAAGTCGTTATAGTCTGTACTGCAATACTGTATAGGAATATTTTAATTATAAGTATAATACTACTGACTCGGAACACTAAGTTTTTTACTGGTAAAAATGTAAAATTTTTACCTTGTAGCCTGAACCAGTCTTATTGCAGCATCTGACGAAGCTTGTAATAAGCAAAAACTAGTATTTTACAAAAACACACAAAAACACGTAAAAACGACATCCTAAACAAACAGACACAATTCAAATCACATGTCTTATTTGAACATATCACACCCCACACACACAACATCGGTCCTTCAAAAGTCGCGCCATTGCCAAGAACAAGACGGACAGAGCTCCCAGTGACAGCCTCTGACGAAGCTTATAATAAGCAAAAACTGGTTCAGGCTGTAAGGTAAAACGTTTACGATTTTACGAATAAAAACTTTGTGTGTTCCGAGTCGGTAGTGATATACTTATATTTAGTTTTAAAATAAACAGATAAGAGATACATAAGGTCAGCCAACCTTTTTCCTTTCACTGTTAACGAAGCAAACAAGATATATATACACGATACGTTTATGCTATGATACGTTTAGCATAAGTATATGTATCAACCCCTGACTGAGGTATGATAACATATGAACGCACGTATGAGATATATAAGATGTAAATAATAAAAATAATGTAATAATTAAGCATCTATACATAGTATAAAGTAAAGTCGGTCCGTTTTCTCTCTGTGTTTGAAATCGCTAATCTCAGGAAGTACTGAACGGATTTTATTCAAGTTTTCGCCAATAGATAGAGTGTCTCTCGAGGAACATTTATGTATATAATTAATACATATATGTTGTACATTAGCTTAGCTATCACGGTTTATGTCAAGTAAGTGGTATAGTTTACATCTTATATATAAAAATGAATGTTTCTTTGTTTGTCCCATATGCGTTCCTATACCATTCATCCGATTGCGATGAAACTTCGGTGAGTTGTTGTGCGCACGCCCGCGAAGGTTTCTGTATTTTTTTCGATGGGGTCCTTTGGGGGGTTCTTTGGGGTCTTCCACATCTTCTCCTAAACCACTAGACCGATTTCAACCAAACTTGCACAAATATTTTACGCAACGGGAGAACCAACATAGGATAGGTGTTTTTTTGATGTGGTCCTTTTGGGGGTTCTTTGGGGTCTTCCACATCTTCTCCTAAACCACTGGACCGATTTCAACCAAACTTGGCACAAATATTTTACGCAATGGGAGAACCAACATAGGATAGGTGTTTTTTCGATGTGGTCCTTTTGGGGGTTCTTTGGGGTCTTCCACATCTTCTCCTAAACCACTGGACCGATTTCAACCAAACTTGGCACAAATATTTTACGCAATGGGAGAACCAACATAGGAGAGGTGTTTTTTCGATGGGGTCTTTTGGGGGGTTCTTTGGGGTCTTCCACATCTTCTCCTAAACCACTGGACCGATTTCAACCAAACTTGGCACAAATATTTTACGCAAAGGGAGAACCAACATAGGACAAGTGTTTTTTTCGATACGATCCTTTGGGGGGTCCTTTGGGGTCTTCCACGTCTCCACCTAAACCATTGGACCGATTTCAACCAAACTTGGCACAAATATTGTACGCAACGGGAGAACCAACATAGGAGAGGTGTTTTTTTCGATACGATCCTCTGGGGGGTCTTTTGCGGTCTTAAAAAACTATTAGATCTGGTTACTATGGCAACCCAATAGAATAGATTCTGTTCTAAATATATTATCGCATTAAATTGAAGACCACGCGAACGAAGTTGTGGGCAACAGCTATTTATTTTTAAGAAGCCTACTTTAATTGAACTTTATTAATTAAACTAACATTTTCATTACGTACAACGTGAAACTCCGTAGCAAAGCACGGGTATTCTGCTAGTTAGGTATACGAGATAATATAAGAAATACACGTAGTATTTAATTTTATCAGTTATTTTCTCTGTGTTAGCAGTCTTCATAACAACTCTGTCAAATTTTGTTGCTTCCCTGCTATATACACTTTTTCCTCGAACGAGGCCTTTCGGTTTCGCAACCATTATCAAGTTCTTCCTACAACAACATTAAAATACCTACTTCCCTTATATATATACTAACCCTCCCACGCATCACCAGTTACATTCAACCAATAGGAGGCAGTACTTACCGCCCAGTCCTTGCTAGCCCCGCCCCTTACTCAGTCAACCTGACCTCGTCATAAACATTTCCTCTAGAAATCTCCTACAGCTTTCTACCTTCTGAACCTATCCTGTAACCGTATTACACCTTTTATACACTACTCTTTCAAAATATAGTAAAATATATCCTCATTACTAAATTCAGTCATTATGTTCATCAGCGCATTACTATTCTTTTTCCTTTCTTTTAATATTTCTAATTCTTCATACAATTTGCGTTTACTTATGTTATTCTCTAACCTTACTATTTCGACGTTCTCTGTTGGGTCTAAAAACCTATGCCCTGTTTCATTAAAATGTCTCGCATTCGTAGTTCTGTCTCCTTCTCCTCTCGCATGCTCTCTCAATCTAATTTCGAACTTACGTCCTGTTTCACCCAGGTAAACCTTATCACACTGTTTACAGTTCAACTTATAAACACCGCTTTTCTGTAATTCAGGCGTTATTTCAGTACTACTATTCTTTATATAATCAAAAACTGTCTTTGTCTTTTTTACCGCTACATCTATATTGTGTTTTTCAAAGCACTTGATTATGTTCCTCGTTTGAAATCCCAGATACGTTATTGATCCTATGTATTTCTTTTCTTTCTTCTCTTCTTGTCTACTATTTCCTTCTATTCTTTTTACAATTTTCTCTACTATCCCCAGTTTATAATTATTATTTTTCGCTATTTCTTCTATTCTTTTTAACTCTTCTGGTTTACATGAATCATCTTCTAAGTATTTTATTGCTCTATAACAAAATGAGTTTAGTGCAGCCATCTTGTGACTTACGGGATGGTATGATTCCTGAGGTATAATTAAGTCTGTATACGTTTCTTTTCTAAATACATCAAATTTAAAAACACCACACTCTATCTTTATATTTACATCTAGGTAATTTATTTGTACTCCACCTATTTCCTCTTTGAACTTAATTTTATTTTCAATATGATTAATGTCATTCATTAGTTCTGCGAATTCTTCATTCCCACACCACCAAAATGTCGTCTTATCCTTATCCATTCCTATATTTTATCCTTATATTTTGATTCCATTAGTACTTTTATTAAATCACTTATGTACTGATACTGTCCTAAATTGTTATTTTTAATAATTTCTACAGTATGTTCAACCGATATATTCGTAAACATATCTGACACATCTAACGACATAAGTTTCGTATTTTCACTTATTTTTACTAACTTCAACCGTTCTATTACATTTTTACTATTTTCTACACTATATGTTACCTCAAAATCGTATAACCTCCTAATCAACTTGCTCACTTCTTTCAATTATCTTATAACTAGGCGAATTAATAAACGAAACTATTGGCCTAAACGGCATACCTTCTTTATGGAATTTTGGTTGACACCTCAACCTTGGCGCTTCCGGGTTTGATTCTATAAGTAATTTCTTCTTCTTATCGCTTAGGAATGTTATTTCTTTTAAAACTTTTTTAATTTGAGCTTGTATCAGTACAAAAGTGATTTAATAAAAGTTTTGACAGTGTGCGTACACCAAAACTACTTTAGGTTTAATAATAAGTATTACATTCAAAAGGAGGGGCTACCAATGGGTTGTCCGTTGTCACCAGTACTGACGGAAATATATATGAATTGTTTTGAGAGGCGTGTCCTAATGGAATCAAAATAAAAGTTCTTGGATTTCGTTGTCCATGACGTGTCCGTTACTTAACTAAATATCACTATAGTATTGACGACTCGGAACACTGAGCCTCTGATGAAGCCTTATAAAGGTGAAAGCCGGTTTAGGCTGTAAGGTAAAACTTTACGTTTTTACTTATAAAAAACTTAGTGTTCCGAGTCGTCAATACTATAGTGATATTTAGCAAAATATAAGGATAAAATAAAGGAATGGATAAGGTACGTAGATGACATTTTGGTGGTGTGGGAAGGAACAAATGAAGAATTCGCAGAACTAACGAATGAAATTAATCAAATTGAAAATAAAATTAAGTTCAAAGAGGAAATAGGTGGAGTACAAATAAATTACCTAGATCTAAATATAAAGATAGAGTGTGGTGTTTTTAAATTTGATGTATTTAGGAAAGACACGTATACAGACTTAATTATACCTCAGGAATCATACCATCCCGTAAGTCACAAGATGGCTGCACTAAACTCATTTTGTTATACAGCAATAAAATACTTAGAAGATGATTCATGTAAAACAGAAGAGTTAAAAAGAATAGAAGAAGTAGCAAAAAATAATAATTATAAACCGGTGATAGTAGAGAAAATTGTAAAAAGAATAGAAGGAAATAGTAGACAAGAAGAGAAGAAAGAAAAGAAATACATAGGATCAATAATGTATCTGGGATATCAAACGAGGAACATAATCAAGTGCTTTGAAAAACACAATATAGATGTAGCGGTAAAAAAGACAAAGACAGTTTTTGATTATATAAAGAATAGTAGTACTTTAACATTATAATATGCCCGACGTTGTGTGCGTCAATTTAACAATAAATACTTGTTTATTTTATTCAGCATAAATTAATTGACATATTTTAATTTATGTGTATTTTCTCTTTTTAATTAATTTAGCCCCACTTTTGTTGTGGTGCCAATTTGACAATAATTTTAATTACTGTTATATTGTCTATTTATGCTCTTTATCTCAGGGTAAAATATAAATAAATGCTCAATTCTTCTTATAAATAGTTACTCGATTTATTACAATTAGATATGATTGATTATCATACTTTATCATTGACACATGAACTATATAAATTCTAATCAATATATAAACATATTCATTTTCATAAATCTTATTTCATTACTCATATTCATAGCTCTAATAATTTAAATATTGTAATTCTTATTCAAAGACAAAACTTTTAATAATAATTTTCTTAAATTTAATATACTACGACATTGTTAATTATTGATCTGGATTCATTTAAAATCGGTGCTCATAGATAAATTTAATTTCCATAATTTCCTAATATTATTTAATTTTGTTTTAATTAAAATTTTATCTTAATCCTTTAATTAAATCTTATGAGTTCTTTAAGTGAACAGACAGTGGACCTAATACTAATTATGGCATGAAAATTTTACTTGTGGTATGTATATCCAAATCTGGTAGCGGTTCATATGGTGTGGTTGGCATGTTGATCGTCTGGCGTAACTGCGATATTTCCCTCTGGATTAGCAGATTGTAACGTGGTCTCCTTGGAGTCACACAAGACACTGCACAACACCAAACTTCACTCACTCGGAATTAGTTCGCGTTAATTGTTATTATAGTTATCCGCTTCTACAGGCATTATTGATTATTATTTACTAACTGCGTTATGGTTTGAATTTCTGTTATTTACGGGTTTAGTTCGTCTCGTAATGTTACTCGATGATAAAGTTATTGTTGCATAATTGCACAACTAAATTACAGCGTTATTTGATTATCATTTGTGTTGTATTAATTCACTTGTTCGTCACTAGTAAAATTACAGTTTTTCTCTTTACCGAAATTTGTTCTAGTACGAGCTTACTTTTCTAACCATCGTACCGAACTTCTCTAAGTCCAATAACTATGGAATCTCGGTCGCGGACTTACACACTCGTTTCCGTCAAAATGTTTAGTTAAACTCCTCGAGCGCGCCTTTCTCGCGTCCCTATATCGAATTCCATATTTCTCCCACTTACTTCTGATTTTTCTTACGCTGTTTTCTAATTGGTTCTACTTTGCGACTCTTCAGATTTAGAGACCACCTATTTTTCCGAAAGAACTTCTCTGATAGGCCTTTGGATTCCCACCAGATTCCCTCCCTAGGTCACTACACTGAGGTCATTGTCGCTGCTAGATACTGTAGCAATAATTCTTGCCTGTCACTTTTTTGGAGTAAACAAAGCAACCCTTAACTTTCTCGTCAAGTATTGTTTTCGTGCACTTGGTTGTTCTAATGGCATCAACTATTGTTACTTAAAGGCCTCACCAAACTTCCTTTGTATGTCCGTTTCTTTGTCTCTGTTTCCACCAACACTTCTAGCTTGTGTTCGGACATTACTCCGAGCTTTCTCTCTTCTCAGTAAGGTCGAAGTCCTGTCGCTGACCGTGTGAGTCTTTCAATAACATATACCCTTTTTTGTTTCGCTATATGCAGCTGGCGTGTATACGTATTCTGGTCTATTGTTAATACCTACAGCTGCTCTTCAAATGAGTTCGTTTACTTTTGTGCCCTTTTTTCTACGGATTTGAGGTAGTTGTCAAAGTTTAATGTTTCTTAGTATGGAGAGCGATGAACTCAGCCTATTTGCCGTGAGCATGTTGGGGCTGATATATGATTTTATTGCCTGTCAGTCACCTCTGCGTTTCACACAACAATTTCCTGTGACGGCGCTTAAAGATACATCTCTACTCAAAATAAGAAATTTTCAAAATTTCTGATTTTGGCGTTATATCGTCCCCGAAATTTGTCGCTTTGGATGGATTTCATACATCTAAAAGAGATTCAAATTTCTGCGCCTTGTCATCGAGGTTTAACATGACGAAATGCATACATTTTATATTCCTAGTATTGGCTCATCATCCGTTGGACGTAGTGTAATGGATTTGCTACCTGTAGTGACCCACTGCGGGCTGTATATTATGTAATGTAAACAGTACCCCAGGACCCTTTTCCAAGACACTTTCGCTTTCCGTTTTTAAATGAATCCGTACATTTATCTTTTAACTTTCTTTTCTTACAACCCTTACTTAACATATAATTATACTTACAAACTAATCTTTAGACATTAAATTTAAATTCGTCATTCAGCATCAATTTAAAACAACTCCTTACATATCCCTAACAGGACCTATAATATTTACAAAATTAATTTAGCAAGTTTTATTCAATGCTAGCATCATTTATCATATCAATAAATTTTATATTTCTGTAAAATAATTTTTAGAATTCTCTCTTTTCACTGTACAATTTTAACGCATGTTAATCATTATGTTAACCTTTAATTTAACTATTCATTATTATATTCACATTAATTTACTCTATATTACCTTGCAGTATTTATAAAATATTAATTACTATCAAAATTTCTACTAATTCACCAATTACACCTTGCTATTCTAATAATATTATAGATTTCAATGACATAAATTAATCAAGTTTTCTACAATAATTCGCTATTAATGTCCTTTGATAGTCCATCTTTTACTTATTGTAACTTTTCAATCATTTCACAATTTAATTGAATTTTAAGAGTCCTTGTATCACATATATATGTATATATCACTATTCTAATTTTATTGATTGTTCGCATTCAATTGTTATATTAAACACATATACTAAACAATTTTATTCTAACCATATTAATTGTCCTTACACTTGCATTCGTTTAACATATATATATATATATATATATATATATATATATATATTGTCTATGTACTTATGTTCACATAATTATCGCTAAAATTTTTAGTTCACATTTCGTTATCATGAAGATTATAAGTACTACTACACTTGTTAGTATTTTACTTCATCGTTTATACAATTATATAATTATCATTTTAGTTTAATTAATGTTAAAATTATTACAATTTATTTAATATTCTATTGCGTCTTACAATTGCTTTATAATTCATAACCTTTCACTGGCGTCAACTAAGAATCTGAATGATACTTTTTTAGTTGCCTAGTGTTGAATATTCCTCGTATAGAATCATTATTCTGGTCATCCTGTAATTGGTACGTAGCGCTTCCGATTTTTTTTACTATTGTGTACGGCCCCTCATATATCGCACAGAATTTTCCAATTATATTCTGAGTAGCGTCCGATATATGATGCGCTCGTATCAGAACTCTTTCTCCCACTTCAAATTCTGTAATTTTCTTTGATTTATTTATTCGGGCTGCTTGTCGCTCTCCCCTTTCCTTGATTCGTAATTGTAGTCTTTCTACATTTACTCCTTCATTGTTAATCACAATAGGGTCTACATACTGTTCCCAATGTCTGGTTGGTTTTTTCCCAAACTGAGCTTCGTATGGCGTAATCTTTATTGTCTCTTGGTATGTTTCATTCAGACACGACTTGATTGTTTTTATGTATTTTGCCCATTTAGTGTGTCTCTCTCTGACAAAAATACGGAACAGGTTTCCGAGCTGCCGGTTCCACCTTTCCGCAATATTTGTGCAAGGATTCCGAATCGCTGTGTATTTAGGTTTTATGTTTAGCTCTTTCAGACCCTGCATCCATTTTCGAGACGTGAATTGTGTGCCATTGTCTGTTAATACACTATCCGGTTTACCATGTATATCAATGTATTGTTGTAGTCATTTCAATGTTATGTTTGTGGTGGCTCTACGTAAAGCATACAACTCCACGTATTTCGTAAAATTGTCCTCCACCACTGGACATCGGTAGAGGTCCGTAATAGTCCATGCTTAAGAGCTCTCCCTTTCTTGTAGGCAGGATGGGTCTTGTTTCTCCAGAAATGAGTCGATTCCCACTGTCTTCTTTACATCTCTGACACAGGTCACAACATCTGATCAGCTGGCTGACACTCTTGCACATTTCTTCGAATGTAAAGTGCTCCTTCAGAAGCTGCAGAGTCCTTTTTGTACCTGGATGGCCATATATCTGGTGGATCTCTTGTATCAATTCCTTCCGAATTTCCTTTGGGATGTATAACTTCCACTGCGTCTTCCATCTCCTATATAGTTTATTGTTTATTACTTTGAAATGTTGGTTTAATTTATGATGGTCTCCCTCCTTAACTCTGTTGATCAATTGTCCTAACTTTTTGTTTTCCATTTGTAGCAGGTGTATTTTTCTTAACTTTGTTGTTATATCTTTGTTCATTTTTATTTCCATTGTGTGGATGTAGTATTCGTATTTCTCGTCGATGGGTTCGTTTATAGTATCACCTTCTGGGTACCTGCTTAAGAGGTCTGCAACAACATTGTCTTTACCCCTGCAGTGTAATATCTCAAAGTTATACTCTTGTATCGCAAGCATCCATCTTGCGATCCTGGTATTATTTAAATGGCATTTTTGGATAAACGTTAACGCTTTGTTATCGGTTAATATAGTAAGAGGTTGGCCTATTATATATATCCTGAATTTCTTTAAACATTGGACGATTGCTAACAGCTCCTTTTCAGTAGTAAAATAGTTTTTCTCCACATTTTTGAATGTTCGGCTAGTGTACGCTATTACGGCGATCTCCCCTTCCTTGTCGATCTGGTATAGTTGACCTCCATAAGCATAGTTGCTTGCGTCACACTGCAGGTAGAAACGGCGTCCCTGTATAGAAAATTTTAATACCACAGATTCTATAAATAATTCTTTTACAAGTTGGAATTGCTCCTCCATCGTTTTATCCCATTTAAACTTAATGCCTTTCTTTAGTAGATGCAATAAAGGTTGTGTGCACTCCGCGTACCTACTGGTGAACTTATTATAAAAGTTTGTTAAACCCAAGAAACCTTTTAATTGCTTTGGGTTTCGTGGAGATGGGAAATTTAAAATTGCTGAAACTTTATCCGGTGTCGGTTTGATTCCTTTTGTAGTTAGACAGTAACCCAAATATGGTATTTCCTTCCTGAAAAACTGGGACTTCTTTAAATTGACTGTGATATTAGCTTTCTTCAAGTTGTCCAACAAGCTATTTAAGTGTTCCATATGTTCTTCCTCACTTTGCGAGAAACACAAGATGTCATCTACGTATATAATCGTATGTTGCTTAACTTCCTCGGTCATCACATGGTCGAGTCCCCTGGCCAAGCCTGCTAGGCTGGTGCTCAATCCAAACGGCGTTACTTTAAATCTGTAGCTCTTACCTTCGTATAAGAAACCAGTGTGATCTCGACATTCCTCCTTGAGTGGAATCTGCCAGAAACTGTTTGTTAAGTCTATTGTGGACATAACTTTGATGTTGCTGCACCTTGCGAGGATCTCGTTGATCGGCGGAGGTCCCTCATAATCCGGGATAGTGATACTATTCACCTTCCGGGCATCTAGGCATAATCGCACCCTCCCGTCCCTTTTAATTACAGTTACCAGAGGTTGTATGTAAGGACTGTGGGCTCGTTCTATTATCCCAAATTCCAGCATCCTTTGAATTTCATCCTGAACTGCCCTCTGATACTTGATGGGGACGGCCCACCCTTTTTGCAGGTAAGGTGTGCTGTCGGTAACCCGGAAACTATGCTGGTATCCCGTTATGATCCCTGGCCTATCTGTAAAGATCTCCTTGTTTTTATCCAGCAACTGACCCAATTGATTTAACCTTGTCCGATCCATTCCTTCTAATTCTTCAAGTTTTCTGTAGATTTCAGTTTCAATGTCACACACATTTTCTTCTATGGTTAGTAACGGTACTTCATAAGGATGTTCTTCCGCATTTGTTACTACTTCCAGTCGTACCTGTATCCACCCTTCTGGTATGTTAATTACCCCCTTTGATTGCTGCAGGAAGTTCATACCAAGAATACAATTTCTTACTAAACCTGGTACTATTAAAAACACACAATCGACACTTAAATTACTGCTTAATACTACTTCTAAAAATACTTGTTTTCTAATACTTTTTGACCTATTTCCCACGGCGCTAACTATCGTGGTGTTATTGACGCTGAGGGTTTCATGGTGTCCAATCTGTTTTTTATTGTTTTCATACCATTCTTCAGATATAGCGTTCACGGCACTACCTGTGTCAATGAGAGAAATTACCGGAACTTGATTTATTTTAATCGCTAGTTCAGGACTTTTTATTATCTTGACATCAATATCTTGCTCCGACTCTTCCATTAAGTCTTCCTTGATGATTGGGAAGATTGTAGTAATATTTATCTTGTCTGTATTCGTTTTGTTTTTCTGTTTACACTTTAGGTTTAATTCATTTGAAGTTTGGAGTCATTGCCTCAAACTTGAAGGTCGTTCATCCGGTTTTACAGCCGTTTGTCGTTCAATCATGACACTGTTTATAGTGGTTTGTTTACCTCATCCCCCGCTGGTCCTAGCTGTCGCTTCCTTTTGTTGGTAGTTTTCCCTCCAGCCAACACGTGGTTTACTGCTTTCATTGTTCAGCTGGTTAGACGGCGCGTCCCTTTTGTAATTTATGGCTGGTCGGTCACTTACTTTCTGTTCATTATTGCTTCCTCTTGTATTTATATTCATATATTCACGAAGGAGTGCTTCAAAACCATTTATAGTCGTTACTCCTCTCGTAACCACAGCAATTTGCAATTCTCTGTTATAATGCCTAGCTAATTTCGTGATCATATGTTTATCAGACATGATCGGGATTAACTGTCTGCTTCTTAAGACGCATCGCTCCATGTATTGAATCATGTTAAGCGATCCATTTGGTTTATAGCGCCCATATTCAAGTTGGTCGCGAACCTTCTCTTGTTGAGTCGCACTCCAATATTTGCTCATGAAGGCTTCTTCGAACTCCTTAAACGTCCTCACCTGCTCCCTCACGATTCTCCACCACAGGGCCGCTTCTCCGGTCAAGTGTCGTCCGATCCACCGGGTATTCTCCTCACCATAATACGTTTCCTGAATTTCCCGTAACTCCTTCAAGAACTCCATTGGGAAATTATCCTCCCCGTCGAAAGTGGCTTCCTTATTTATTATCACTGTATTCATGGCTACAGCCGGTCTTTGTTCGATTTCCTCCAGCCTACGTTGTACTCGTTGCTGATTCTCGCGAACCGTTGTTAGGTTGTTGGCAATCTCATCGAGTTTTCACCCCTTTTCTGTAGAGACTTCGTTTATCTTCTCTTCCGTACTTCGGTTAGCTTCTTTTATGCTCCTTACTTGCTGTTCAATTCCGTCGATCTGCAGTTTATTTTGATGTTGATTGTTGATTATGGCTTCTTGCCATTCCTTCCGGTCACTCTCGCGAGTTTCTTTGTTTTCTTTCGCCTGTTTCTTTATTTCTCTGCTTAACTCATTAATTCCGCTTTCGTTCTTCTTCTGTACTTCTTCTAACTTTTCTGACTGTCTTTGTAGTTCAGTACCCACCTGGTGGATTTGTCCTTGTAAATCTCCTCTCATTAACTTTATTTTTTCGTCTAATTTCTCAGCGAGTTGTTTACCTATTTCTTCAATCTGTTTTTTCGTTTCTTCAATCCTTTCGTCTATGTGTTTTCTGGTTTCTTCATGTAGCCTTTTCATTTCTTCCTTCTGTTGTCTTTGTTTTTCATCTCTTTCTTCATTCTGTTGTCTTTGTTTTTCATCTCTTTCTTCATTCTTCTTTTCCGATTCTTCAAACTTTTGTTTTATGAATGACATTAACATTTGGAAATTGACTTCAGATGACTGTGGTCCCCGGGCGCCATTCTCTTCACTCGTTGTAGAGCTCTCTTCATTCGCCACATTTCTATCCTCAGACTGCTCCATCCCCATCTGATTGTTAATTTCGAATACCTCCCTGTCGCCATTTTTGCCTTTCGTCGGGTTATCATTCAGATACTTATCGACAAATAACAATAATAACGTTCTTATTCTACAGTACTAACATTTACTTATTTAACTTAGTCTATCTCTAACCACTCTCTGTCACTGCCCTAGCCTAATTTCTTTAATTAAGCCGTGCGGTGCGGCGCCAATTTAACATTATAATATGCCCGACGTTGTGTGCGTCAATATAACAATAAATACTTGTTTATTTTATTCAGCATAAATTAATTGACATATTTTAATTTATGTGTATTTTCTCTTTTTAATTAATTTAGCCCCACTTTTGTTGTGGTGCCAATTTGACAATAATTTTAATTACTGTTATGTTGTCTATTTATGCTCTTTATCTCAGGGTAAAATATAAATAAATGCTCAATTCTTCTTATAAATAGTTATTCGATTTATTACAATTAGATATGATTGATTAACATACTTTATCATTGACACATGAACTATATAAATTCTAATCAATATATAAACATATTCATTTTCATAAATCTTATTTCATTACTCATATTCATAGCTCTAATAATTTAAATATTGTAATTCTTATTCAAAGACAAAACTTTTAATAATAATTTTCTTAAATTTAATATACTACGACATTGTTAATTATTGATCTGGATTCATTTAAAATCGGTGCTCATAGATAAATTTAATTTCCATAATTTCCTAATATTATTTAATTTTGTTTTAATTAAAATTTTATCTTAATCCTTTAATTAAATCTTATGAGTTCTTTAAGTGAACAGACAGTGGACCTAATACTAATTATGGCATGAAAATTTTACTTGTGGTATGTATATCCAAATCTGGTAGCGGTTCATATGGTGTGGTTGGCATGTTGATCGTCTGGCGTAACTGCGATATTTCCCTCTGGATTAGCAGATTGTAACGTGGTCTCCTTGGAGTCACACAAGACACTGCACAACACCAAACTTCACTCACTCGGAATTAGTTCGCGTTAATTGTTATTATAGTTATCCGCTTCTACAGGCATTATTGATTATTATTTACTAACTGCGTTATGGTTTGAATTTCTGTTATTTACAGGTTTAGTTCATCTCGTAATGTTACTCGATGATAAAGTTATTGTTGCATAATTGCACAACTAAATTACAGCGTTATTTGATTATCATTTGTGTTGTAGTAATTCACTTGTTCGTCACTAGTAAAATTACAGTTTTTCTCTTTACCGAAATTTGTTCTAGTACGAGCTTACTTTTCTAACCATCGTACCGAACTTCTCTAAGTCCAATAACTACGGAATCTCGGTCGCGGACTTACACACTCGTTTCCGTCAAAATGTTTAGTTAAACTCCTCGAGCGCGCCTTTCTCGCGTCCCTATATCGAATTCCATATTTCTCCCACTTACTTCTGATTTTCTTACGCTGTTTTCTAATTGGTTCTACTTTACGACTCTTCAGATTTAGAGACCACCTATTTTTCCGAAAGAACTTCTCTGATAGGCCTTTGGATTCCCACCAGCTTCCCTCCCTAGGTCACTACACTGAGGTCATTGTCGCTGCTAGATACTGTAGCAATAATTCTTGCCTGTCACTTTTTTGGAGTAAACAAAGCAACCCTTAACTTTCTCGTCAAGTATTGTTTTCGTGCACTTGGTTGTTCTAATGGCATCAACTATTGTTACTTAAAGGCCTCACCAAACTTCCTTTGTATGTCCGTTTCTTTGTCTCTGTTTCCATCAACACTTCTAGCTTATGTTCGGACATTACTCCGAGCTTTCTCTCTTCTCAGTAAGGTCGAAGTCCTGTCGCTGACCGTGTGAGTCTTTCAATAACATATACCCTTTTTTGTTTCGCTATATGCAGCTGGCGTCTATACATATTCTGGTCTATTGTTAATACCTACAGCTGCTCTTCAAATGAGTTCGTTTACTTTTGTGCCCTTTTTTCTACGGATTTGAGGTAGTTGTCAAAGTTTAACGTTTCTTAGGATGGAGAGCGATGAACTCAGCCTATTTGCCGTGAGCGTGTTGGGGCTGATATATGATTTTATTGCCTGTCAGTCACCTCTGCGTTTCACACAACAATTCCCTGTTACGGAGCTTAAAGATACATCTCTACTCAAAATAAGAAATTTTCAAAATTTCTGATTTTGGCGTTATAGTACTGAAATAATGCCTGAATTACAGAAAAGCGGTGTTTATAAGTTGAACTGTAAACAGTGTGATAAGGTTTACCTGGGTGAAACAGGATGTAAGTTCGAAATTAGATTGAGAGAGCATGCGAGAGGAGAAGGAGACAGAACTACGAATTCGCTCTATGCGAGACATTTTAATGAAACAGGGCATAGGTTTTTAGACCCAACAGAGAATGTTGAAATAGTAAGGTTAGAGAATAACATAAGTAAACGCAAATTGTATGAAGAATTAGAAATATTAAAAGTAAGGAAAAAGAATAGTAATGCGCTGATGAACATAAAGACTGAATTTAGTAATGAGGATATATTTTACTATATTTTGAAAGAGTAGTGTATAAAAGGTGTAATACGATTACAGGATAGGTTCAGAAGGTAGAAAGCTGTAGGAGATTTCTAGAGGATAATGTATATGACGAGGTCAGGTTGACTGAGTAAGGGGTGGGGCTAACAAGGACTGGGCGGTAAGTACTGCCTCCTATTGGTTGAATGTAACCGGTGATGCGTGGGAGGGTTAGTATATATATAAGGGAAGTAGGTATTTTAATGTTGTTGTAAGAAGAACTTGATAATGGTTGCGAAACCGAAAGGCCTCGTTCGAGGAAAAAGTGTATATAGCAGGGAAGCAACAAAATTTGACAAAGTTATTTAATTTTAAATAAATCAAATATTGTAAGTAAGCCTGCATATGGAATTAAAAGCTTCGTTGGTTTTTAATCGTAGCGAAGGGGAGAAACTGATACGCGCTGACCGGCAGAGGTGACGTCATAGTGACAGGCAACTGCTTGTGTATCAGTCTGCGTGTGTGTGCTAGTATACATGTGTAAACCAGAGACAGGTTGAATTATGCAAATGAGGGTGGAAGATTTTACACAGTTTTTTAAATACTGAACAAAAACCAGAAGTCACACGAATCAGCGACATATGTAAAAACATATTGTAGTGCCTGGCGCTATCATTCAAGACTAATTGGTCATTGATCGTGGGAACCGTTCAGCCACCGTGTGAAATTTTGCCATAACTGCCATAATTTACACACCTTAACATTCATAATTTGCATAAACAAAGTTTAATAATATACATAACGATTGGTGAAATAATATTTATAAAAAAGTGTGCGCTTCATAGAAAGACGCGTAGGTTGAAATTAGCAATTAAATCAACGCGCCAACCTGTTCAATGTTGTCAAAACAGTTTCCAAAAGGCATGGGACGATGGCAGCAGTATAAAACCCCAGCGAGCAACACACTCTTTCTCAGATGAACTCACTCAGACTCAGATAAACTACGTAAGATCCACACCTCTCGCAACCGCAAATTTTACAAGTCAAGTAATGTTTTTTAACAGTATTACATAACGTGAAGTGCGATGTAACCGGCATTACGTCGGTGCAAGTAATAGTGGAACATGATTGTTTTAAAAGACTACAAAATGGTAATCTACGAGAAGTCGTATCTTTGATGAACTTCAAGAAGTAACATAGAACTTCGAGACATCCACGAGGGACAAGATAAGAAGAGGAGAGGAACCAGAGCAGAAGACGAGAGGACGCAGGGACAGAGAAGGTGATACCGAAGAGGATCAACAAAGTCGAGAGTCCAGATGACGGTAACGACAAAGTTAAATGGTTGCAGAAAAATGCAGGTGAAGTCAGACATCTATTTAATATTATAAATGACCCTGAGGTCTATCGAAAGAAAGCTCTAGATTCCATATACAAGTTTACAAAGAAATTAGTATATTTTTTAAATTTTCATAATGAATAAATAAATGTTCAAAGTATAATTGATAATAGAGAATATAACTGTAGTAATATCATAAATAAATGGTCAAGGAAGAACCATATTTTTATTATATTTTTGTATTTGATTAGATAATTAAATTCAAGTATGAGAGTTAATTAATTTGAAGATTGTTAATTAATTGAGACATTAAATAATAGAATCAATTAAAGCAATAAATGTTCTCTATTAATATTTTAATAAATGTTTAATTAATTAAAAGTTTTATTAAGTGGTATATATTAAAAAACCACACTTGCAAGACAAGATGAATATTAAATTTTGTACGTGTTAATCATGTTTTATAATAATTATATGTGTTATGTATTATATGTCTGTATAAATATTTCAGGTCTTATATGTTTTATGTTTGTGTATAATATGTCTTAGAATATAAGAAATAAGATTTAAACACATTATAATTACATTATATTCGGATCGAATATAAGGGTTCAAATAATAATTAACCCACACAAAACAATTAATAATATGATAATTTGAATTTTTAAATAATAAATCAAATGAATATGACAGTAACAACACAGTTAAATGGTTGCAGAAATATGCAGGTGAAGTCAGACATTTATTTAATCTTATAAATGACCCTGAGGTCTATCAAAAGAAGGCTCTAGATTCCATATACAAGTTTACATAAACGTTATTATTTTTATTTGCATAATAAATAATTAAGAAAAGTTCAGAGAATAAGAATTTATAACAAAGAACATAAAATTTATTAATCTCATAAATAAATGGTAATTATAGAAACCATATTTATTATATTTTTATATTTTATTATATAATTAAAATCAAGTAACTGTAACATAAAATCAAGTATGAAAGTTACTTTAATTGTAGATTTTTAATTAATTGAGACATTAGGAGTATTGTTAATTAAAGTAATAGAATGGTCTCTATTAGAATTTTTATAAATATTTAATTATTTTTTTTTAACTAAGTGGTATATAATAAAAAACCACACTTGCTAAGACAATATTAATATTCAATTTTGTACGTGTTAATCATGCATTGTAATAATATATGTGTTATGTATTATATGTCTGTGTAAATATTCCAGGGCATATGTCTTATTTTTGTGTATAATGTGTCTTAGAATATAAGAGATAAGATTTGTCCACGTTATAATTATACGATATTCGTATAAGTGAATATAAGGGTTTTAATAGTAGTTAACCCACACACTAATTAATAACACGACAATTTGCATTTTTTAATTAATAATCAAAATGAATATAATTTTATTAACAAAGTCATACTAATTTCACAACCAGTACTATATCCTCTGTACCCTTTACTTGTAACGATATTCACGTGCTTATCCACCCTCAATTAACTACCAAAGCCTGCGACCTAGCTGGGAAACATCAAGATAAATACTGCAGAAGAAGAGTATACCTTCGAGACTTGGGTAAGTGCACACAAATGAGTAATAGCATATGTGCAAAAGTAAGTGTTTAAGATTATAACGTTTTAATATATATACAGTGTATATATATATATATATTCAATGTTCCACCACTATTGTTATATTGCAGTATTTTATATTTATTTAGTTACAATTATTTTTAGTAATATCACTAAAGATATTTTGTACTAAACTGTATATCAAATTATTCTAATATCTGAATTAGTTAAAATATTCATTGGATTTTGTTGTCCATGATATGTCCGTTGATTAACTAATTATAAGTATAATACTACTGACTCGGAACACTAAGTTTTTTATTGGTAAAAATGTAAAATTTTTACCTTGTAGCCTGAACTAGTTTTTGCTTATTACAAGCTTCATCAGAGGCTGTAATAAGACTGGTAGTGATATACTTATATTTAGTTAATCAACGGACACATTATGGACAACAAAATCCAAGTATTTTAAAACTTTTAGAGTTAAAATACATTACAGTCCTCAAGAATTTAAACAATTTTATGTTTTTATTACTAAAAAATTGATTTCTTTCATGTGGGATTAAAAGGTGTTTACAAGTAAACTAATACAAATGACTCCATTCCCAAACAATTATTTCTACTTATGTAAAAACAAAATATTTATAGAGGTCTACTCAGTGGAACATCCTCTGTATACCATTATTCATCAAACAGCTTAACATTAATTGATTCATGGAGACTGTAATTAAAAAAAAAATTGTATACCAGTAAATATTTGAACAACTCTGGTATACACATATACCCCATTTACCACAAGTTGGGAGTAGTCATGTGACAAAATATTAAGAACCAAGCAGCAGTCAAAACATTTTGAGAATGTTAATTTAGTAGCCTATTATTTCAAAGCTTGTTGTGTAACACAGGTGTATGTTGTGTAGCACATTTCTTGTCTACATAATTTCATGATTACGGTACAAAATAAGAAACATGCTTTTTCCATCAATAGTAATAATACATGATTGTTCCATGTTATGCAAGTCATTTACCTGTTATTTTTTTAAATTTATTTTTAAGTAGTAAATTGTGTTTTCTTGAATAAAATTTCTGTGTTTATGTACTACAATATGTTTTCCTCTAATCTTATTCATATTAACTTTAGCCAATCAGAATCATTTTTCTCTCCATACATCTAATCTCAACATTTGGAAAACAGAAAATAGGCTTAAATATTTAATATACTTGTGAGGTCCCTGAGCTGCAGAACTTGCTCACTATTTTGATGAAGTAGATTTATTATTTGATAAAATCAAACTAATAAATACATTTTTTAATGCTGTGAGCAAAGGTCTTCATATGTATGATTCTTAGCGTTAGCTGAACAACACCATTAGGAGGTGACCATTTATCATTACCACAATTTATGGAGGTTTTATTGTACCTTAAAAAGTATAAATTACAAAAAACCCCAACTAATTTAATATTTATAAATACAACAAACATTAAAACCCTTAACACTATATTGGTATTTTTGTTAAATTTATAACCATAATGCCTGAATGCCAAATGCCATAATGCTAATAATGTAGGCTTAGTTTTGTTAGTTTATGTATGTTTCCATAGGCATGTACTACATACATAAACATTTATGCCTGTAGGTATGGTTTTCACAAATACGTGTAAACTATTTTTGGAAACATAGCTTATGAACTTTTTTAAGGTGATCAAATATTTGCAAGGGATGTTGACTGATACTGAGTGTGTCAGATAATTAAAGAATCTGAGATCATATTTTGAATAAAATTTCTCACAATTTGGTATACCTCATAGACTGTTAAAATATTTTGAAAATTTGATTTTAATTTTTGTCCTGTAGTGCTGCTAAAGTTAAAAAAAATTAATACAACTATTACATTTAGAGTTGGGTTAAAATCCCTTTTTGCCTGACATCCGACACGGATTTTTACAAGTTGAAAACTTTTTATAGCTCTTTTGGATCCTGGTGTCATAAAAATCTGTCTAAACAGAATACTGTTTAACGATTTGGGTTAAAATTCTGTTTAGTATACCTGACATGAGATTCAGCATTTAAAAAAAATTTTGTATACTTTTTGGGCCCTGGTGCCCCCAAATTTTGAAATTTCCAAACTTGAATGGTATGCAGGCGGTGGTTAAGATTCTCTCTAATTTGACATCTCATTTGGAATTTTGCTATTTAAAAAAATTTTGAGCTGTCATATTTTTGCCCCTGCCCCTTATTTTTAAATGAAAAAGTTAAAACTGAGAACTCATTTCACTCATTCAGAAATATATTATAATATCTGTATATAATATAGAATATTTACTGATTTAATTAATTGTACATAAACCATAACTCAGTTGATTAAAAACGTATGGGTGCGTGTGTGCGCGCGCACGCGCGCGTGCGTGTGAGTGTGTGAATTTGTCTATGTAACGTAAATATTATTTCACACAGAACGAACTCAGACTTTCAAAATTAATACATTCTTATGAGATCTCCAAACACATTGTTAGTTCTAATCACACATCATTTCAAACAAAATAAAAATAAAATTGGTATTGATAAACTTACAATTGCTTTTTTTCAAAACAATAATTATTATTTCACATACTTTTTTTTTTAAATTGTAGTGACAAACTACAATTACTGAATTCAAGATTAAATTATGTGAGTGCGTTTGAAGTATACAAGGGTGTGGTTGTGAAATAACCCATTCACTACATCCTATAGGGATGTATGTGCCAGAACAATTATTACATGTAACCTTAATTTAGTAGTGACAATGAATCAATAAATGACAGAGAGGATTTTTTGATGTTTTGGTCAATTAATAGACATAATTTTTAAAACTTTTACGTCATAAATGTTAAAAAATTAAGCTAGTAACTTACAATGCTATCCTTATAGGAACTGACATATATGCAGTGAATGTATGATTATTTTGTGGTGACATCACTATTATACCTTCCCTGATTATATGTTAGAAATAAAAGGCATGTTTCAGGCTGTTATTTTAAGCATACTTTTTGGCAAATTCTTATGTCAGTATCCTCCTAGGCCTAACAAAAAATGATTAAAGGCCAATCATTTAGAACCATTTTTTTTAGAAAGGTCTACACAATGAAATCAAAGTACCTCCTGGAGTGCCAGGGGTTGTGTGAAGTGAAGGGCATGCCCATCACCTTGTATTGCATTGCATCCTGAGATTCTTGTAGAGCTTCCACCGCAGGAAACAAAGGACTTCTGTTATTTTAGATATGGCCTGGTAGGGTACTGGCGATGAATACCTCCTGTGGGTGTGCCATTTCAAACTACTAGCAAGATTGTAAATTTTCTTACTTTCATTTTACATCCAAGTATATACCATGAGGATTAATACTGATTTTTATTATATTCCACATATTACTGAATGAATATTATCTGCTCATATAATTTTTATACACAGAAAGAGGCACTTAATAGTGGAAAGGTGGAAAGAGCACAGCGAGGCATTTAATAGTGGAAATACTATAGCGATTGGTGTAGTTACAAATCAGATGTGCTCCCCATATAACCTTTCTCAATCTCTCTCCCTCCCCCCTCACAATCTCTCTCCCCTGCAAATGTATGCATGCATTCATAATAACACCCTCCACAAACACACACACATACACTGTAATTAGTAATTAATATTTAAATGGAAAAATTATACAAATAGTAACAGGTAGAAATATACCTGAAAAAAATAAAAAAATATATAATGAGAGATGTATTATGAGAGATAAAAAGTATGGCATTAGCAAAGTTAACATTTGAGAAAATTTAAATAAATGAAAGATGGATGATTGGAAACTAGCTAAAATAAACAAATAGCTAAAAATTAATTGACATTTAAGATACCCAAAGTGAATTTTTTTTTACCTTCTCAAGATTGGTACTGATATAATATATAGACTGATACTTTATTGTGTTTATTATAAGGTTTAAGATTATGATCCTTTTATATTGTTACAGGTTTGTTAGTGTTTAATATGAACATTCATTAATGTTAATGAAAATATTTTCATTATTGCAACTTTAGTATTGGAACTTTACTAAAGTACTAAATGTATTACAACTTTAGTAAGGATTTATAAACACTAGTTTGATGCAGAACACTAGTATTCTATATACAAATTTGTAAAAGTATTTACCTTATTGCTTAAGATAATAAGGTAATATTTTTTTTTTTAATATTACTGTTCTGTATCAAAATAATGTTCATAAATCCTTAGTGATAGGTACTCAAACAAGTCATGGACATCAAAATCCAAGAATACAACTTTAGTATAGTACTAATCAGTCAGGTGCCTGTGTATATTTAATAATATTATTATTACTTAATAATGACACTTCTTTTGGCTGACAACCATCTTTACTGATATCATTGTAAATATGTAACATTTAACCCATTATATGATATGGCATCCACATCAAAGAACGGGTGAAATATTTGGTATTAACAATTGTATTAATAAAAGTTGTTTGTGAACGAAAAATGCAAGTTCTAATAATGCAATTCTATCATAGTTTTCTGTAATAAAATATTTCATTAATGCAATGCAGTTTATGTCTCTGTATCAGACGAATAATAAAAATATAATATGTTCTAAAATTTTATTGCTCGTCTGTTATGTTTCGACAGTAAAATTGTCTTACTTAGAGAGAGTGAGAGGGGGAGAAATAAGGGAAAAGCATTAGGTATTTCAGAAAGCTATACTCAAAGAAACACTGAAAGCTAGGGTCAGCTAAGGTTAATGGGAGAAATAAGATTAGTTATTCATATTAATAATCCTTATAAATGCACCATGTGTTTATTATAGTATATTATACTGTATTTTTTATTTTGTGTTTACAATTTTTATGGATGATAACATATGATACTGCTCAGTTTCAAACAACCTTTAGGCTTGTTTTCAGAATAAATTTAAAATGAACAACTTGAACATGTCTGTTAACACTTTAGACATGCATAATTTTTAATGTATTTTATAATTTTTATGAGAATACTACATAACATTTATTAACACTTTATATATCTTGTAACAGTTTCTTTTTTTCTTTTTAAATTGATATAAACATGTTTATAATAATATGATGTTTAATATTTTTAAATTAATTAATTAATATTTTTTAATTAAAAAATTCATTTTTTATGAACATAAGTTTTTACAAACGTTTTCGTTAGTCTGCATTTATGAATGTTACATAAAATATAATTACAATCAATTGTGAAGCTAAACTAGTCATCACACACACACACACACACACACACACACACACACACACACACACATATTGCAATAATACATATATTTGCATATTTGCCTAGGGCAGTATTGTGACGATTTAATTGGTAATAAATTATTTAATAATAAAAAAAAAATTGAGAAAGCAATTAAGTATTTTAAATCGCACAATTAAACCTAATACCCCTGTACTAACTCAGAATAAGTATGCGATTTAAATGGAAAAAGATCTAACTAAACAAGTAATGAAAAAATCGTATTGTAAATAATTAATAATATTACAGTTAACCCTTTAGTAAATCATCATGCGTTGACCTGTTTAATTCCGGACACAACGTGCTTAGCGAACCGTCTGTAACTTAGAAATATTTGAAAATCGTAATGTAAGTAATTAATAATTTGAAGGCACAAGTAGTAGTTAAAATAATTCCTGTAAACTAAATAAGTCTAAATAATTTGTTTCATCTTGCTATAAGAATGTCTATTTAAATAAAAGTTGGAACTATATTATGGCAGAGTACTCGCTCCGCTTCGTTGTTATGTACCAGTCGTATCAAGTTAAGAGTTACGATGCGGCGTTCAGACAGTACACACCTCCAAACGAGGGCTCTTCAAAAGTGTGTTATGTAAACTTTAAAATAACAGTTAGCTACCACAAAAAACGTGGGGAGCTAGTGATTTTTTAAATGTATATGATGTAGAAAAAGTTTGTTCAAGAAATGTAGTAATATTAAAAAAATTATCAACACGTAAACAAGGTGACGTCTCTACTTAAGATGTAAACTCCAGTACAACTATACATATGAATATGTGACCTGCCAAATTGCACATACGGACGTCTACAACCCATACGACGCTGACCTGGACCGGCGTGGATCAACCCAACTTCATGCAGCATTACATCAATCTACTCACTAATACGGCTATTAGATATTCACCAGAGACACGACACAGATGACTACCCCGACTACCAGAATTCCGAAGAGTCACACCCCAGGACGAGGACAGCAAAGCTTATTTTAGAGGTGACTCGATAGCTTGGCTATCGAGAATTAATTACATTTGAAACATAACTTTTATAGATGAAACAGACTTTTCAAAGACAATAATTTTCTCTAAGCAATAAATAAAACCTAAGAAATGTAAACTGTAGTAGTGAAAATCATAACGTTAATATTGAAATGTAAATTATAATCCCTTTAATAAATAATACCATTCTTCAAATGGTTAATGTAATCTTGCAAGCTCTTAGATGAGCATAGTATAATTCAGATGTCTTTACTATATTTAAAGCAGACTCGGATCCGAGGTAAATTACATGATCAATATGATCCCTTGTTTTACAGAAAACCCTTTTTACACGACTGCTAAAAAGGAGTGTTATGTTTTCAGTGGTAGGGTATGTATGTATGTATGTATGTATGTATGTATGTATGTATGTATGTTTGTTCCACTATAACTTTTTAACGGCTTTACCGATTTTGATGTTCGATGGCTCGATGGATTCCTTACTTCACCAGAAGTGTCATAGGCTATATATCACCATGAGTTGACTTCCGGTTTTGACCGGAAGTGAATACAAGTGATAGGTTCTAAGGATTTTTTTTTGTTCGTTTATTGGTCCATCAGGTGGCGCTAGTGGAAGGTATTCTGTAAGGTTCACTCCAGATAGTGCTCGCGATTTAAGACCACGCTCACTAATACTATGTTAGCGCGCTATTGTGTGAAAGTATAGATGTGCAATCCGTGAGAAACAGAGAACAGCTGATCTGAAAGTATATATATATATTGGTTTGCTATATATATTTCTCTCTGCAAAATATGGTGAACCTGAAATACATGAAATGACGGATCAACAATATGCCGCAGCAGTAAACTTAATGATTTTTCAGCAGCGCCATTTGTTCTAAATGATTTCAGACAGATTGCTTCCAAGTGAAAATAATACTGAGCCATTACGTGTGTTCGTTACTGGAGGAGCAGGCACCGGCAAAACCTTTACTCTGAAAATTATTGTAGAACAGATTCGTCGTCTTTCTCATTTACATGCAAGCAGAGCTGTTATGGTAGCAGCACCCACAGGTGTCGCTGCAAGATTGATTGGAGGTAGCACTTTGCACTCAACTTTTGCCCTTCCTATCGAAAAAGGCAAGGTGACAGCTCTTCGCCCTCTTACTGATGAGCGTCTTCAAAGAGAACGGCTAAGGTGGAAGCATATTAATTGGCTAATCATTGACGAAATCTCAATGGTACCCTATACTACCCTAAGAAATATTCACTTAAGGTTGCAACAGCTCAAAATGAATGATGCTCTCTTCGGGGGTATCAATATTATTTTGTTTGGCGATCTAATGCAGTTGCCACCTGTATCAAAAGCAGTTGGTGGTACCTACTGCTTCAAGCAGCCTCATTACTTATCAGCTGAAATTAATTTGTGGACACTGTTTAGTTTCTGTGAATTACCTCAAAATATGCGGCAAGCTAACGACACTACTTTTATAGACATTCTAAATAATTTACGAGTCGGCCAACTCACCATGCAGCAGCTAGAAATTTTAGATCGTCGAAGAGTTCCTTTGACAGATGAATTTGCTGATGGCGAGTGTCTGCGTATTTTCCCAACCACTAAACAGGTAGAAGAATATAATGCTATGATGACTGAAAAGTTGAAAACATCATCTAAAGTTTACGATATTGCAGCGGTGGATGTGTCTGTCGAAGGTAAGAATTACGGACAAAGGTAAAGAAAGACTTCATACCAATGGATCCAAACAAAACTGGAGGTATTCCAAACTCTTTAGTAATCGGAGTCGGATCTAGGGTAATGTTATGAAAAAACATTAATGTTAATCATGGACTGGTCAACGGAGCAATCGGCATCATTAGAAAAATTGAGTGGCCTGCACTACGTCGAGATCAGCTTCAACCTGGTGAGCTTCCACAAGCCGTATTTGTAGAATTTGATGACAGATCAAGTAGGGGAAATACTGCTGGCATTGGAGTAAAGATAGAGCCCACCACTGTTGAATATGATGCTTTGTGAGGCCAGGGCAAAGTAGAACGACGTATGCTGCCATTAATATTGTGTTGGGCTGTAACAGTACATAAACTCCAAGGCACTACTTTAGACAAAGCAGTCATTGATTTGAGTAGTAATATTTTTGCCAAGGGTCAGGCCTACGTTGCACTAAGTCGTGTGAAAACATTAGAGGGATTAGCAATAAGTTGTCTGGATCCACGAAAATTGTTGCATGAACCGCACGATAAAAACTCACTCGAGGAATTAAATCGACTCAGAAATCTGTAGACCAAAGCTTTTTCTTTATCATTTCTAATAAATGAAATTATTTAGTTAATTATATAACTTATAAAACAATTTATCGAAATGTTTGTATTATACTAGTTATATAATAGTATATAAAATAAAGTTACACTATATTTATAAGTTTATAAGTTCATACGATAATTATACTATGTACATAATAAAGTTTCTAAATAAAACTATGTAAAAATTGAAATTTTTTTTTGCACTTCACACATACGCATGCACACACTGCACATTCCCATTATACTCTTTTTAAACACAAAAAGGAATAAAATAAAATAAAATAATTTAAAAAATTAAAAAACACGACTGCCAAAAAAATAAATGAATAAATAAAAAATAAATTGATAAAACACTAAATAAAAAAAAACTAAATAAAAATAATATTTAGTAAAAATCACAAAATCTAAATAAAGTCGATTTAAAAAGCCAAAAACAAGGTATTGAAATTCAGCTTTGATCAGATTTAACGAAAATGTTATGAATGATTAAACGCATAGTAATTTTATTTGTTTTAAATTACTTTTCGATGTTGAATATAAAATATATCAATGCATCATATGAAGACTACAATTATAAAAAATATTGCTGATAAAATTTTGCTCTTCAATTTTAATTTTCAATGCAGTCGGGGGCTGTTTCTAAATAGATTTGTTCTTTTCATTAAACAGCACCCGACTGCATTGAAAATTAAAATTGAAGAGCAAAATTTTATCAGCAATATTTTTTATAATTGTAGTCTTCATATGATGCATTGATATATTTTATATTCAACATCAAAAAGTAATTTAAAACTAATAAAATTACTATGCGTTTAATCATTCATAACATTTTCGTTAAATCTGATCAAAGCTGAATTTCAATACCTTGTTTTTGGCTTTTTAAATCGACTTTATTTAGATTTTGTGATTTTTACTAAATATTATTTTTATTTAGTGTTTTTATCAATTTATTTTTTATTTATTCATTTATTTTTTTGGCAGTCGTGTTTTTTAATTTTTTAAATTATTTTTTTTTATTAATTATTTCAGTATACATTTTTATGTTATGGGATCTTTTTTATATAATTTGTTAATAAAGAGATGTCATCTTATTACACTTTGAAGTGAGTGCATAAATCAGTGAAATACCTTCCCCTTGTGTCCTAATAAATAGCGTAAATATTATTGTTGTTTGTGTTGAGTTTAATTTCAGTTCGTTACAACGTAGGCAGCCTGTATAATTGGCTAGCGCCAATTATTATGGGTTCCCTGGATTTGTAACATAGCCCGGAACGTTACATAGATGCGCCACTCTGCTGTTTTATATAAAAGGTTGTAAGCATCGTGACGCAAACAAAGATACGTCACTCTGATAATTAAAAATAATTGTTAAGTAGTAAAATAGATAACTCTCTGCTGATCTATGCACTCAGTTACTGTATTTTATGTTAATATTAATTTTCATAAAATTAATTTCATAAATAAATTCATCTTATGAATTTATTTTGTACAAGATTACTCACTAACTTGCGTATGATGTAATTTATTTAAGATACGCAAAATAATACAGACTATCATTGTATTACGCCAATGATAGTACGTACATGAATTTTAGTGCTTGTCAAACTCTTCAGTCTTTAACAGGTTTATATTGTGACAATTCAAGACCTGTAGTTTCCTGAATATGCCTGCATAGAATGTAAGTGTATGTCTGTCATCACGGTAAGAGAAATATAAACTCCTGTCTAAAGTAGACCCGGTTAATTACGTGTAAAGAAATTCGTAACTTAATTTTGTTACCAAAAAAATTAAAAATAATTTCAAAAAATAAAGGTGGAAAGTAAGACAATTAATTACTAAACTCAGACTGTCACAACCGTAATATACTTGTAACTTGTAAAGCGTGTTTCGTTGAATCAGATTCACCCCCTTAGTGCAACTCGCTTCCCCTGTTGAAACCGGTCGAGAAAGATAGCCTTAGCTATTGTTAAAGAGAACAATACTTGAGTGTAATCCTCGCGTTCCCACGCATACAACTACCTTGTCATTGTTTACTAAATAAACTAGGGTGACCTACATTCCAGCGAACAGCGGATCGTTGACTTTACATTGAAGTGTGTGTGTGGAATTTTTGTCTCTCCCTTAGAAGAGAAATTATTCTCTTGTGAACAATGCAAATGATTTACCCAAGAAAGAAATTGTCTATGTAATAAGTGTATAGTGTAGTAAAATCAATTTTAAGTACGTTTTAATGTGTTAGAAATAAGATAAAGATGGCACAATTTAATCCGGATTTACTATTAAAGGACGAGCTGTCTTATGAAGCTCTTTTACGTGGTCTACCCCATGCTAATGTAACAGTCGCGGAATTGCCTAAGTCAATACGCGAAAGTGGATTTGATACACCCGCACAATTAAGCAACCTAAGCGGACTCGATTATGAGAGCAAGAGAGAAATTTGTAATGCCAAGTATAGCGAGCTAACTTTATTGTCTCAAACCCTCCAAGACGAGAAATCTCCTGCGATAATATTGCAGACTACTCAAAGAATAGAGCATTTAACCCGGCGAATGAAAAATTTATTGATATGGCCTAATCTTACGGAAATACCTCCAGAAGTCCAAAATTTTGCTGACGAAGCTTTACGTCGATTACCCACTATTATCAATGAGTTAAGAAGAAAATCCGACTCGTTCCGAATGGATGAAATTGAGAAGTCCTTGAAGAAACTACACATCTCCCCAGTTCAATCCCCTACGACAGATCTGCCTCCACCCAACACGGATCGCAACTCACCCGCCGTATCGCAAATACAACCTACTCACGAGCAATACCCTGATAGAGATTTAAATGCCTCGACTATATTTGAAGCCCCTCCTCCCAATCGTTTCCAGATTCGCCCCGAAACGCACGAATTGACAACCCCGAATGCATCATATCGTCCTCCTAAAGTGATGCCACACTTGAACTATAACGCAGACCTCTATGGAAAAATCACTCATCCCGTGGAGAAACTTTTAACTGAAATCCCATACACTGATGGATTAAATGTCACTAAACTATTGAATTTCATCAAATATCTCCTGCAGATAAAAGATCTACAGCAGCTGAATGACTGCCAAATTTTGTAAGTTCTCCTACCAAAATGTAAACCCCCGTTAAAGAATCGTGTGATAGAATCATTAAGCTCTACCCTTCCAGTAGAAGACCTGCATACCTCAATAATAAAATATTTTATTCCCACCGGAATTTATGAAGAACTTAAAAGAAAGACCGTACTACGAGTACAAGGAAATCACGAGAGATTGGCCCATTACATCTCAGACATCAGGGAGTCATCTCGACTACTACAAGTAGATTGGAATGAGAGACAGATGGTCAACACCATTTTAGTAGGATTGTCACCAGAAGAAAGATCTCGTTTAGCTTTGATAAATCGACCTAACACCTTTGCGGATCTAGAACAATGCAGTATCCACTCTTCGAATGTATGGTACTCAGATCAGAATAGACATGCGATGAAATCAACCGAAGCGAATAGAAATGAATTGCAAGCCCTAGTGCCCAATATAACAACCCAGCATGAAAGGCGAGTATTCAATAGACCTCACAATTTGCACAGCCCTAGTAAGTCAAATGAAACACAACCTAAAACAGAAACTAGGTACCCTCCTCGTAATAAGAACATGTGTTATAATTGCGGTAAATATGGACACATAAGTAAAAACTGTAACAGCAAGCAATACGAACGTAAACACCCTAATCCAAAAAACATGTAAGGCAGGGAGACCCGAAATCCTGTGTCTTCCGCAGCAACTTGAGATCCGGTGAACCTAAAGAAATGTACGACAATAAAAAAAAAGGGAAGGAAAAGAAACTCTAAAGAAATAGATCCCTATGTTAGAAAGTTTATTGAAAAATGTAACGCGATAACTAAATGTAACTGGACTAAAAGTCTATTACCCTTAATACAAATTGACCTGTATTACCTCCTTAATTGTGTTACCTTAATTGTGTTACCTCCACAATCGCATTAATCGATTCGGGATCTACCAGAACCTTAATCAGTCAAAAGTTAGCAGATAAATTATTCGAACACCACCTAGTGAAACGGAGTCAGGCGGTGAATATAAAATGTGCTACCGCCAATAAACGGAATATAATGATAAAACTTAGCATCACCATTAAAGTTAAAATCAAAAACCTAACGTGGTTTTTTACTATGTTAGTATGTAATGAGTTAGGACCCGAGTTAATATTGGGAGCAGACTTTATAAGTAAAACGGGAATGATTCTTGACTTCCATGAGCAGAAATATTATTTTCGATTCGACCGTACACGGAAGTATAATTTTGATTGTAATACTAAAAAACAAGAAAGAACTAGATCATCGACAGCACACGTAGTACACCAAGAGTCTGAATTATCTCATCTAGGAAGTAGAGATAGGCTGAGAATGCAGAAATTAATAAAAGAATTTTCCACCGTTCTTACACCTAAGCTAGGACTTACTAAACTAATAGAATATAAGATCAATCTGAGCGATCAGAAAGTAATACGCCTACCCCCATACAAGTTGTTGCCTCCCAAGATGGAAGTGATGAGAAACCATATCAACAAGTTGCTAGAACAAGGAGTCATTGAACCCTCTACATCTCCATATTCATCACCCTCCTTTTTAGTACCAAAAGGTCACGATAAACATAGACTAGTTGTGGACTACCGGCAATTAAACAAACAAATAGAATTTGAATCTATCCCGCTTCCAGACATCCATAGTGCTTTTCATTACTTCACAAAAGCGAATGTCTTTACGGTAATGGATCTGAATCAAGCATTTCACCAAATACCCCTTTCGGAAGAATCCAAACGTCTAACCGCATTTGCCGTTCCTTTTAACCTGTACCAATTTACTAGAGTACCCTTTGGAATATCTCAAGGAAGTTCCGTGTGTAGTAGATTATTAGAAAGAATATTTCATGATATTAAATTTAAATATGTGTATCACTACTTGGACGACATCGTTATCTATAGCGAATCAATGGAACAACATCTTAAACACCTACGTGAAGTGTTGTCTCAGTTACAAAAATCAGGATTAACAGTTAACCCCAAAAAGGTAAATTTTGCCGTCCCACAATTTTCATTCTTAGGTCACATCGTGAAAGCAAATGGAAAAGTAAGCATTGACCCCGAACGAACCCGCGCCATCAGAGAATTTTCACCCCCGCGAGATGCAAAATGTATAGCCCGATTTTTGGGTATGGTAAATTATTTCCACAAGTATATTCCCCATCTTGCCGAAATAGTAGCACCGCTGAATTCCTTAGGAAAGAAGGGAGCAAAGTTTGAATGGACCGCACAACACCAAAATGCGTTCGAACAACTCAAAGAAAGCATCATATCTCCCCCAGTATTGCAACTAGCAGATTTCACGGAACCTTTCGTAGTTCAGACCGACAGTTCTAGTGTAGCGTTAGGTGCAGTCATCTATCAAGAAATAGGAAACAGTAGACTACCTATTAGTTATGCATCGCGAACCTTGAGCGACCAAGAAAGAAAATATTCCGCATATGAATTGGAATGTTTAGCCATTGTTTTTGCATTTGAGAAGTTTAAACCCTTTCTAGAACATAAAGAATTCCTTTTGGAAACTGATAATCAAGCATTATCTTGGTTACTGAATCACCATAAACAGTTAGGACGTATTGGAAGATGGATATTGAGGTTAAACTGCTACAAATTCAAAGTGCAGCATATTAAAGGTACTCAAAACGTAGTCGCTGATACCCTGTCCCGTATGTTCCAGTCGCCCACAAATACTCCCGGAAACAAGGAGAGTCCGGAAACAGCCCTTGCTAACGCCGTAATTACTGAATTCCCCCTTGCCTTTACCAACATTGCTCTATATCAACAACAAGACCCTCTTCTGAAACCGATTATAGAACAACTAGAGCAAGGTATTAAATCCGAGAAATACGTATTAAGTAAAAGTATACTATGCCACAAAATAAGAAATGGAAAGGAATTAAGAATAATCGCCCCTGATATGATTAAGCCCATGCTGATGGAGTACTTCCATTCATCTACCATTGGAGCCCATATGGGAATCAATAAAACCATACATCGCATTCGAAAGGAATATCATTGGAACAATATGAACAGTGAAATAGCTAGTTTTGTAAAAAAGTGTAAGTTATGCGCTCTCAGTAAACCGGCCAGAAACAGTCAGGTAAGCCAATTAATTTCAGAAATCCCTAAGATCCCTTTCTCTAAACTTTATTTAGACTTTTCAGGTCCCTACCCACGATCTAAATCAGGAAATACTATATTACTCATCTGTGTAGATTCGTTCACCAAATTTGTTTGGATGTATCCCATGCGGCGAGCATTAGCGTCGACGACTGTAAATATATTACAAGAGAGATTATTTAAAGATTATGGTACACCTGTACATATAGTGTCAGATAACGGACCACAATTTAAGGCGAAAGAATTTAAGAATATGTGTTTCAAGTTAGGAATAGACCATATTACCACTACGGAGTATCGACCGCAAGGCAATATTGCTGAAAGGTATCTACGAAACCTCAAATCTGCATTAATCGCCTACCATGCGAACAATCATACGTCTTGGGACCAGAACCTATCCTGGATACAATACGCCTTTAATTCAGCTTATCACGAAGGACACAAGTCGACCCCGTTTGAGTTACTGTATAAATACAAACCAAACCACCCCTTGTCCACTAAATGGAAAATACATGACTTGCTACCTCCGCAAATAAAGGATAAGCAGATTAAGCAAATATGGAATAAAGCTCGCGCTAATTTAAGAGCGAACCTAGAGAAATCCAGAAAATACCACGAAAGAAACGTTCATAACACTAACAATTTAGTTAGGTACCAAGTCGGTGACTTAGTAATGTACAAGACACACCCGACTAGTAGTGCAATTGATAAGACCACCTCTAAACTATCATACCGATGGTGTGGCCCTTACCAAATCCAGAAGTATTTAACTCCAGTTACAGTAGCCCTGTACGAACCTGCGACTCGAGAATACGTACGGAGAACACATATTTCGCAGATAAAATTGTATAAGAAGAAAAGAGGAAATAGCATAGCCAAAAATAGAAAAGGTAATACTAGGTAGACAAGTTATCTTATACCTCAGTAACCATGCTAAGTGTTAATCGTAGAATTTGGAAATGAGGCCTGATCAACCTGAGATCCTGTTCAGCGAAAGATAAGCAAATGAGTACTCAATGAACACTAAACTGACCACTAAATAACAAAATATTTAGAAAATTACTCTATGAAGAGAGTAACTAAAACCCCCAAAAAAAACCGGTAGTAGATTTAAGTAGTAGACATAAGAAAAAGTTTTGTGTTTCAAAATGTAGATCTTAAGTGTGAATTTTATGTAATGAAAAAGGTAGTTTGTAAGAAAATATATACGTATATTGTTTTATTATAGAGAAGAAATAGATGTACATAAAACATGCCAATAACAATGAGAGAGAAAAAGAAAAAGGGGGAGAGAAATTCCACACATTAACGCCAAGCAGACTCCAAGTCCCCACTTTTGAATTTTCCTTACTAAAATTCCTAATGTGGATTTTAAGCAGCGGAGTATGTGACAATTTAATTGGTAATAAATTATTTAATAATAAAAAAATTGAGAAAGCAATTAAGTATTTTAAATTGCACAATTAAACCTAATACCCCTGTACTAACTCAGAATAAGTATGCGATTTAAATGGAAAAAGATCTAACTAAACAAGTAATGAAAAAATCGTATTGTAAATAGTTAATAATATTACAGTTAACCCTTTAGTAAATCATCATGCGTTGACCTGTTTAATTTTGGACACAACGTGCTTAGCAAACCGTCTGTAACTTAGAAATATTTGAAAATCGTAATGTAAGTAATTAATAATTTGAAGGCACAAGTAGTAGTTAAAATAATTCCTGTAAACTAAATAAGTCTAAATAATTTGTTTCATCTTGCTATAAGAATGTCTATTTAAATAAAAGTTGGAACTATATTATGGCGGAGCACTCGCTCCGCTTCGTTGTTATGTACCAGTCGTATCAAGTTAAGAGTTACGATGCGGCGTTCAGACAGTACACACCTCCAAACTAGGGCTCTTCAAAAGTGTGTAATGTAAACTTTAAAATAACGGTTAGCTACCACAAAAAACGTGGGGAGCTAGTGATTTTTTAAATGTATATGATGTAGAAAAAGTTTGTTCAAGAAATGTAGTAATATAAGAAAAATTATCAACACGTAAACAAGGTGACGTCTCTACTTAAGATGTAAACTCCAGTACAACTATACATGTGAATATGTGACCTGCCAAATTGCACATACGGACGTCTACAACCCATACGACGCTGACCTGGACCGGCGTGGATCAACCCAACTTCATGCAGCATTACATCAATCTACTCACTAATACGGCTATTAGATATTCACCAGAGACACGACACAGATGACTACCCCGACTACCAGAATTACGAAGAGTCACACCCCAGGACGAGGACAGCAAAGCTTATTTTAGAGGTGACTCGATAGCTTGGCTATCGAGAATTAATTACATTTGAAACATAACTTTTATAGATGAAAGAGACTTTTCAAAGACAATAATTTTCTCTAAGCAATAAATAAAACCTAAGAAATGTAAACTGTAGTAGTGAAAATCATAACGTTAATATTGAAATGTAAATTATAATCCCTTTAATAAATAATACCATTCTTCAAATGGTTAATGTAATCTTGCAAGCTCTTAGATGAGCATAGTATAATTCAGACGTCTTTACTATATTTAAAGCAGACTCAGATTCCGAGGTAAATTACATGATCAATATGATCCCTTGTTTTACAGAAAACCCTTTTTAACTGTTTCAGTATAAATTTTTATGTTATGGGATCTTTTTTATATAATTTGTTAATAAAGAGATGTCATCTTATTACACTTTGAAGTGAGTGCATAAATCAGTGAAATACCTTCCCCTTGTGTCCTAATAAATAGCGTAAATATTATTGTTGTTTGTGTTGAGTTTAATTTCAGTTCGTTACAACGTAGGCAGCTAGCGTCAATTATGATGGGTTCCCTGGATTTGTAACGTAGCCCAGAAGTTACAGTATGTGTGTATTGTAATTAGTATAAAAAGAATAAGACGAACAGTTTTATACAGTTTTGTGCGGGAATGGACCGGCTGGAGCCTGTTGAAAGTGCACCTGCTTCAATAGTTAACAATAAAGCATGTGTGTGTGTGCGTGTGTGTGTGTGTGTGTGTGTGTGTGTGTGTGTGTGTGTGTGTGTGTGTGTGTGTGTGTGTGTGTGTGTGTGTGTGTGTGTGTGTGTGTGTGTGTGTGTGTGTGCCAGTGCCGACCTGCTTTGAACGAAAAGATGCTGTGATCCAGCTGTAATCAGGTTTTAACAGGATTAAAATAAACTAATTAATATGTTTTAAACCTGTGAACAAAGACTTACGCCAATTATAAAGACACCATTACATTAAGGAATTTGTAACGGGTATGGTGATATAAAATAGTGCAAAAACGTGCAATATTAAAGATGCTATTAATTTAATATTAATTACTAGTGTAATTGAATAGTAATTAATATGTGTGGTATATGTGAGTGACCAGAAAAAAATTATGCAAACAATGATATTGCTCATGCTACGAGTATGTTTACGTAATCGTGATAATGAACCAAAAAGTGATTGTAATAAAAAGGACGCTTTGCACGAATTGACAATATCTGACATGTCGAAAATAGTCCTGAACCTGTCAAGTCGCCTCCAGTATAAATACCACTGGCAACTTTGGGCGATCACACACTCAGACTCAAGAAATCTACACACGACGTCATGCTGCCCGTTTGCAGATCGACCTGGACACACACACTGTACCACACTCATACCAAGACGTAAGGAGGAATTCTGGAGCATCACCAACAACAACCCTTAGAGACAACGAACACAGCATCAGAATAATCATCATCATCATCATCATACTCTCAGGATTCTGGACACACACACTCGCGCGCGCGCAACGGTAACGGTAGATATACGCAGGTGATAACAAAACAATTATATTATTTTTGTGAAAAGAGCTCTTAAAACGAACTGAACTATAAACATTAAATAATTAAAGTTAGTAAGTTAAATATTAGAAATAAGAGAATTTAATTTAACAACAAAATTTAGAAAAGAAATACCAATCATTTGTTGTATTTTTGGGTGTGTCAGTAGAAATAAATAATAGATTGGAAGTAAATGTAATATAATTTTTATTTTGTTTATAGCAACAATAAATTCATTCTTGAGTTTTAATAGTATTTTGTTTGTAAATGAGTTGCTATTATTATTTCAAATTTGAGTTAATTTCAGACACACAAAAATAAAAAGAATTTTAAGTAATGTGTTTAACATGTTTGTTTAGCTAGTAAGATTATATGGGTGTTGATTTTGTTGTATGTTATGAATAGCATAGCAGGTTACAGTATATTTGTAAAGCTTTTAGAGGTGAATATTTATTTGTCTAATGTTTTAAATTTTAATATTTAAAAATTTTTCTATTAATTAATAAATCTTAGAATGATTATTTTGAAACGGTTTTAATTGATTATTTCATGTCAACAATGTCTCACTCACTCTTTAAAAATTATTTAATTATTGTGCAACTACATATACTTGACTCAACGAGAAAAAAAATCCTGCGACCTGGCCGGTGTAATACACTTTATAGTTGCGTTGAGTACATGGTAATGTATTTGTATAATTATTGTTGTAATGTTGCAATATATGAGGGGGTTTCCAAAAATAACCGGAATAGCGCTGCGATTGGCGGAGCTTACGTAGTACGCATTTTTCCCGCTAGACGAGCGTAGCGCAACTCGTTCTGAGTTCAGTGCTGTCATTCTTGTCACCTGGGAAGGTTGTGTCCGGTCACAGTAATTCGTTTTGTAAAAGCAGTTTCGCTTGCTCCTCGTTTTTTGTCATGGCGGATTTAAGTGAACTGCTGTGGCTGCTATGAAATTTTGCTTCCTGCTTGGGAAAAACGCTGCAGAAACTGTTGTGATGTTGAAAACAGCTTACAAGGATAGTGCTATGGGAAAAACTCAAGTGTACCAATGGTTTTCTTGTTTCAAAGAAGGTGAAATGTCAATTGATGTCAAACCTCATTCTGGACGTCTGTCAACTTCCAGAATTGACGAAAATGTTAAAAAAGTTCATGCAATCTTGCTTGAAGACCGATGATGGACCATTGAAGAGATTAGTAAGTTATCTGGAATAACTTGGAGCTCGGTTCAGCGAATTTTGTCAGAAGATTTGGGGATGAGAAAGGTCACTGCAAAATTTGTGCCTTGAGTCCATTTCAGTGCGCCAGTTTTTAGCAAAAAACAACATGACTCCCTTGCCCCACACCCCTTACTCACCTGACCTCGCTCCGTGCAATTTCTTCTTGTTTCCGCGAATGAAGAGGGACATGAAAGGACAACGTTTTGACGACATGGAAGCGGTAAAGAAAAAAACAAGGCAGGAGCTGTCAGCCATCACAACAGACGAGATTGAAAAATGTTTCCAGGAATGGGATCGCAGATTGGACAAATGTATTAAGTGTAATGGAGAGTACTTTGAAGGTGATAAGGTTGTTTTGTAAAAAAAATTAAATACATAGCTTTAAAAAAAATTTCCTGTTATTTTTGGGTACTCCCTCGTATATATAAGATATTTGTTAATAATAGCATCACAATTTTCTGCAGAAAAATTTAACAATAATTTGCCGTGGAGGATGTATAAACATATGATTCCTACTTGAAAAAAAGGAACATACAAGACAAAAGTGCTGCAATCTGTATTTTCTTCATGAACTAAATATGTGAGAGATTATGTCCCACATAACACAGATTGTAAGTTTTATATGATTAAATTTCTATGGACACAAAGAGCCATGCCCACAGAAAGCACAGGCAACGTACATAATGTGTTTAAGAATTATTTTTGCATAGAAGTTGAACAGCCCACTATTTAATCAGATTCTAATATTTAAAACAACTATCACAATGCACTACTGTATATACTACCGGGTGGCCCATAAGTCAGTTGGCACTAGCAGTATTTAGACGCTCGATTGACTAGCATAGTAGTTACTTGACTTGACTAGAGCAGTAGTTCCCATAATCCAGTTGAGATTTGAGGTTATGAGGTTAGGTTGATGTGTATGCTGTTGTTAGCACTTGTTTGTTGTTCGTGTTGTTTGCGAGACAATGAATAGAAAACTATCTACAGAGCAGCGTGTTTTTGTACTGCAGATGTGGTGGAAACAGGACCATAATTACAGTGATGTTGTTGAGTTATTTGCGGAACATTTTCCAAACATTGCACCTCCATCTAGAGAAGGTATTCGTAAACTGAATAAGAGATTTGAACAGACTGGAGTGGTAGCGGAACTTCCTCGATCAGGTAGACCAAAAACAGTTACAACAGAAGAGAATTTAAATATCGTTGCACAATGTTTTGTGCAGTCACCAAAGAAATCAACACAAAAAGCGTCCAATGAGTATGGAATACCTCGAACAAGCCTGCAAAGGATGCAGAAAACGTTGAAGTTGAGACCATATAAGCCCACTTTACTCCAAGGCATAAATGAAGATGATCTTGATAGGCGTACAGAATTCTGTGAATGGTACGCAATACGACAAGAAGCCGATCCACAATTTTACAAAACCATTCTTTGGAAATGACGAGGCTACTTTTAAGCTGAATGGTACAGTGAATAGGCATAACTGTGTTTACTGGGATACTGCGAATCTACATGTGGTGATAGAGACAGAGTTAAACGCTCCGGGGGTTACTGTTTGGGCAGGGATCTTTGCCAGTGGGATCATCGGACCCTACTTTTTTAATGGTACAGTGAATGCTGAAAGTTACCTACAAATGCTTCATGAAGTGTTGATGGAACTAGAAAACAGTCCACTTTTTGAACACCTGCAGCCAATTCGAGAAAAGTTAATATGGCAACAAGATGGGGCACTCCCTCACTATGGACTGATTGTGAGAGACTTTTTGAATGCAACGTTCGATGAATAGATTGGCAGACGGGGTCGTGTTGAATGGCCTCCACGTTCTCCTGATCTTACCCCGATGGACTTCTCAGTCTGGGGTATACTAAAAAATGCAGTGTACTCCATGAAGATTCGTGATGTGGAACAATTGAAGGAACGCATTCAATATGAATTTGAACACCTACAGTCCCTGAATATTTTGGACATAATTTGTGCTTCAGTGCTTCGAAGATGTCAAATTTGCATAGAAAAGAATGGAGGCCACTTGTAGGTCATGAGAACTATGATATTAACTATCTGTATGCGTTATCTGTATCTGTATCCCTGCTGCACCTCTACAATAAAAGTGCTATTTGCAATTTTGCCAACTGACTTATGGGCCACCTGTATAATTTGGAACCACCAGCAGCCCAATATTGTTCTAGGTTTATGATGCGCGCGCGTGCGCACACACACACACACACACACACTTGTGTGCATGCTGTGTATTTGAATGTGAATTCTAGAAAAAAACTGGAAGAATTATAATGCAGTACGATATTTTGTTCCCCTGATAGTATTCAATAGAAATGACTAAATACTAAGCCTGTATACTGAAATGAGTACAAAATGTTTGTATATACAGACTCTATTCTAAGAAAAGAAAGAAAAATAAATTTTACAAAAATTCAGCAACTTATTTACTCACATTTATGTAAGTTAACTCAATACCTATTTCTAACAGAGTAGTATATATTTTTAGGTAGTGTAAATGGTAGCAAGTTCTGTTATTCAGTGCTTATATATTACGTAACAAATTTAGATAACTACAGTCTATAACTTGGACAGTCAACTGACATAACAATGAGATATTGATGAATGCAAATATAGAAGTACAACAAACAAACCTACCTTTTATTGATTTATATAGTGTATTTTCTAATATATAAGTTCAATTATGTATGTGTTAAACTGTACATCTGTATTCTGCATATTTGTAGTATGCAGGTGGTAGGAGAAATGCTTAACTTGTGTGAGGATACTATACAAAACACCCATATTAAATTTCAGTATATAATTAACTGGCTTTTAAGCAACTTTATGGCAGATTTGAGCAACTGATAATATTAAGATTATTGTTTAATACAGATAAAAAAAATTACCATTTCTTCCATTCTGCAACTTTGCTGTTCACATTTTGAGATAAACGTCACACCAGTCAAACAATCTGGCTATTCTACATGACACTAGACCATTCAGATAAAAAAGTAACATATAAAAATCACAGCAAAAACATTTATCATACAATTTACCAAAACGTTTGTCTGACAAACCACATGTCTGCATACCACAGCAACATTAACCGTTTACTGCTTGTATTTATATGTTTGTGTTGTGATATGTATACACGTGTTTTTAATTTAATTTTCTGATTACCTTTAAAGGAATGAGAATATTCTGATGACATGGAATTATTTTTAATTACACGGCAGTACTTAATGTTGCTGTACTGTCCACGCATATCCTAGAATATGGCAACATACATAATATACATGTTGTGACATTTAGATGTCTTTTTTTTTAATCTTAATCTTCTAAGACAACTTGAGCAAGTAATAAGAATCTGGTGGTAAGACATAAACTAGGCCATGAGAAGAAAATTTTGTGACTAAAGCCAGTGGCAGAACTGTCAGGCCTGCCGGGCGCACAATGCGATGGGCCTCTGCAAACATTTCCCTTAATTTTTAAAAAATGGGCAAAAACCATTGGATCTGAGTAAAATCAAATGTCTGTGTATGTGTTTAACATAAAAAACAAATACATTAATTTTTTCCTGTTAATTTACCATTACCTAATGATTTACGTTGAGAGTATAAATTATTTGGTAAGGTTCACAATGGAATGGTTATTCCAGTATGGTAGCTTCAAATTTAGCCCTTGGAGGCCATAAAGAGAAGATAGACCAGCCCAATAAAGGAAACATTTTGGCAGTTTCTAACCATTGAGTAGGTTGTCCCCAAATGTAATCCACTGGTGTAAGAAATAATCAGTGGTCCAAAGAACAGTGAGAAGTATATGAATCCATAAATTCAAACTGAACTCATTCATCTTTTATTTAAAAAAGTTAGAAATATTGTTTTGAAACAGATCAAAACCTGTTCAGTTTTTCTCTGTAATAATGATACTACACAAGACATTAACAAAAAAGATCAAATGAGTCAAACAAATAGATATGTCTCAGTTTTGAGAAGATGAAACAGGAAGGCCCAACAACTTAAAACTTAATGAAAACTTTTTAGGATTTTTAGAAGTGACAGATCAAACTGCCCTAGGCTTAAAAGAAGGGACTTTACACAGTCTTGAGGAGAACATATTATGTTTACATTATATAATTTTAGTAGTCACCATAGCTATAAAGAGAGGTTAGGATTCAAAAAGGAACAATACCATGAATTAAGTAAGTATAGTAGAAGGCCCACAAAGGATTCCTGCGGGTGGCCCAGAAAAAAGAGTTATGCCACTGAGTAGAGCAGTGCTTCAATTAGGCACCGTTTTGAAAAAACTGAAACATTGATGTTTTTGTATGCATCATATTTTAGGCACATGCTATTCTGTATTCTCAAAATTGAAAGCAGGAATAATAATAAATCTGGAAGAAGAGTATACAATAAAATATAGGTAAACACAGAATAATAAACAATGCAACCAATAATAGTAGAATTAATTGAAATACAGTTTCTATTGTAATGTGGTTGAAAATAAGAAAAAGTAGAAAACTTATAAAATACCAGTCTATATTAAAGTTAAAATATACAAACACTTACACATAATCTTTCTTGCTTTTAGAGAGACAGAATTGTCAACAAGTCTTTCTTAATCTAATAGATGCAGAAGATCTCACTGCTTGTGATATGAGTGTCTGGCATACCATTTCAGTATGAGATATACGAGGGGTGTTTGATAAGTTAGTGTAAAAATTAAGAAGACACATGTTATGGCGATTTTTTTAATTTCTCAACGTAATCTCCTTTCAAGACTGCACACTTAGTCCAACATTGCTCAAGATTTTTTGTCCGATACTTATGATTCATGCAAGTCTTCAAGATAGGCACATGTTTTGGCAATAACTTTATCATTTTGTATAAACCTCTTTCTATCAAGCCATTTCTTCATATCTGGAAACAGATAGTAATCCTATGGTGCTAAGTCTGGTGAGAAAAGGGATGCAGAAGAATTTCATAGCGTAATTCAATCAATTTTGTTGTCACAATCACAGAAGAGTGAGATAGTGCATTGTTTTGGTGAAAAAAAGCCTTCTTTTTCATCAAATGTGGTTTTGTATTATTAATTTCCCCAAAGATCCATCAAAGATGTATAATATTTTTCAGTTGTTTTATCCTTCTTCTGAAAGTCAACTAAGCGTATGACATGAGCATCCTAAATGACACTGGTCATCACCTTACCTCATGCTGTTGGAACAGTTTTTGCTTTTTTTGGACCAAGTCCCCTGACTGCAACCCACTATTTTTACTGTTCGTTAGTTTCAGGTCAGTAGTGCTGTATCCAAGTTTCATCAACTGTTATGAAATGGCACAAACATTCCTCTTGATTATGTTGAAACAGCCTCAAACCCTGCTTAGAAATGTTTATCATTTCATGGTTTTGATCAATTGTAAGCAAACACAGCAGCAGAGAGTTTTTGCATATATATTCGTGTAAAATATGATGCACCCATTCATTTGAGATGCCTATTGTCTTAGCAATTCCTCTCACTTTCAATATTCAATCCTCTAACACCGTGTCATGGATTTTTTCAATATTCTCTGGAGTTGTAACCTTAACTGGCTGTCCAGAATATTCAGCGTTGTTTGAGGTCATGTGACCACTATGAAAATAACTAAACCACTTGTAAACGGTTCTAAATGATGGAGCTGATGCACCATAATTTTTACCTAGCCTGGAGTTAGTTTCCTGTGCAGTTTTGGCCTTCAAAAGTAATGTTTCATCACCACAAATAATGTTTCAGCCTTTTATTCCAAATCACAATACTTGATCAATTCAAATGACTGTCAACAATAGAATTATGAATGATCTGACCAAAATATTGTGTATACATAGCAGAGATAAGGAAAAATGAAAATGACATTAACTATGTACAACAAGCACCATCCCTTTGCTATGCATGGACTTATCAAACACACTGTGTAATGTATCATAACACAATTATACATACTGTATTTTTGGGTTAAATTATTTTTAATAAAATCATATATTTGGTTTTTGATTTCAGTGCTGCTCTCTTTGTATCTCGTCTGTTGTACAGCCCTTGGACTCAAGTCTTAAAACATTTGTAAAAGATAGGACAAAAAGTTACAGGTCAGAATAAGTGTAATTGTGTTTTGTCCATATAAAATAAAAGTGACTCACATACTGCCAAACAGTAAATCTTAGCTTAATGTATTATTACTGTATTACACAGACACATGACACTGAGTAGTTTGAAAAACAAACCAAATTAAGCCACTTACATATCACACTTCTTTACAAATCTGGTATTTGTCAACAGCTCTATTTATCAGTAAATACATTTAGCACTCCAGTTGTTGCGCCGTCTAGTCAGACACTGACCATGAATATGTTAGATTTAATAATGAACAAAATAGCTGAATTAAATAACTAAATAAATAAATAAATAGATGATTAAAAAAAAATTGAAAGGACTAACACTCGAGGGTATATCTAAATACATTTTTTTTTTAATAGGCTCCATTCTGTTAATTTTACATCACATTAACACATTAAAAACTGATAAATATTTACTTGAGCCTAGTCCTACTTATTATTCTTTTGTTGTTAAAGGTTTCAGCTATATTCACTTCCCCTTAAATTGATATAAGGTTATCAAATTAGAGTGTAGTATTTATGTCTCACAAACACATTTCAAGAAATTGCAGAATTAAAGACCATCATGCCACTTATTAACTGATGAATGTCACTAGCTCTAGTAACAGAGGATGATCTGAAAATTTTAAACAACTAATTACAAACAAGCTGCTGATAAGAGATAATAATATTATTGAGTCATTATTTCTTACTTTGAAAACTGTCTGTTAAATGAGTGGTCCAGGTTTTATGAAACCTGCAGATCTATCTGCTGAAGCATGAAGTTTGTTCAGTTTTAATGTTTTCTAAATTTATATTATTAAAAGTAATGCCTAGCTATAGTAACAGAGGATGATCTGAAAATTTTAAACAACTAATTATAAATAAGCTGCTGATAAGAGATAATAATATTATTGAGTCATTATTTCTTACTTTGAAAACTGTCTGTTTAATGAGTGGTCCAGGTTTTATGAAACCTGCAGATCTACCTGCTGAAGCATGAAGTTTGTTCAGTTTTAATGTTTTATAAATTTATATTATTAAAAGTAATAAATGGTGATCAATGAGTTTACTTATATACTATTTATTATAATATATTATTTTGTCAGAAAGCCTTATTTAATAGCTAGTAATAACTTTGAGATTCTGATTCAAACAACATCTTGACACTTTTATGTTCATAAGTAAAGAATAAAAAGTGAGGTTATTAATTCTATAGTTTCTTATTTGCACTGTAATTTTATAATATAGACAGAATAGAAGGGCACAATCATAAGTTTTCACAATCATAAGGGCACATAAATAATAGGGTTAAATGGTATTCAGTTTCTGATCATATCCAAGAGTTTTTATAAGACTCTTAATTTTCTTATTCTTATTAGCAGAATAAGGAAAACAAACTCATATAATCTTAGATTCCTAAAATATGTTTACTCATTATGAATTTTAATTTTTAGTTTACTAAATAAATACACATTAAAAAATATAAAAGTTATTACTTCAGTTCTAATGTGTGTGTGTGTGTGTGTGTGTGTGTGTAAAACATATTGATTGCTTTATATCATAACTGCTCTGATCAGGTGTTGAAGCTGTAATAACATCATAGTAGAATCAATAATAATAGTCAATAAAAATAATTACAATTATTTCTCATTTATTAAAATAAAATAATAACTATTATTAAAGTAAATACATCCCAGTAATCTGAAAGGCAACCGAAAATAATTATGTTAACTTGTTATTTTGTTCAGGAAGGCAAAGATACAGAGAAAGACACAGAAGAGAGCAAGAACACGACAGATGTTGAGAGAGATAGACAGAGACACAGTGATAGACAAACAAGCATAAAGTTTAAGGAGACAGAGAAATAAACAGAGTATAGAGAAATAAAAATAAGACAGAAAGAAGATTAAGTTTGATAAATCCAAATAACATAACCTAAATTTTAATATTTTGTAATTAGATTTGGTACACATTAGTTCCTGAGGTGGGTTATAATGTTTCTCTTTTTATGTACCTACATTTAGACAAAATATAAAACTGTATATGTTAAATAACACAGAGGCTTCAAATTTTTTCTGCAATTACTATTTTTGCAGACATCACCATTTACTCTTTCATAATATGTCACTTCCTGTAGAGAACTAAGACAGCAGTTGGTCCTCAACACTGTCAGTAAGTTTACACCTGTAGTAACTAGTATGTACCATCTCAGTAATGGAAGTACATAACATTAATGCAGAATTACTAGCAACTAATACATAACCATACACAAAACTGACAAAAATTATTTCTAACCTCAACTACCCTGGCTGAGCCATGTGAAAACTAATTTTATTTCGAAATATTTTATAACTGCACTTGTACAAATATATAAGATTAATTTTTATCTTGTGGTAGAATTATTTTTATGAAGATACCCTGATATTCTCATCTACCGTAGTAAGAGGTACTAAGAAAACAAATGTATATGAAGTTAATTACTTAGTCTTTGATGAATTTATTATTCCTAACAATGGCAAAATTAGATGGTGAAATATGTAACTTAAAATATCTTAAATTATATTAAGAAAGATTTTGAAGAAAATTATTAACTATTTTGACAGATTTCAAGTTTAATAATAATGTACCACTGAAACTAACATTTAGAAAATAATTTCTTTAAATTGTAAAGAGTTGTCTGGTTCAAAGAACACAAGCTACTTAATTGGACAACACTATCAACTATTAACAAAACTAATATCGATATATGTATTAAATAAATGTATTCTACCCAAACTGGCTTCATTTTGAACTAACTATGACAGACAATATAAGAGTTTCAAATATGTAGCTTGTACAACATAAATTGATAACAGAAAACTCAAGCATTAAATTTTCCTTCAATCTTGAGGACAACTATACCAAATGAAACACACTAAACTATGAACAGGGGGTAATCCTACATTTGCATACAAACTTAAGAATATGAACAAATTTAATGACTAATTTAATGGTGTGGATGAAATGTTGATTATCACCTTTGCAGCCTGCATTCAATAATCCCATGCAAGCAGAAGAAAACAGAGCACAAAACAATAAATGAATCAGACATTTTGCAACTGGAGCTACTTACTAACAAGCACACACTTATTTAAAATTAATCACAAGAAGTCTTATATACAGCTAATTATTTACACACAGTAAGATATTACGTACTACATTCCACTTGAGAAGTTATAATAGAAAATGGAAAATAAGAGAACTGTATTGTTTATTTTACAATTTTTACACAAAAACAAGCCAGTAAAAATTACTTACATTTTTTTTTCTTACCAAGACCAATGAAAAGCACAAAACGTTTAAGCATCTGAATTTAAAGTGTTCATAACTGTTTGTTAATTTACATCTAGTGAACTGTTTGCACAAGTGTTTACATATTAGTGCATACATATATGCAGATGTTGGTTAGAATTTTTAGCTTGTGTTCCTATATAACTGTTTATAGATATGGAGTTATTTAAATTATTTTTTTTTATATAAAAAAATTCAGATTTAATATATATTTATATTTTAATTGGCAGTAATGTGAATAATGAATAATGAATTCATCATGTTTGTCCTATACAAGTTTAATTGAAGTTGTTTATGTATGACTGCATGATGCATTTCAGAGTACTTGTCCTACAAAGCCTTAGGTGATTATATTTAATTAACTTTGTTTATAAAGGAAATATTTTATATACATTATACAAAAGCTGTGAAGTACAATTTCTTCTTAAACACAATATACGACTGTTGTTATTCTATTTGTTGTATATATTACATTAATAAACTGAGCATATATTACATTTATCTGTAGCATTTCATACCCTCCATAGTCTTATGAAACATTGTTAAAAAATTGTATTTTCCTTTACTTTATACAGTCCAAAACTCTTAATGTTAGTGTAATATTAGTGTATAATGAAACATTTGATATTCTAGTAAATTTTAATTAGTAAAAAAAATGTAAATACTTTGTCTACATTCAACACCTACATGCACACATAAGCGTGCTCCATAAATAATCCACACACACACACACACACACACACACACACACACACACACACACACACACACACACACACACACACACACACACACACACACACACACACACACACACACACACACACACACACACACACACACATACACACACACACACACACACACATGTAGGTACATGTATGCACACGCAAACAAAACATAATATTATGAAACTACAGCCACCGTATACAGACAAAGGGAAATTCATATAGATAGCTGGGGCACTTAATTTCTTAGGACATGGATGTGTAGGTTACAATTATTACATATCTGTTGCTGGAAACTTGGTTTTAACACTTCTCATTTTACAATTTTATACATGAGTAAGTTGTGTTATTGAATTTATCAGGATGAACATATTTTACGGGTAAAAAGAATGCACATAGACATCTAAAAACTAATGAAATCTAACTGAATGTACGGTAATAAATCATAGATAATTCAGTCACACAAATGAACTCATTAACCATGGCTCAAAACATGTTTATGAAACATGAAAATGTGTGAAATAAAATTAATTTGTCACTTAGGTAGTTGTTTATTAGTACATTATTTTTTTAGTGCCCCCTCTACACTCCCACCAATGTAACCCAAGCTACCCCAAGAGCAAGATTAGGTAAGGTGCTCTAATCTCGCCTCCTCATGTCTTGTGCCTTCTTACTTATCCTCACATCTCTCTGCTTAGACTCAATATTTTGTCTAAGTTCTTGTTCTTTGAAAAATAACCTAAGATCTGAGCTGATGACTTTTCTACATTCAACATTTCAAAACAGCTGTATTTCCATTTGATTTTTTAACGAAATCTGTTCATATTTTATCACTTTCAATCATTTACTTTGTTCTTTCCATTTTGTTTTCAGTTTTTTTTTTAGTAAATATATCTATTGTTGCCTGTGTAAACAAGTACACAGTGGACAATCTACCCACTTCTATTTTTTGTACACCTTGTTTTGGGACTTCGGACAAGTCTTCTACAGATTTGTGGGACAAGTATCAACATCAGATTTGTAAAACAAAGATCCCTCATAACAACTTTGTCAAATGAAAAAAGATATAAAAATGAAAAATAAAATGAGAAAATTACATAGATTCATACTTTTTTGTTTAACTGCAGTATACCATTAATGCACATCCATACATCAGGCTTTTCCTGCTTTAAAATTTATAAAATTAGATACAAACTATACAAACATTTCATCTGATTAGTTAAACTACTACACTTCATTTACATGTGATAGAGAATAATGTGTCATATTCCGATCTACTTTCTTTAATTATGGGAGGTCTGTAGTCACTCCATACACCAGACTGTATGGTGGGGCATATTAAATGCATGCTGTTGTATTGTAGAGAGTGGTGTGAAATGCATATACAAAAGCTGCCATTTGTGTGCTGTGTTGTGGAGACTGTGATTTCTGCACATCAATTGTAACATGCTTCTTTACCTTACTCTTGTTGTTAAGATTACTAATTTACTATGAAGTTTAATTTGTATGGAATATTAGTGGTAAGTACTTGTACACTGCTATAAGCCTTAAGTAATACATTATTTATGAAGCAAGGAATTGTTTTTGTGTGTGGTTTTAAGATATCCACAGTATTTGAATGCAAAATATTCAGTATGACACATGAACATTTGCCAGATTTAGATAAAGTACCGTACTTACTTTTGTGAACATTGCTCCTTTGTGTAATTTAACACACAAGCAGTGATGTCAGCTGAAAAATTAAAGACCAGCACCGAGTCTGTCAACTAAGAAGGTAAACAAAAGTTAAACAGGAATACAAACAAGCTTTCATGGTAAAATAGATTCCCTTAGCTGACACGGTGTGAGCCTACTGTTGAAACATAAGTTCTACAGCACGTGTACCCTCCTCAATACCACTTCAAAATTTTGGTGACCTTGCTACGAACCAGTAGTTCTCAAAAGATGTGCTAAAAAAGTGTGTACCTTTACCAAAATGAGAAAGTATTAACTGAAAAAAATATTTTAATTATGTTGTTTATTAATCTTAGAGAACTATAAAATGTTAATACAAACTGCGGTAGTCAAAAATTTCCAGTTATTGTTAATAATTACACCATTTGTATAATTCAATAAGAAATATGGACTTGTTTACTTTTGCACAAACGTTTAATACAAGGAGGAATCACAGACAAGCATTCCTATAATTGTTGATCTAAAAAAATAAGTAGCTCTTGTTTTTTATTTTGATATTAGCCAATGTGGAAAATCCAAAATTCAGAACTGAATTAGTACTGTTTTCCTAAATTTGAGTTTCAAAGTCTGATCAATCTGAAGTTTAGCCTCTCTTCAGCCTCTTATAATGGTAGGTGTTTTCTGTCTTCAATACTGAAACCAAAGGGATTGTAGATCCAGTTGCATTCATTCAGATTGAGGTCAGTTCCATTCATTCCTCCAGAACCGAAGTATGTTCTAAAATAAAATTGCAAGTAACCTTTGGATTAGTATCAGCTCTAATAGAAAATATTTCCAGGTCACTATTTTCAACTTTTGACCTCAAAATTTTGATTTTTCTCAAGAATCCATCTAGCTTGTCACTTGATGTAAGGATATATTCATTTTGAAATTTTCATTCTGCCCCTGCATAGGCCTACTAGCATTAAGACTGTTCAAATATACAAAAATATCAGCTAGGTATGCAACTGTTGAATACCAAATTTCATCATTAATAAGAGCAGCAAACTTGTTTCTTCATGGCAAATATTGGTAACAATTCATTCTTCAGTTCATAAAATCTGGAGAGTAGCTTTCCTTTGGACGAGTGAATACTGGTATCTGCTTCCCCTGGTATATGACCCTGAGAAGTCTAGTTTTTGCTGCTCTACTTTTATTGTAGTTTACCATTCCAACAACCAAGTCCATTGTGCTCTTAAGACTGTAGGGATAGTTTTTGGTGTCGAAGCATCCCAATGTAAAAGCAACATGTAGATCCAATGTTAGGAAAATCTTGCTTTAATCTTAAAACAAAGCCTTTCATTTGACTGGCCATTGCTGGTGTGCCAGTCATTTTTCTAACATAGTCAATTTTCTTCCAACGTAACTCTTGTAGAAAAGTATATATCTAATCCTGTTGACATCAGAGGCAGTTTATTGCAAGATAGGAATTGTTCAACAAAAGAAACTTCATCTGAAGATCTTATGTAACTCATAGCTTTAGCTTATGTGTGTTGATTCATCAAGCTGAAAGTCGAAGGATATTTCTCCTGTACAGTGAACAATAGTATCATCTGACAAAGGTACTTTTATTATCTCCCTTTTGGCAGCCTCTCCCAACACAGATTTAACTATTCCTTTAAAAGCAGGTAAAATCAAATTTTCTGCCACTGTGAGTGTGGCTGTATTTTCCTGGCAATGTTTTGTGCTACTTTATAGCTTGTCAGTTGTGGTTTTTCTGCAATTGTTGATACTATATCCATTGTCTTGATTTGATTTACCTTAGAAGACAGCAAATGGCTGAAATAACTTTATCTTTGTAAAATGACCATGTTTCATATTAAAGTGTCTCTTTAGTTTGCTTGGAACCATCCTTTCATTACTCGGTTTTTCATTGCAACAACACACACAGGAAGTTCACAGTTTTCAAATTGGTGTGTGTAAAACTATAAGTTAAATAACTGTCTTGATATATGTGAACAACAGCACAAAATAATTTGTCCTGGGAAGGTACCTTGGCACTGAAGCTTGATCTGGGTGAATCACTTGTAGGCTATATCCACAATGATGTTCTTCACTTTGGTAACTTAATCTTTGGCGTTTAACTAAAAACTTGTCCATATTACACAAAAATATAAGTCACAGATGCTAAATAAAATGAATTAATTACCAAACTGCAAACTACAATCAACTCATCACTTGCTGTTTCAAGGTTAGTGTAACCTAAAACTGAATTGGATGTTAGTGTTTATTGGTTTATATATGCTCTACTAGAGTTCAGGTGTGATTTACCTATTGCCAGGCAGAGTTTCCACCTTCCGTATAGATGTGTCACAGTTTTTCACACATCAAAAGACTATGCTGTGACCAGAAAAGTCTGAGAAATGCTGTTTTATGTTGGTGACATCACTTACATAAAATGCTGACTGGAATATGAAAGCATGCTCTAATTCTTGGAATTTAACAAGTATGTTTTGCTGGAATCAACATATTCACTACAGGAAGGTGAATAATGTGTTAGTGAAGTTTCAGATGGCCTGTCATGCTAATTGTCAACGAGAACTGATGCGATAGAGGGTAACTCTATATTCCCTATAGTCTCTATATGCTCTATAGTCCTCAGATAGACTATCAGAGTGTCAACTTGGCAAGAGTATGAAGGAGGCGCAACATTAGTCATTCATAACTGATTCAAATAAAAAATAATAATTGTCTGCTTTTTTTTTAGCAGAATACACAGTAGTGTAAGGTTTTGGCTTGTACTATAGTCCCACCATTCTCCACATACCAATATTACATTTATTTATTTGTTCTTACATAATATATATACATTTATCTTTATTTTCTATTATTTGCTACTTAGTATTTATGATTATAAAACTTGTATGCATACCAAAAACGCTTACATGCATCCACAAACACACACAACACATACAAATACACACATTGTGAACATGTGCACTAAGCATACGTGCATACTGAATATTTCAAACAAAAGAAGAAATTATTTCTAAAATAAAGACAAGATTATGTATATGATATGAATGATAAAAAATAATAGTGTGTATTTCTTAAAAACAAAATTACAATGGTAAACATCCGTACTTGAATTTTGATTTAAAATGAAATATTTTCACTTATTTCACTTATAATTACGGAAAATCTGCTGTAATGTAAGATTTTAAAAGTTGATTTTTAATCTTTTTAAGGAAAACAGGTTACAAAGAAAACAAGGATTGTTTTTAAGGATTTTATTATGTAAATGTCTTGGTGAAATTGAAAATAAGATTTTGAACATACATGGATGTTTATGAAGTGCACGCATGTTTATGAACACGCACGCACACGCACACACACACACACACACACACACACACACACACACACACACACACACACACACACACACACACACACACACACACACACACACACACACACACACACACACACACACACACACACACACACACACACACACAGAATGTATGTGCTCAAACTATAACTGTCTCTTCTGATAACCATGAAATTCAAGAAAGTTCTCTCAGCAGTAAATATGAGTAAAACTGAAAATATTTTTATGCACATAAGGCAAAACTCATCAAACTTATAATATTACAGATAACGGTACCAATAAGAAACAGCTGAAATTATAATGACAACCAAATGACCACACACTCACACACACACACATACACAATTATTTAATCCAAATTAGAGTTATTAGAAACACTATGTGGAGTGAAACTTATAAGACTAACAGTATGTATGTTTGGAACAAGAGACCAAAGCAATGTTGGGTGAAGGAGCATGGACATTTTACTCATAAACTCTCATGCAAAATAACTAAACTTATAAACATAGACAGAATATTTGACATTTAAATGTACACTAATAAAGAATAACCAACAACTGAATTGATTGCCACAAACCTGTTTGTATTTAATGTACCCTATTATTAATTAATTCATCAATATTTAACAAAATGTGTGACTATAATAGGCCTACATCTTTTGTTCCTGTTATCATATACATGTATGTGAATTTGTATAATGTTATACTAATTTTTATAGTGCATTTTATAATTATTACCTTAAAACAAATAAACTACACTTAGATGGAGATATTAACTGTAAGCAATCTTTTATAAATTCCTTATTATTTTCTCTTAAAAAAATACTTGAAAGTAGGAAATGATGTGAGGAGTCCAACCATAAATAACAAAATATTTATCATTTAGATTTAAAAAAATTGATATATGAGTCTCTAAGACTCGCAATCCAAAACTACTATGCCATTTTGAAGAACATATTTAAGTCATTTTCTTTTTTTTTCATGAGTCCAACACATATACCTTAGCTATTTTAAAAATGTAGAATTTTATGTTTTTAAAATCTATTAATTAACTTAATAATCACAATAGTAATATATTTGTTACTATTTTGGCAATAATAAAGAAAACATTAACTCTCATCAAAACACAGTGGATTAAATAACAAAAAACTTAGAGATATACTAACTCATAGTTTTTTCAGTGCAGATGAAATCTGAGGAAAACACGACTAGCTGTTTTACAGTATGTCAAACTATTATTATATTTATTATATATCATAAACTATTATGATACTATTATGTCAAACTTGTACCATATGAGATTTATTACCTTCTCATACCAAATTTGTATATTTACCATATACATATTTAAACATATTTTTAAAAATACCAATATATATACTCTATTAATTACAAACTCTAAATTAAAAAACAACAAATTTATAAATATATTAAATCTGCAGCACCTGGATTTTAATGGTGTTGAATAGTGAGAGCCATTTAGCAAGTTACAAGTTTTGGTAGTGACTCGTTATGTTGAGAAATATAAAACAGATTGCAAGCACAATGAGATTTTTTAAGCAGGAAGTTGAAAGAGCTAGGAGAGACTGAAATAGGAATGTGTCCAGTAGAAAAAGTTTTAACAGAAATCAGTTATTGAGACAATTTAGAAAATAGCAACACACAGGGGTGACCCCCCCCCCCCAAGGCTATGGAGCATGCCCCCCCCCAAGGCTATGGAGCATGCCCCCCCCCCAATTCAGTTATCCCCTCAAGTTTTTTTCCAAATAGTCTTTTTTTTATTTGCCCCCCTTTTTATCATAAAAAATGCTGTAAAAACATGCCCCCCCAAAAATTTGTGACAAGAATTGCTAATAAAAGAATAGAGTACAGAAAGTATCTGAAGGACCATCATGATACTTGACATAAAATATAAACAATAGTAAAAAATGTAACAACTCCTTAAAAGTTATACATAGAAACTCTTTTAACCTGATCTCTTCCTCATTCTCTCTCTCTCTCTCTCTCTCTCTCTCTCTCTCTCTCTCTCTCTCTCTCTCCACCCACACACACACACAAACACAATTCTTATTATAATAATAAAGGTATATACTCCAGAAACTGGAGGAGTATGGCTAAGAACAGAGAAGAATGGCGAAATCTTCTCTGAAGAAGGTCAGGGCCCACAAAGGGCTGTCAAGCCAATGATGATGATGATGATGATGATGATGATATGTTAAAAGGATTGTCTTTAGTTTATATACTTTTATATTTGCTTCATGCCATTAGGCAAATGGCTGTGGACTTTAAGAGTGGAACACAAATTAATTATATACCTGTTTTGAGACAGTTTTGCCTAAGGATTTTTAAAGAAAAATGATAATCTTCAAATAAAATAAAAGTCTTGATATTTTAATAGAGACAACCAAAGTATTGTTTTCTGTGGCAATGATCTTGCAAAATATGTTAAATAACAGTCCTCATAAACTGGTAAGTTACTGGTATTCAGTTAAAAGATTTTTGTAATGAATTTTTGATCTGTGTAAACTGAAAAGACACTAGCAAACTGTTTCAAAACTATAAGATATACTCTTTTACATAAAGTAAGGAAGAATGGAAACCATACAAATTAAAAAGTTGACCGCTGCAGTAATTCTGCTGTATACATTAGAATGTTGAACCTTATTTAAACAATATCAGTCAACTTGGTCATGTGCTGTAGCTGACAAAAAATAAGAATTGGCAAAATAAGTAAGAAAAATCAACATATATTCTCTGATCATAATTTGTAAGTAAAGAAAGAAATCTAATGGCATTTTCTTCTAAATAACAGAAAAAATATCTGTTCACATGATTTGTAGCTGAACTGTATTTCAGAATCAATGAATCAATGAAAGTGGTTACTCCTAAAAAATGTTTGTTTTGAGGTTTTGTTGATTATTGTAGATCATAATGTAATGAATATCGGTATGGAGAACCATACATGACTTCCATATTCTAAGATTTATATTTAAAATCATTTTCAGCCAAACAGCCAGGCTGTGTCTTACCTGCCTTTTTATTGCTGTATTAAATGAAAAATATTATATTACATTAAAATGAAAAAATTATAATTTTATTGCCTGGCAACAAAATTATTTTATTTTTAACAATTACCATTGTTTCAAAAAGTTTAAATAAATTTTCAAGTCCTTTACTCTTGTTAAAACGTAAAAGGTTGCAGGTAAACTACCCCTTCCCCTTAACCGATCTTCACCAAAATCGAAAGTCATTGAGACCTCTACAATTCAGGGACGTATGCAAAAAATTATTTGATTCTGTTTGAATTTGCGGCTGTTATCGTTTGCCATAGAAAATACGCTTGATAAAAAAACGTTGCAGGTAAACTACCCCTTCCCCTTAACCGATCTTCACCAAAAACAATAGGTCTTGAGTACTCTACAAATCAGGACTGTATGCAAAACATTATTTGATTCTGTTTGAATTTGCGGCTGTTATCGTTTGCCATAGAAAATACCCTTGTTAAAAAAACGTTGCAGGTAAACTACCCCTTTCCCTCAACCGATCTTCACCAAAAACAATAGGTCTTGAGAAATCTACAATTCAGGGCTGTATGCGAAACATTATTTGATTCTGTTTGAATTTGCGGCTGTTATCGTTTGCCAAAAAAAAAATTTCCCTTGATAAAAAAAACCGTTGCAGGTAAACTACCCCTTCCCCTCAACCGATCTTCACCAAAAACAATAGGTCGCGAGTACTCTACAAATCAGGACTGTATGCAAAAAATTATTTGATTCTGTTTGAATTTGCGGCAGTTGTCGTTTGCCATAGAAAATACGCATGATAAAAAACGTTGCTGGTAAACTACCCCTTCCCCTCAACCGATCTTCACCAAAAACAATAGGTCTTGAGTACTCTACAAATCAGGGCTGTATGCAGAAAATTATTTGATTCTGTTTGAATTTGCGGCTGTTATCGTTTGCCATAGAAAATACCCTTGTTAAAAAAACGTTGTAGGTAAACTACCCCTTTACCTTAACCGATCTTCACCAAAAACAAAAGGTATTGAGAACTCTACAATTTAGGGCTGTATGCAAATAATCTTTTCATTATGTTTGAATTTGCGGCTGTTATCGTTTGCCATAGGAAATACCCTTGTTAAAACATAAAACGTTACAGGTAAACTACCCCTTTCCCTTAACCGATCTTCACCAAAAACAATAGGTCTTGAGAACTCTACAATTCAGGGCTGTATGCGAAACATTATTTGATTCTGTTTGAATTTGCGGCTGTTATCGTTTGCCAAACAAACAAAATTACCCTTACTAAAAAAAAACCGTTGCAGGTAAACTACCCCTTTCCCTCAACCGATCTTCACCAAAAACAATAGGTCGCGAGAACTCTGCAAAATCGGGCTGTATGCAAAAAATTATTTGATTCTGTTTGAATTTGCGGCAGTTATCGTTTGCCATAGAAAAATATCGGTATGGAGAACCATACATGGCTTCCATATTCTAAGATTTATATTTAAAATCATTTTCAGCCAAACAGCCAGGCTGTGTCTTACCTGCCTTTTTATTGCTGTATTAAATGAAAAATATTATATTACATTAAAATGAAAAAATTATAATTTTATTGCCTGGCAACAAAATTATTTTATTTTTAACAATTACCATTGTTTCAAAAAGTTTAAATAAATTTTCAAGTACTTTACTCTTGTTAAAACGTAAAAGGTTGCAGGTAAACTACCCCTTCCCCTTAACCGATCTTCACCAAAATCGAAAGTCATTGAGACCTCTACAATTCAGGGACGTATGCAAAAAATTATTTGATTCTGTTTGAATTTGCGGCTGTTATCGTTTGCCATAGAAAATACGCTTGATAAAAAAACGTTGCAGGTAAACTACCCCTTCCCCTTAACCGATCTTCACCAAAAACAATAGGTCTTGAGTACTCTACAAATCAGGGCTGTATGCAAAACATTATTTGATTCTGTTTGAATTTGCGGCTGCTATCGTTTGCCATAGAAAATAAAACGTAAAAGGTTGCAGGTAAACTACCCCTTCCCCCTAACCGATCTTCACCAAAAACAATAGGTCTTGAGTACTCTACAAATCAGGACTGTATGCAAAACATTATTTGATTCTGTTTGAATTTGCGGCTGTTATCGTTTGCCATATAAAATACCCTTGTTAAAAAAACGTTGCTGGTAAACTACCCCTTTCCCTCAACCGATCTTCACCAAAAACAATAGGTCTTGAGAAATCTACAATTCAGGGCTGTATGCGAAACATTATTTGATTCTGTTTGAATTTGCGGCTGTTATCGTTTGCCAAAAAAAAAAAAATTTCCCTTGATAAAAAAAACCGTTGCAGGTAAACTACCCCTTCCCCTCAACCGATCTTCACCAAAAACAATAGGTCGCGAGTACTCTACAAATCAGGGCTGTATGCAAAAAATTATTTGATTCTGTTTGAATTTGCGGCAGTTGTCGTTTGCCATAGAAAATACGCATGATAAAAAACGTTGCTGGTAAACTACCCCTTCCCCTCAACCGATCTTCACCAAAAACAATAGGTCTTGAGTACTCTACAAATCAGGGCTGTATGCAGAAAATTATTTGATTCTGTTTGAATTTGCGGCTGTTATCGTTTGCCATAGAAAATACCCTTGTTAAAAAAACGTTGTAGGTAAACTACCCCTTTCCCTTAACCGATCTTCACCAAAAACAAAAGGTATTGAGAACTCTACAATTTAGGGCTGTATGCAAATAATCTTTTCATTCTGTTTGAATTTGCGGCTGTTATCGTTTGCCATAGGAAATACCCTTGTTAAAACATAAAACGTTACAGGTAAACTACCCCTTTCCCTTAACCGATCTTCACCAAAAACAATAGGTCTTGAGAACTCTACAATTCAGGGCTGTATGCGAAACATTATTTGATTCTGTTTGAATTTGCGGCTGTTATCGTTTGCCAAACAAACAAAATTTCCCTTGCTAAAAAAAAACCGTTGCAGGTAAACTACCCCTTTCCCTCAACCGATCTTCACCAAAAACAATAGGTCGCGAGAACTCTGCAAAACCGGACTGTATGCAAAAAATTATTTGATTCTGTTTGAATTTGCGGCAGTTATCGTTTGCCATAGAAAAAAAATCTACAGACAGACAGACAGACAGACAGACAGACAGACAGACAGACAGACACACAGACACACAGACACACAGACAGACACACAGACACTTTTCGGAAAACGACTTTTTTTCATGTTTTGAGTGTAGTAGAATCAGAATCTGCAATAATCTCGAACACGATTTTTTTTGCCATCACCATACTTCCATTCCTTAAGGAATATGGAAGTAAAAAATCTACAGACAGACAGACAGACAGACAGACAGACAGACAGACACACAGACACACAGACACACAGACAGACACACAGACACTTTTCGGAAAACGACTTTTTTTCATGTTTTGAGTGTAGTAGAATCAGAATCTGCAATAATCTCGAACACGATTTTTTTTGTCATCACCATACTTCCATTCCTTAAGGAATATGGAAGTAAAATGATAAGTTATGTAACAGTCTTTAAAATATGTCAAATTCAAGTGGTATAAAAAAAAATTCCTGATGCATTACAAGCAGATATTTGAGAACATTGGTCTGTAAGGCAAGTTGCCTGAATGCCTCTGTCACAAGACAAGGAACATGACAAGGGTGTTTCTTCAGGAGAGGTAAGGGTGGCTGAGCCTTCCATGATATTTATGAGGAATTACAGTTTCAGTGTAAAGATTTCTGAAAGAAACTAAAGTAATTATTAGTATAACACTACCGACTCAGAACACAAAGTTTTTTATTGGTAAAAATGTACAATTTTTACCTTTACAGCCTGAACCAGTTTTCGCTTATTATAATCTTCTTCAGAGGCTGCCACTGGGACCTCTCCATCACAAAATCTAAGAATTCAACTAAAGTAATTTATCTATCAAGCTTTGTGACAAAATTTCATACTGTCTTATATTCAGATCCTCCCACATGGATATTACTGGATTAAAAAAAAAGAAAATTCCTATGTAAAATACAAGAGCGTTATGAATAAGAACGCTCTCATTAAAGGACACGAACTCACTACTTTTTCTGTACTAGATCAATATCTAGCATCTGGCCATTTGGTATGTGTGTGTGTGTGCGTATGCATGTGCGCACACGCGTGTGTGTGTGTGTTTGGCATAATTTTAACTGTAGTTACCAGTGAAGGGACCATCCCTCACTGCAGAGTGTAAAACCCATGTTAAGCAAGTTTACACCATTGTGCCTGAAAGAATATTAATAGTGGCTTTACTGTGATTGGAGTATGGCTGTATTAAAATTATCTTGTTTTACATAATATCTGATTCAGTGGGAATGGATACACCTAGTAAGGCCCACTGCTAGCGGTTTATGCAACCGCATGCAATCTTGAATTTGCCGCCCCATACATCTCTCCTTTTTCTCCTATTTCATTTTTTTCTACTCATATTTGCATTTCTTAAAAAGTTTATGAAACATTTTTATGCCAATAGCTGGGTGTAAAGAAAATTAATGAAAATAATACTAAATAGGTAACAATAATTATGTTTGTAAGTAGTACTGATGAATTACCTAATATGAGTTTTATATTAATTGCACTTTTCTTGCCTTCATATCAAAGAAGTCTGCAGTTAATTGACTTACATCTAAATTATTCAAAATTTCATGTTCAATTGCAACAATTGATAAATTGTTTAATCTCTGCTGGACCATAGTAGATCTTAAGTAATTTTTTATTATTTTTAATTTAGAGAATGCCCTCCCCCCTGATGCAACTGATACCAATTTGCTGAATTTGGGAATGTTGAGATCACATAATTCAAAACAATATTGCAGAATGTCAAAAGGGTCATTCAGCATTTGATCCTGAAAATATAGGTTTAAAGCATTAAGCTCATTATACAAATCAATTCTGTTAAATTCCGCCTCCCCTTGAGAGTCATCTTTAAGTGTGATGTAAATCTTTAAAATGTTTCATCGATTATTCTTTGAGTAAAAAAAGTAAGTTACTATTGGAAAAACTAAATACATCATCAAATCTTTTTAATTCTTCAAATCTGGTATAACGTCAAGCTTCTTCAAATCTGGTATATCTTCAGACAAGATAACGTCTGATCCAAAATTTTGTAATAAAATCCACATTATAATTAATTTTAGGATCTATTAAAACTTTATCACACTGTTCATATTCAAATAATCATGTTTTTTTTTGGATGAACAGTAGCAGTGGAGAGAAAATTTTGTTCAATATTTAATTCATTATCGACTTACCAGCTTCTTCTAATACTTTATAGAAACTTTCATCGGAGCAATATTTGTAAAAATTGCCAATCGATTTCCCAAGCAAATTTATGCACATTTCAACATTATTTATAGAGTTATTTATATTCTGCATTGTTTTTCATAAATAGTTAGTTTAATTTAAAATACTGAACCAAATTATGACAAAACATATAAATTTAAAAGTTTGAATGTTTAATGCCAAAGAGTAGACTTGTGGGTTGTGGTACATAATTCTACTCAGAATAATTTTCAGAAATTTCTACCACTGCATCAAGTATTTCATCAATATTAAATCATAATGGTTTAATGGTTTCTGCTTTACTACCGTATTGCCTTAAGGCTTCAATTTTAAATCTAAATAAAGACTTGCAAATACTTGAGTCTAGAGATTTAAAACTGTGAAACTACTCACGTAACTTCGTTAGTCATTCGCCTACATTCACCATCAGACGTGTTTTAGGTAAATGTTTTGTTGAGGAGGATCTGTGTATCAATTTTAGCATAATAATTTTTATTAGGTTCATGGCTTTAAACACGTAAACTCAAGTGCACACTTTTTGTGTGGTGTCTGTGGATTTGTTATTGTAGGTATACATGTCCTGTAAGCATTTTGATGTTTTTTAGTTTAAAATTTCATGTGTAATTTTATTTTTGGTGTAATAATTTTAATTAACTACATGTGCTCTAAGTGTTTGATGTGAAGTTTTGAATAACATTTTAAAGGGGCTTGTCAATTTAACAACACTTTGAAAACTTAGAAAGGGTTGACAACATAAAACTACAACCTTTTCTTCAACCAGCCTGTTCGCATGAGAATATATCACAACAAATGTTACAAGTACAAAAAACTGAACCCAAAAACTGGCAGAAACAGTTGTATATAATGTAAGTATTTGATATAAACGTAAAGTTTATATACCAATGCCACAATTTAGTGTGGTGATGTAGTAAAAAGTTTTATATTTATCTAGAATCCCATTGACATTGTGTTTGTTTCTGAAGGAAACAAGTGCTAAAACAAAAATTACAATTCAGGGTAATAAATGCAATATAACAATATAGTATAAATGCATAAGTTAATTCTATAGTATGTTTTATTATTTATCTTCGTGTATTAAATACGTAACTTAATATCTTCACAATCAATATTCATTTTAATATTAAATTCTATATACACGTTGCACATTGGCAAAACTCGATTGGGGTAAAAATAAATGGCATAAACATACAATCAAGTTGGGGGGGGGGGGTAGACAAGAGACAGTGACAGTCAAAAAGTAACAGTTACTGAACGGTTTCACAGTTTTAAATCTGTAAGTCTTGCAAATAACCGACCATCTTTTTGTAGAGGATGAAAAGAAACATAAATTTCTTGGACAATGATAAAAAAATTTATAGTTTCATGTGAAATATTCAAGGTATAATTTACTACTAAATTTAAGCTATTAGCTGAAAAAAGGTTGAAAAATGCATGATTTTTCCAAAATTGTTTTTTGTTATCCATTGTTTTCTGCACATGTTCAAGGCAGTGTCATAACCTAGCCCATGCAAATTTTTGATATCAAAATTTAGTTCTAAAAACATAAAATAACAAAATTAAGAATACCTTTGCCTCTTGAATTACAAATACAAAAACCAATGAAATGTACACAAAGGTATATGGTATACTTCCTTGTTTATATTTTTTATATAAAGATATCTAACTATTATAGAAATTTCTTCTGTGTGACTGACATCTGGTGTGCTATCTAAAGTCAGGGAAAAATATTTTTATTCCCAGACTTTATTTAGTATATGATTTTTTTATCAAAGTAAGAAGTATATCAATAATACGGTTCTGAATTATAACTCCCAGATAGTGAACCGTATGACATGAATCAGTATTTAATTTAGAATAATGAATTCTGTGAATAAGGTCCCATATAACTGAATAAAATGATGCTATTATCTTGGTTGCTTTGAGAAAATTGACATTATTATGTTCATATAAACTTTTCAATGTACCATGAAAAGCCAGACATTGATGTGACAGAAACTTTATTATAGCAATAATCCTTTCTCATACACCACACTAATGTATCCAATGTATTTTTATGATTCTAATAATCTTAGTTGCATTTGGTTTACAGTAGTCTTGTTTTAAAGATGCTATTTAAAGTTATCCACAATATTTTTGTTGTGAGCAACAAAATCTCATGCCTTTTAATAAGAACTAGCTATAGACATTTAACTTAATAATAATAAAAGGTTGATGTTAATGTGATTTGCCGCTCGCACACCTGCTTATGATAGCTCTGCACCTACTACAAGTTCTATTGAAACAAACTGTGCAGATACTATCTCTAGTTCATTGTGCATTCCCTTTCTAAGAAGAACAGAGCGTGATAGCCATGAAAATTTAAGACCTGAACTTCTCTTTATCTTGGGCTTCCCCACAATATGAATCCATAAACCACCATATGAAATCTGATCTCATAAAACATTTGCATTGTCCAGAAAACATTATGTTGTATATAAAATAATGTTCAAAGATTTAGTAACACTGTGCTATTTGAGAAATACTTGAGAGGGAAATAAAAAAATCAAAATTAATTATTACACAATATAATTTGATGTAATTTGGTCTATGAGTGTAGAAAGAACTGTAATTTGTTATTCTCAGCACTTTAGATTCTGTGTGTATGAAGGTTGTTGCTTGCTTAAATGCATGAAATATAACTGAATCTTAGGTGTTACTACAAATGAAACTCTCTACTGGATAAGGTTCTGTCCCTGTAATGTTAAATTTGTATAAAAGGTGGATAGCAAAAACAGAAAAAGTTGTCATAGAATTAGAAAAAAGGCATGGCAGAAACAAAGACCTACTGAAGGAAAAGAAAACAGTGAAATCATCTCATGTATCAGGAATACACAAACATAAAAGTATAGATCCATGTTTTTCGGTATCCAAGCCACTTATAGTATATAATTAGTAAAATAGTTTACCTTTTTCTTGTCCGTCTGGTGGCATTTTCTCTATATTTCATTCAACACGTTTCAGGACATATGTCCCATCATCAGGATATCCCTTGTTGAAGTTCGTCGATCGTTAAAATATTAAAAACACTGTACACACAATTCTACACATAACAATAAATATAATATAAACATAAAAACACATAAAATACCCAGATTTTAGACACACACGATATCGGTGGTGCGCACCACGACATGCTATAGTCGACTGCAGTGTTCATGTTGTTATATGTCGTGCACTATGGACCTTGTTCTGTATTCTTATCGCTGTGTCGTATAATAGATTGGACTGGAAATCCAGCTGATCGTTAAGGATGACTTCTTCTGTTTTTTTATTTTTGTAAGCTTTATATATTTCGTATTCTTCGATAGCATTCATATAATTTCCTTTTCTGCATATATGGAGGGGTTGAAAGTTCGTTGTGAAATCAGTATAACTATGGTTGTTGTCCATCAGATGGCGCGCGTAATTTGACACTGTTTTACTAAATTCTTTTTTAGGTAAATGTTCTTTGAATCGTCTTTTAAAAGGTCTACCAGTTTGGCCAATGTAAAAGCTGTCGCAGTCATTGCATATTATCTTATAAACGCCCGTCCTGTCTTCAATTGATTTTGAATGTTTAGATAAGAGTATCTTATTAATGTTGTTACTAGTTCGGTAAGCCATTTTAATATTTATCCCACCGAATACTTTGTTTAAAATTTTGGGTAGGGTGTTACCATATTCTGATGCTATATACCTAATTTTATTTCTATTATTTTCTTGTAATTCCATGTTGTTTTTCATCTTTCTGTGTTTCTTGACCAAATTATCTACGATTGATCTTTTATAACCATTGGCCTTAGCTATGTATTTGATCGTGTTCAGTTCTTCGTAAAAATCTTTGTCTTCTAATGGTATGGAAAGTAACCTATGTATTAAACTATGATAAGCTGCCATTTTCGGAGAAAAGGGATGATGTGATTCAGCATTTATCGTGAGATCCGTGGTTGTCGGTTTTCGGTATATTTGATATTGGAATTTTTTTTTTAAACATTTTTCTTGCCTCCAGAAACGATTAAGACTATAAAATAGGTTAATTACCTTCTGTCAACGTTTCTTAAAATCCTTTTAGGATAACTCGAGTTTCGACACCATTTGGTGTCATCATCAGATCGGATATGAATTAGGTCAAAACATTTTGATGCATATACATCTCGTCAGTAGGATAACTCGAGTTTCGACACCATTTGGTGTCATCATCAGATCGGATCAAAATGTTTTGACCTAATTCATATCCGATCTGATGATGACACCAAATGGTGTCGAAACTCGAGTTATCCTAAAAGGATTTTAAGAAACGTTGACAGAAGGTAATTAACCTATTTTATAGTATTGGAATTTTTCATCTAGTCTTGTAATTGTCAGGTCGAGGAAGTTAAGTTTATTATTTATCTCCGTCTCAAGTGTGAACTGTATGTTTTTATTGACACTATTCATGTATAATTTCATATTTTCTATTTGTCGTATTGTGCCATTAAAAATTATAAACGTATCATCAACATAACGTGTACATGATATTATTTTCTTGGAAAGTTTATTTACGTTATTGACCAAATATGTATTCTCATAGTGGTTTAAGTATATGTCAGCCAATAAACCAGATAAAGGTGACCCCATGGCTAGGCCCTTTTTTTGGATGTAATAATTATTATTAAATGTAAAATAATTTTGGTCAAGTACAACTTCCAGTAAATTAACTAAATCATTGATTTCTTCAGAATTACATATTTTGGCGATAATAAGATTTTCTTTAAGGATAGTGAGAGTTTCTTGAACAGGGACATTCGTATACAAGTCAACAATATCAAAAGATGCTATTTTATAATTAAGTCGTAATTTAATGCTTTTCAATTTGTTAACAAGGTCAATGTTATTTCTTATACTATGGTTATTACTTATCTTTATACTGTTTTTTATTTTCACTGCAAGTTTTTTGCTGACATTGTAGCTCGGCGCAGTTGTGAAATTTATCAATGGCCTAATCGGTATATTGGTCTTATGGATTTTTGGTAGGCCAACAAATTGTGGTGCTTCTGCGTTAATGGGTTTTAGTGCACGGCGTGTGGCGTTATCAAACAGCCGTGAACATAGGTTAATTTTATTATTCAAAACTTTGACGAACTCTGCAGTTGGGTCCGATTGTATCATTACAATATTATTATTTGATATGAACTCATTAACCTTTGAAGTGTATCCGTCTCTGTCTATTACGACTACGGTATTCCCCTTATCAGCCTTTGTAATCAGTGCATTGTTATCTACCAATTTAGTTTTTATATGTTTCAAGGTTTTATTTTCTTTCAAGTATCTTTGATTAACTTTACAGCGCTTTTCATTATTTGTTATAGTTTTTAGGCATTTATTCAAGCTATTATTAATTACGGCACGGGTTTCATTTTGTAAAGTCTGGTTTGGTATTGTTTTTATGGCGGCCTTTGCACTAATAATTTCTCGAATCATGTGGTCTTTACCGATATAAGGAATATTATAATTTAGCCCCTTGTTAAGAATATCTCTTTCATCAGATGTAAATTGTATACTCGTCAAATTTGAGACACGCGTGTAGAACTTGTGTTTACATTCGAAGTCCTCCTCTCTTATCTGCTTATGTTTAAGAGCTTGAAGTTTAATCTTTTGTTTTTGGTAAACACGTTGCAGTACATCATGAACGTATTTGTTGATAACCTGGAGTGTGTTATTTAGTAGGGCCACATGAATGCTATCAAGTAGTTTTAAATGAGTCATATATAAATCTCTGTTTAATTTTGCTTTCTTTTTATACAACTATTTAAGTTCCTCTTTCATCCACATTATTTCAGCATGTCTTTTGATTTTCATTGCAGTCTCTGATTTTCTGTTTATTTTGATGAAGGCATATCTAGGTATTATATTATTTGTAATACACTCTTGATTGAACTTTATGTGTAAACTTGTTTTAAGTAGTTTTATTTTAATATTTTGAAATTTAAATACCGTATGTGCTTGACAAGCTTCTAGTTTTAGATCCATGTTTTTCGGTATCCAAGCCACTTATAGTATATAATTAGTAAAATAGTTTACCTTTTTCTTGTCCGTCTGGTGGCCTTTTCTCTATATTTCATTCAACGCGTTTCAGGACATATGTCCCATCATCAGGATATCCCTTGTTGAAGTTCGTCGATCGTTAAAATATTAAAAACACTGTACACACAATTCTACACATAACAATAAATATAATATAAACATAAAAACACATAAAATACCCAGATTTTAGACACACACGATATCGGTGGTGCGCACCACGACATGCTATAGTCGACTGCAGTGTTCATGTTGTTATATGTCGTGCACTATGGACCTTGTTCTGTATTCTTATCGCTGTGTCGTATAATAGATTGGACTGGAAATTCAGCTGATCGTTAAGGATGACTTCTTCTGTTTTTTTATTTTTGTAAGCTTTATATATTTCGTATTCTTCGATAGCATTCATATAATTTCCTTTTCTGCATATATGGAGGGGTTGAAAGTTCGTTGTGAAATCAGTATAACTATGGTTGTTGTCCATCAGATGGCACGCGTAATTTGACACTGTTTTACTAAATTCTTTTTTAGGTAAATGTTCTTTGAATCGTCTTTTAAAAGGTCTACCAGTTTGGCCAAACCACATTGGCCAAACTGGTAGACCTTTTAAAAGACGATTCAAAGAACATTTACCTAAAAAAGAATTTAGTAAAACAGTGTCAAATTACGCGTGCCATCTGATGGACAACAACCATAGTTATACTGATTTCACAACGAACTTTCAACCCCTCCATATATGCAGAAAAGGAAATTATATGAATGCTATCGAAGAATACGAAATATATAAAGCTTACAAAAATAAAAAACAGAAGAAGTCATCCTTAACGATCAGCTGAATTTCCAGTCCAATCTATTATACGACACAGCGATAAGAATACAGAACAAGGTCCATAGTGCACGACATATAACAACATGAACACTGCAGTCGACTATAGCATGTCGTGGTGCGCACCACCGATATCGTGTGTGTCTAAAATCTGGGTATTTTATGTGTTTTTATGTTTATATTATATTTATTGTTATGTGTAGAATTGTGTGTACAGTGTTTTTAATATTTTAACGATCGACGAACTTCAACAAGGGATATCCTGATGATGGGACATATGTCCTGAAACGCGTTGAATGAAATATAGAGAAAAGGCCACCAGACGGACAAGAAAAAGGTAAACTATTTTACTAATTATATACTATAAGTGGCTTGGATACCGAAAAACATGGATCTAAAACTAGAAGCTTGTCAAGCACATACGGTATTTAAATTTCAAAATATTAAAATAAAACTACTTAAAACAAGTTTACACATAAAGTTCAATCAAGAGTGTATTACAAATAATATAATACCTAGATATGCCTTCATCAAAATAAACAGAAAATCAGAGACTGCAATGAAAATCAAAAGACATGCTGAAATAATATGGATGAAAGAGGAACTTAAATAGTTGTATAAAAAGAAAGCAAAATTAAACAGAGATTTATATATGACTCATTTAAAACTACTTGATAGCATTCATGTGGCCCTACTAGATAACACACTCCAGGTTATCAACAAATAACGTTCATGACGTACTGCAACGTGTTTACCAAAAACAAAAGATTAAACTTCAAGCTCTTAAACATAAGCAGATAAGAGAGGAGGACTTCGAATGTAAACACAAGTTCTACACGCGTGTCTCAAATTTGACGAGTATACAATTTACATCTGATGAAAGAGATATTCTTAACAAGGGGCTAAATTATAATATTCCTTATATCGGTAAAGACCACATGATTCGAGAAATTATTAGTGCAAAGGCCGCCATAAAAACAATACCAAACCAGACTTTACAAAATGAAACCCGTGCCGTAATTAATAATAGCTTGAATAAATGCCTAAAAACTATAACAAATAATGAAAAGCGCTGTAAAGTTAATCAAAGATACTTGAAAGAAAATAAAACCTTGAAACATATAAAAACTAAATTGGTAGATAACAATGCACTGATTACAAAGGCTGATAAGGGGAATACCGTAGTCGTAATAGACAGAGACGGATACACTTCAAAGGTTAATGAGTTCATATCAAATAATAATATTGTAATGATACAATCGGACCCAACTGCAGAGTTCGTCAAAGTTTTGAATAATAAAATTAACCTATGTTCACGGCTGTTTGATAACGCCACACGCCGTGCACTAAAACCCATTAACGCAGAAGCACCACAATTTGTTGGCCTACCAAAAATCCATAAGACCAATATACCGATTAGGCCATTGATAAATTTCACAACTGCGCCGAGCTACAATGTCAGCAAAAAACTTGCAGTGAAAATAAAAAACAGTATAAAGATAAGTAATAACCATAGTATAAGAAATAACATTGACCTTGTTAACAAATTGAAAAGCATTAAATTACGACTTAATTATAAAATAGCATCTTTTGATATTGTTGACTTGTATACGAATGTCCCTGTTCAAGAAACTCTCACTATCCTTAAAGAAAATCTTATTATCGCCAAAATATGTAATTCTGAAGAAATCAATGATTTAGTTAATTTACTGGAAGTTGTACTTGACCAAAATTATTTTACATTTAATAATAATTATTACATCCAAAAAAAGGGCCTAGCCATGGGGTCACCTTTATCTGGTTTATTGGCTGACATATACTTAAACCACTATGAGAATACATATTTGGTCAATAACGTAAATAAACTTTCCAAGAAAATAATATCATGTACACGTTATGTTGATGATACGTTTATAATTTTTAATGGCACAATACGACAAATAGAAAATATGAAATTATACATGAATAGTGTCAATAAAAACATACAGTTCACACTTGAGACGGAGATAAATAATAAACTTAACTTCCTCGACCTGACAATTACAAGACTAGATGAAAAATTCCAATACTATAAAATAGGTTAATTACCTTCTGTCAACGTTTCTTAAAATCCTTTTAGGATAACTCGAGTTTCGACACCATTTGGTGTCATCATCAGATCGGATATGAATTAGGTCAAAACATTTTGATCCGATCTGATGATGACACCAAATGGTGTCGAAACTCGAGTTATCCTACTGACGAGATGTATATGCATCAAAATGTTTTGACCTAATTCATATCCGATCTGATGATGACACCAAATGGTGTCGAAACTCGAGTTATCCTAAAAGGATTTTAAGAAACGTTGACAGAAGGTAATTAACCTATTTTATAGTCTTAATCGTTTCTGGAGGCAAGAAAAATGTTTAAAAAAAAAATTCCAATATCAAATATACCGAAAACCGACAACCACGGATCTCACGATAAATGCTGAATCACATCATCCCTTTTCTCCGAAAATGGCAGCTTATCATAGTTTAATACATAGGTTACTTTCCATACCATTAGAAGACAAAGATTTTTACGAAGAACTGAACACGATCAAATACATAGCTAAGGCCAATGGTTATAAAAGATCAATCGTAGATAATTTGGTCAAGAAACACAGAAAGATGAAAAACAACATGGAATTACAAGAAAATAATAGAAATAAAATTAGGTATATAGCATCAGAATATGGTAACACCCTACCCAAAATTTTAAACAAAGTATTCGGTGGGATAAATATTAAAATGGCTTACCGAACTAGTAACAACATTAATAAGATACTCTTATCTAAACATTCAAAATCAATTGAAGACAGGACGGGCGTTTATAAGATAATATGCAATGACTGCGACAGCTTTTACATTGGCCAAACTGGTAGACCTTTTAAAAGACGATTCAAAGAACATTTACCTAAAAAAGAATTTAGTAAAACAGTGTCAAATTACGCGCGCCATCTGATGGACAACAACCATAGTTATACTGATTTCACAACGAACTTTCAACCCCTCCATATATGCAGAAAAGGAAATTATATGAATGCTATCGAAGAATACGAAATATATAAAGCTTACAAAAATAAAAAAACAGAAGAAGTCATCCTTAACGATCAGCTGAATTTCCAGTCCAATCTATTATACGACACAGCGATAAGAATACAGAACAAGGTCCATAGTGCACGACATATAACAACATGAACACTGCAGTCGACTATAGCATGTCGTGGTGCGCACCACCGATATCGTGTGTGTCTAAAATCTGGGTATTTTATGTGTTTTTATGTTTATATTATATTTATTGTTATGTGTAGAATTGTGTGTACAGTGTTTTTAATATTTTAACGATCGACGAACTTCAACAAGGGATATCCTGATGATGGGACATATGTCCTGAAACGCGTTGAATGAAATATAGAGAAAAGGCCACCAGACGGACAAGAAAAAGGTAAACTATTTTACTAATTATATAAAAGTATGATGATGTTATATATATTTTAAGTAAATTTTTGTTTATTTTGTCTTGTTCCTAAATGTCACTTTCCTCTTTACATATATTTCTTTCAGAATGTACAAGTGATACAAAATTGAAATATATTTTAAATGTTATCCATAGTGCAATATAATTTTAACACAAAATTTCAGAACATTTGTTTCAGACAGTACATAGCAGGAAACAATTATCTCTGTTAAAAATTATTTTAAGATGTTTATAAAGAAAATTATATTTTTTGCCTTCTCACATAAAGAAAAAATATTCTATCTTTGTTTAAATAAAAAGACACTTTGCTACAAGAAAAACAGGAACAGCATCTTTTTCTGTTTCTGAGGGAAAGGTACATATGTTAACATGGTGAAGCATATGCAGAAGTGTCACCCTCCTTTATATTAAGACAGATCTTTTCACAGATTTTCAATGGATTGATAACTACAAAAATTATTACAATAATACAAAATATAGAATTACACAAATAAAAACAACTGTGTGTAAAAAGAGTGAACATTATTATAAATATTTATATAGCTATTTTTGAAGCTGTGTGTGAAGCATGTATTAAGTCAAATACACCACCATGCTCATAGTGAGGACATGGCTGCCATCTCTTGCAGTGGCAATGGATGGCTACAACACAGTTGCCGTTCCATTTCCATCTAGTGTGAAACCTGCTATGTCACTTTTCATTCCACTGTATACAAACTGCAGTTTGGTTTTTTCCGTATGGACAAAACTGTTGTGTGTGAAAGAGGCCTAACTCAAAATTATTGCCTCCCATGCATGGTTAAAGATGCACTAGTGTCCCCCCCCCCCACCACTCTCCAGGCACAGTTCTCACCTAGGTATACAAGTACTGGTGGCAACTCAGATGTCTTCCTCTGTCTGCTTCTATTTGTGCTATTATTGATAATGCATAATTAAAAAGTTTTTTTTTTTTTAGTAATCAGATAATTTAAAATGCCAAACTGTGATTACAGATTGATTACATGTTCAGTTACAATAAAAAAGTTGGGCCTATTACTAGTTGTTTATTTTTAAATAATTTTAAAATTTTACTAGATGGACTTAGCGTCTTATGCCTCCCCTGATGATCCGCTGCTGCTTCTCATGTACATCAATGCATAAAGATAATTAACAAACAAAGGTTTCAGTAATGTGCTAACCAACAGTGTCTAGATGTTGAGTTTGAATAAATCAAAGAATTAAAACAAGTTCTGTAACTTGATGCCTTTATATGATGAAATTATCTATTGATATTTTAATAACTAAATGGATTTATTATAATAATTTTCAGGTAAGTATAAATACTGAGGGGTTAGTGGTAAACTACCCAAGTCAAAGTTTTAATTATGTTTCAAGATGTTTCAAAAATTACATTTTTATGCATTTCTCTTTTTCTTTTTGCTTTTCAACAGATATGTAATCAATCAAAAAACTCTATTAATAATAAAAATGAACCTTGAAAATCAGTTTTATGACTTATCATTGCACTTGAAAACCTTTAATTTCAGTTTTCCATTAATTCACATGAGTTGTAGTTTTACCATTAACCCCTCAATATGATGTAATCCCAGGACCACCGCTACCATATGTGAGAAATGTGCACCGCACACAGGCAGCCATACCAAAGGGCTGGGCATAGACTGCCAAATTCATCAGTAGATATTATAAAATACATGAAAACAATTAATATCAACTAGGTCTAGATATACGACATTAACGTTTATTGAGTGGTTCTTGATATTTGTTTTGTTAGCATAGCCGCAGTGTACTGGCATCAGCCTTTGTTTTGACTCCCAAGAAAGTGTACAGGTATTGTTGTGCAACATTTATATGCGGCTCTTTGTGGTTTTATAGACAGGCACGTGCATGCTGACGTTGGTAAACTATAAAGTACCTACCCGATAAGATAAAAATTGTTTATGTTTTGTTCTGACAAACGGGTGCCTTTAGTACTGTCAACTTGTATTCAAAACAACAGCAGTTTGTAAGCAGTAACAGAAATTTGTTAGTTATGCTTAAGGCATTTCCAACTATGGTCTTGTTTTTGTTCATGGTCTGGCAGTATAATTCTGAGACGTGTCATATTTGTATATGGTATACATTCGTAATATCATCTAAATGTATGACAGAAAAATGAAACGGTTGTCGGGCTTTCAACATAAACAAAAAGGAAAGGCGAAAATGTGTTTTTAGTTGTGCACCAGTCAAAATATTTGAACACTTCTTAGGATTTTTTCCTGTTACTGATGTGACTTGGCAAGAACTGTTTGAATTTATAGTGAAAATAATAGAGAAGTTAAAATTGGATATGAATAACCTGCGTGGACAAGGTTATCATAATGGGGCTAATATGTGTGGTAAGCACATTGGCTTACAAAAGAAGAGTTTGGTTAAATATCCCCGAGCATTTTTTTGGCAAACATTCGTTTTCTACACTAAAAATTATAAAAAATATTTGCGGTCTTCCATGAGTCAAGAAAGATTATCAGCCCTAGCTACTCTAACCATAAAACATGAAATGTGTGAGGCAATCAATTTGAGCAATGTTATTAAAAAATTGTCTGAAACCAAAGCGCATAAAGTGCTCTTTAAATAGTGTTATAAAAACTCTGAAAAGATGACTGCACAAATAAACTATTATATTTTTTTAAATGTATTCAACACTTCTATGAGCACATCCCCCACTTACATCATGTAAGTACTCAGCTAAATAAGTTTATGAAAAATATATTTATTTTTTATCAATTTTACTATTTATGCATGTATAAATTTTTAATTAAAATAATATTAAATAGTGTGGCAAAGTAGGGATATGAAAAATATATTCAGGAGGGTGGCAAAGGTAAAACTGCACATGGGCGGCATGCACCGTAGTGGTGCCCCTGTGTAATCCTTTGCTTCAAGATGTTAAAGCTGATTGAGGAAGCTAATTTTTATAGGCACAATACACAGTGCAGTTAATTTCTGTGGAGACAAAATAAAAATTATTGAATATTACATACACTGTGTCAATATCCCTCACATAGGAAACCTTGTCATCTTAATAATATTGGACTAACACTGCACATAAAATGAATGAGAATGCTCTGCGTATAACTTCTTCTTCTTCTTCTTCTTCTTCTTATGTGTTTCTGGATTGTTCTCCGATGACACGATGTCTCCTGTAGATCCTCTCTGCCACCACCCAATATGAGCTGTCATTCAGTATTGCGTCCATACCAAATCCCCTCAGTCTCGGCACTCCTGGTATGTCCGTCCGGCAATTCACCAACATGTGCTGTAAGGTCTCCTCATGCAGATGACACAGCAGACAGATAGCGGCCTGGGTCAGGTTGAATCTGTATAAGTATGACTGGGTCACAATATGGCCAAGCCTTCCTCTGGAGCCGAACGTTTGAATGCTCCTAGGGATGTTTCTATATATGGAGACATCCCGTGCACTGACTTGCTGTTTGTATGTTGAAACTTTGGTGGAGTTTAAAAATGCGTTCTTCCATGTCTCCATGAGTCTTCTGCTGAAATCTGAAGTAGCAGCCGGGAGTGATATTACACTTTCCTTCAGTCGCGACAGCATAGTTGCGTCCTTAGCCATCCTGTCCGCTTTTTCATTACCGGCAATATCTACGTGGCCGGGTATCCATTGTAAAGTTAACTCAATTTTTCTGCTTTCCATTTTTTTAATTATGTGGAATGTGTGAACTGTTCTGAAATAGTATGCTGATGGTTTATATTGTTGCAGCAACAGTAGCGCTGCCTGTGAATCTGTGAAGATACACACTTTTTTACTGTGTAAGGTGAGGCAGCAGGTCAGTGCTGCATTGATTGCCAGAAGCTCAGTGTTCGGTGTATAACTTCATGTGAGTTACAATTAACAACTTAATAGGGTTTACCAATAGCTGGATGTTAGAAATCACTACATTTAATATTTATAAATTAATATGAAATGTCAAGTAAATTTATTTTTTCAAAACTTGTAAACTTACTTAGTGCTTATATCACTTTATATGAAATAATTTTTTTTTACTCATTATATACACATGCTCATGTGGTGTGTGTGTGCGGGGGGGTGTGGGCATGCACGAATGCATACAAGAGTTACTATTGCGCTGCTTCAGGCATTTGCGTATCATTCTGCCAACTAGTAGTTCTGTGCACACTATAATGTTGTCTACAGGCAATTTAGTAATACTGTATTCATGCTGTGCTACAATTTTGAAAACTGAACTTGAAATTACAGCAAAAGAAAAAATATTGTTTTATGTTAAATTTGAGGAGTCAGCTACAACAGAGGCACCTGTAATGTTTCACATGTTTATGAGCCCCTTCTTAACATTTTTATATTTAACAGTCAATGTTAATACATCAAGGTGTATGGATATGCATGGCATGTATATGTCATTCCACTCTCATATCCTAAGTACGAGTGTCACTTGTCCACAATTTTAACAGCATTTATATTGAACTAGATGGCTTTTATACATCCATAGGTTTGTTTTCTATTAACACTAATATTTTAGTTGTGCTATACAACTGGAGAGGGCAGCATCTGCTTGAAAACAAACAGCCTTAGTTTGTTTGTTTGTGAACACATGCATTTCAGTCAGACATTTTGTGTTGATTACATTGGGTTGTGACTTGCACTAAATATTTTGTTGTGTTTGTTTCATAGTTTATAATAATTGATTCAAAGAAATTTCTTACTAAAGATGAAATTTATGAACTTTAGAATAATTCTGAGCCCAAAATTGATGTGCAGAAATATTGATGTGAAAATTTTTAAGACTTTTGAAAATTGTATAATTTGGATGCCTACAGTAGATTACATTTACACATTATTGTACACATATTATATCATGTCAAAGCGGACCATTTAAAACTTCAGCAGAGAAGTTTACATTAGAGATAAGTAAAAAGATGTTTTTTAAAATTATTTTTAGATTTATATACAAGTGCTTAGGCCACAGCAGTAGACAGAGCTCCAAGGTGGTCAGGACTCAATATGTTAAAAATGGCTGAATGTTGCTTGAGGATGATACCAAATCTGGAGGACTGTGTACCAGCACAGCTTCCAAAATGTCAAAAAAAGAAATTGCCAACATGTTCATGTTGATTGGTGAATAATAAATTTGCTAACACAGTAAGTATGATGCAGCTCAGGTAATTTGAATGTGCATCAGTTTGCTACTAGATTAATTTTATCCTTATTATGTTGACTCTTAATTGGAAGGGCCATCATATCACTGTCTCTGTAAGAAGATTTTTATAGAGTTAATGATAAGCCAGATCTCTATAATCATAGTATATTGGAGATCTGTTGATGGCTATGATCCAGAGACTTGATAGCAGTCACCTGATAGAAGAGCTTAGAATTAAGACCCAGAAGACAATGCAAGTCAGAACTTAAGCATACAGAGTGTTATACATTTTTTCCTAATATTGTGTTCCTCAAAGTCAGGCAATTAATTCAGACTTTTACTGTGATGTTTGAGAAGGCTGTGTGAAGCTGTATAAATTGTCAGAGGCTGCAACTGTGGTTCCTGCACTATAAAAATGCTCCTGCACATACAGCCTTGGAGCAGACACATGACTGTTATCCCACATCCTCATTACTCAAAAGATTTAGCTCTTTGCTACTTCTTTCTGTTCCCCAAAGTTGGAGGAGGCAATTAGAGTTTGAAGCTCAAACATGCTCTTGGAGATTCAGAGCAAATTACAAAAGATACTTGATACAGATAGAAGGAAATAATTCTGGGAACTATTTGAGACATGATGAAAGTGTCAATGGCTAGATGTTCTGTTCAAGAACAAATCATTACTTTTTATGTAAGAAAAAGAATATCAGAGTTTTCCAGTGTGATGTTGCATTACAGTACATTATATCAATGCAGTATGGGACTATTTTGAAGGGAATGGATGCCAGATTTAAATTAGTTTTATCAAACCAAGATTGCTTTAGAAACTCCCTATTTATAGTAAGATCATAATAGTGTATCTTTGAATCTAGAGTTGTTTTAAATTATGAAGCCTTACATAGTGAATTATTCTTTCCATTGAGTAGGGAAAAAAAGAATATTTTCAGTTAACAATTTTGTAACTAAATCACAGAAAGATTAATTTTTATTTGTTCAATTTTAGTTTGTGCTAGTGGTATTGAAGTAATATTCCTTCAATTGTACTTTTAAACATTTTGCATATTTGTAAACAAAACTCACAAAAGTGAAAGTGAGATTCAGAACTTGTAAACCATGCATTTTTTTTCTATAGGTGTCACATAAAAATAGTTAAAGTGTTTATTACAGATTTAGATGAATGTAATAATAAGTCAGAAAATAAATTCCAAATAACAGTGGAAGAAAATAGAAACAGTGGAACACATAGAAATTAAATAGCTCAGAGTACTTCCGATAAGATACCAAACATCATAGTGTTTGTTGGCAGAAGTCAACCAAGTAGGAGGACTAGGTAACTCAAAATCTGATATGAATCTCATGTCCATTTGTTACTGAAAAACTGTGTAATAATAATTTATTATCACCAAAATCTTGCTGTGGACTACCGTGTCCTGTTACAGTGACACAAAACATTTTTAGAAAGTTTGCTCCACATATGTATCATAAAATGACTACCAGTTAGAGATCACTGGAAAGCAAATCCTGTATTAGTTTATAACTTTTGTCCCTTGTTATGATCAATTTGTTGTTGTTGTTTAATTGACAATTCGTAAGGAATAAGGAAACGGGGGATGGTTAGATGTTCTGTTCAAGAACAAATCATTACTTTTTATGTAAGAAAAAGACTATCAGAGTTTTCCAGTGTGATGGAGCTATCACAGTTTATGAAAGATGTTGCATTACAAGGTTGACTATTCTTCAGAGTGTAAATTGTACAAAAACCAACTGAGTAGAGGATCAAGCTGAAAATTTTACATACATGGTTTATATGGAACGTGGGAATTAATTTGTTATAGGAAGATAATACTAATGACAACCACTGGGCAGTTTATTGACATTAGATTACAGAACATATAATATACATACCAATTAAGTAATATGGTAATAATATAATATGCTCAAAGAATGTAATATGGTATATACTGGCATACTCCACATTAGTAATAGTTTACTAGAACAGCCTAAAGCCTTGAATACTGCAATGATTCGATCTGTCATGAAAACCAAAAAAGGTATTCAGAAGGAAGTGAGAACTGTCAGAGTGAAGAAAGCAGATCAATAATGTTTTTAATAGTTGACAGGAGTGGAAGTATGAACAAGATGTGTGGATGGTTTCAACTCTCACAGTGCTGGTATTACGGAAAAACAATTAAAACAGGTAAGAAGTCTATAAAGACACCTAGAGAGATTGATTGAAATAAGGCAGGAGTGGACTGAACTGACCAACATTTATCATGTACTTCTTTTGACTATAAGCTGCTAAAATATGGTAGTGGAAAAGTGCCTTTTAAATTATTCTTTGAAGGTGGTAAACTCATTTATAATAAAATAAAAGAAAAGTCAGTACAAGGTAATTTATGAAGGAAGTTGCTATCAGAAGATGAGAACATTAAAAACATCCCTATTCTAGATGATAAAATTATAAAATAAAGAAAGTAATCGAAAAAACTAAAAGTGCTTCTCACAAACACTAAAAGAAAATAACTTTACAAGCTGTAAGAAAGACACTATGCATCAATATGGAGAATATGATGTTGAATTTAATGTGATTCAAAACATATCTCACAAAAAAATTTTGTAAAAAAATTATAAAATTTTGTGTTGATTTTGTATACAGATAATGCTTCCATAAGATACTAAATTAATACTTAATTTGTAGTTTAGAGACAGTATATTGTATTACAGTAGTGAGTTCAACTTTCCTAAAAAAAAGCAGCATTTTCAGTTCAACATGAAAATTTATTTTTTTTAAATTATTTTAAATGTAAGATTTATTTCTAGATAGTACTTTAGAGGGTGTACAAATTAATAGCAAAGTATGAATTTTGCACTACTTACAAGTTAATCATATTGTGGCTTACATTGACAAAAAGCATGAAAATGGCCAATGCTGAGGGCCAGATACCTCTAACAAGAGCTAAAAAAATTGTTACTAGGATCCTTAGATTAAATTGTAGCCCTCACTGTTACATCAATGTACTATGTTCTTTATGTACTGAAAGTCACAAGAAACTGCTATGTCCAAGTGAAGCCATCATGAAATATAATTTACACAACTTGGCAGAAAGACTATTATTATAAGGTAATGAGTCAGTTTTAACAGTTGGTTTTTAAACCATCAAACTCAAAAAAATAAAATATTTGTATCATTTTGTAGCAAATTTGATGTTTTCACATTTACAGCATGATATTGGAGTATAAGAAACAGATGATATATTCCAATAGCTCAAATTGTGTGATGGTAAGCAGTGGTGCAGAAAAGCAAGGTAGATAATATGGTTTCTTGTTTAAGCTTTGGAGCAATATAATATGTTAGGAATTAAATCTTTCTTTTAACAATAGTATTTATTTTCATTGTTGTAACTCAATATCTAAAAAAAATAATAAATTTTCTCACAGTCCAAATATTTTATCTATACAAGCAAAGTACACAACTTAGACATATGAAGAACAGAAATTTATAGAAATTCTGTATAAATAATATGTATGATGACTAAGCAAACAATGGAATAAAAAAGCAAAGATAAAATAGCAAAGAAATTGAAATGTATGATAAGATTTATCCCATTCAGATATTATCTAACATTATATAAGTTTATCAGTTGACTTTGTTATATTTGTTGTGAACATATATCATAATCAATAAAAAAATAACTAAAAAAAGTGGACATAGTTAGAAACTTTATGTAGAACAGAAAAAAATTGTTTTATTTGTTTCCTTGTAATGATTCAGTGAAATTTTCTCAAATAAAAGTAATATTAAAATATAAATATAAATATAAATGTAATTTCTATTTGTAAAAATGTGTGAAATTGTATTGTTTTGTTAAGTATCACAGCTAAATAAATAATGCTTTGGACAGGAATTTACAAACTAGTGAAATCTTGTTCTGAACAAATCTGAACTTCTGAATAAAACAATATTTTCAAGTTATATGTCTGAAGAGGAAATATGTTGGCAGAAGTTTCAGTCCAGATGGCTGTAACTGTTTGCTGAATAACAAATTATTATAAATGTGCAGAAAGTGGCTGTATGTACTTAAAGCTGAAATCTCATATTGTGCACTTTAAGAAAAGCAAGGTGCATTGTTAATGCTTATATAATTACTGTAGGAACTGTTTATTTAGAGAAACCTAAAGTTATCAGTTATACCCTGTTCATCTGGCTGGTTGTGGTTCATGTTGTTTAAATAAGGATCAGATGCCCCAGAGGCTGAAACAATTAAACATATTCAATGAAATAAATATTGGTAAATATTTACCAATATTACTAGCATTGGTATAGGCTAAATGTGTAAAATCATTTTAATAAAATTGAAATGAATAGATAACACTACAATAAGTCAGCTTTCATAAAAGGAAGACATTATTGTATAAAATTTTGTCATATAGTGGTATGTTATTTGGATTCAAATTTTTTACACCATGACAATAAAGTGTAGGATAGAAGTGGTGGTACATAAAAATGCCTCTGTTTAAAAAACTAAAATTCACATTATTTATCAAACAGTAATTATAATTTACATACAAATCATATTTAAATCCTAAAACATCTTCATCTGAGGATACATTAATCTCTCTCTGTCTCTCTCCCCCTCACACGTGGCGTGCGCGCACACACGTACACATACAGACAGAGTAAATTTACCACAAAGTACAGTATTATATGGCAAATAAAAATGTAATTCAGGTATCATGTAAATAAATAAACATAAATGTCAGTTGCTTTAAGTACATTGTGTTCTGCTAATTTTGTTGTGTACTGTAGGCTACTTATTAAATTTTTACCAATAATGTGAAAAGTGCAAAAAGGCATGCATAATAAAAGTTAATAAATGTATAGACTTTTCTTAGTCTGCCTCCCAATCTAGCCTATAAAATAATTTATAATTTATCATTAGCAATGATAAACAGTCATAAATGTGTGTTGCTGTGTAAAAATGAGTGAATTAACACAAACTTATTTAAAAAAAAGGAATGGTTAACTATAACACAATTTCATAAATATTTGGATATTTTTATTTAGTGTGATCTATGTCTCACGAAAGTGATATGTCTATTTGAATATGACCTGTCCAGAACCCTGTGATATAAGGCTAATAATATAGTATGCTACGCAAGCCACTGTTTCACATTAAAGAGTTTGGTCTGTACCAGAACTGGCTATTAGAGAGGACAAAACTTTTTTATAGTGGCACACCTTTATTTATCACACACACACACACACACACACACACACACACACACACACACACACACACACACACACACACACACACACACACACACACACACACACACACACACACACACACACACACACACACACACACACACACACACACACACACACACACACACACACACACACACACACACACACACACACACACACACACACACACACACACACACACACACACACACACACACACACACACACACACACACACACACACACACACATTAGGTTATAATTTTTGTTACATCTCTGATGATGCAGCTTTGATATGAGAAGTGTGAGTGAGACACAAAGCATTTAAACTGAAGACAAGATTAAGTATATTTCTATTATAATGTGATAAACTTTTAGACACTTTAAGTAGTTAAATTTTGCAATTCAAATAATTCAGCAGTTCAATGTTGCTCTTATTCTTTAGTGCTCTTATATTCTGCAGACATAGAGATGGAAAGTATAATGGAGAGGGAAGATGATATGGCTTAGTTACAAACAGATGGGCAAGTACATTGAGGAACTCTTGAATGTAGATCTAAGAGGCGAAAAAAATCAGTCAGTCTCACTTATAAACATTTGTGGTTTCCGTTAATAACAATACTGTAATTCGGGTTTAACACATGTCTTTTTATTTATTTTAAAAACAAATGTTTTGCCTAAATTAAGATAAGGCATTCTCAGTGGCTAGACTAACCACTGAGTCTGACTGACCGATAAACTGAAAAACAGTGTTTTTCATATTAGTCAATAACTACAGTTGAGAAAGAAACAGCCATTGTATAATGAACCACAGCTGTGCAATTAGAAAATGAACAGTACAATCAAGAACTTAAAAACAACAAAACACTAGTTTAAGATTTTATCTCTTTTAAGTTATTGAAATATGTGTAAAAGAGCTGAGAGATGAAATGCATTAATTGACAAGAAAATATCCCTCAAGAATGGAATGAAACTTCAGGGTAATTTCACTTCTTAGTGTGACATACAAAATATTCAACAAAATATCTGCATTACAACTGGAGCTTTTTATACAAAGTGAACTTGGCAGTACACTTTGATAGCAATCATAGAAAAATGTGGCAATATAACATGACGTGTCACTAGCTGTTCAAAACCTTCAAACAGACCTATATCAATATCCTAAGGCCTCATTTATTTAATGCAAACAGAAGCTTGGAATACCTAAAACACTGACAACACTAGTAAAAATGATATTAAAGGGAACAAAATGTAAACTAAAGCTCTAGAGAATAATCTCAGAATGCTTACAATAAAGTGAAAAGTAGACAAGAGTCAGTGTGTGCTGTCAGTCAGAAGGTACAATAGTGCTGCTCACATCTTTTGCCATACCATTGCAAGGTAACCTTTTATATGCTAACCTACTGACTTTTTTATTATAAGATGGCTTGTAATATTTGTGCCATTCACAGAAGCAATAATAATTCAATTAAATTAAACGATTTTGAAATTAAGATTTCACTCTTTACCCAAGGTTGAACCGCTGGCAAAGAAATTGGAATCAGCATGCAAAAGAAAAATCAGAATGAATATTAAAACTGGTAAGTAATAGTTGTATGTGTCAAGTATTGTTTGTGATTATTACACTAGTTACAAATTCAAAATTAATTTTTTTGTTTTGTATTTCTTAATAGAGCACCATATAAATAATATTATATGTCCATATTTCCAAATCATTATTACACAAACCTTTTCTTAAAATTTGGGCTTTTATTGCTGTACAATTTAGAAATTGTAATAAAGTATTTAAAAAATATAAAAGTGTAGTAAATATTTCAAACAAAGCCAAAATATTCTTCAAAACAGTCGCATGAAAAACAAAATCAAAGGCAGAGGAACACGACAAATATGATGTCGCTATATAAAGTGACATAAATTTAACCAAGTTAGCATTCACATAATCTGTGTCTTTACCAAAATGAGTCAGAAAATAAAATTAATAAATATAAAGAAGAATGTGTTGATATCCCAGGTTGATGCCATAAACTTCCAGCATTGGCGTAGCTGTTGCAATTTCTTATGTGGGCTCACACTACCTTTCAAAGATTTAAACTACATTACAGGATACTTTGTCACAAAGAGACAACTTAAACTTTTGGGAGTTGAATCTACTACACTAGACAATGCAAACAACATCAGTAGCTGTTGAGTCTCAGGGAGTACAGGAAATCTCCTTATAACTGCAAGTAACTTCATGAAAATCACTTTACAGTGAAACAAATTTTTCAGATATTGCACAGAACTTATATAAAGAAACAAGAAAAATTACAAATTTGTTCTTGATGATCTGAAAAATAAGTTGGCAACAGATGATCCAAAATAATTTCTGAAGTCTCTATAATGGTAAGGGCGTACATTACAATTGAGCAATTGAGAAATTAAATAAAAATCAAGCAATAATAAAGAAAAACACTTTTTTGGGTAAAAGTGTTAAAAATGGATGGAGTCAGGTAGGAGAGAGAAAAATGCAGGTTCAAAATGCACAGTGAAAAGATAAAAGAATATTGGAGAAAAAGAAAAGAACAAAGAATAAAGAACTGAAACTGGCATGTGGTCCTTAGATGGCTGATAAAAAAAAACTGTAGAAAAACTAAATTTAAAAAATGTTTAAAGTAATGTAAGAAAATAGCCCTATTACTTATTTATTGTAACTCATCAACACCAGTATGAGGCCTTACATATGAAGATGATAGGACCTGATTGGTAGAAAATGGGAATTTATCTCAAAGAGTTATAGTAAAGTGGAGAAATCAGATAAAAAAATGTTACTGGAAGTTAATGAAGAGGAGACTTAATACACAATTATGAGGAGACATCATAAAGAACACTCAAGTAGGGAAGGCCTGGAAATTCAAATATACAAGTATGATCTTGAAAAAGTCAAATGTTTTAAGTGCTGGTATCTACAATTACACGAAGTATTGGAATATAAACATATGGAGTAAAAAGAGGTTATCATGTTAATGCATGCCACTTCATATTCCTATCTCTTTTGTGATTATAAGTGCTATCAAGAGAGTTGAAACCAGTTAAAAATGAGATTTAACCAGTAATGATGTATAGTTCTTAACTGAAGCAGTTGAGAACAAAGTGAGAGTATGGAATTAGAACGTTTTGTAGAAGATCTTTGGAATATATGACTCACAAATGGAAAGACGCTGTAACTACACAGACTGTAAGAAGGCATACAGTGCTCTATGTGCATACTTCTGGGTAATGTTAGCTTTTCTGCGCAGATTATAGATGAGCTTTTCACAGAAAGTGAAATTTAAGCAGTACAATACACCCTATTAAGCATTTTCAGACCCTATTGGAATTGGAGAGCTTGTGCAAAGAGGAACTTCAGAGAAGCTGCAATAAAATCTAATTTGAAAAAAAAAACACAATTTTATCTAGCTATTTTCTGAGTTGAGGTTTATGAAACATAAAATAAGAAAAATGTCACTCCTCTTGACTTTGGCAGTGACGCCTCAGCACAGCATTTCAAGGACGAGAGGGTCAGTTTGACATTTGCATGGGCCATGCTTTAAAATTTTTATTTGGACTGAAATTCATAAATAGAATTAAACCTACTTTATATGCTTTACAACAAGAATGAGTTGCATTCACACTATAAAGCTACTCACAGCACATTATTACAGAATATATTTACTCCAATATTGTCCAGGTACTGACCTAACTTAGTCTTGTCCTCTTCTACTAACAGTGTGGAAGAGAGCAGTAAAAATATCATAGTACATAGTAGTATAAACACACACACACACACACACACACACATTAAAACTTAGACAATTCACATGCATGTCAGAAGAATCAGGTTTATTAAAACAAGTTAATTCTCTGATTTTTATGGCTTAAAGAATAATTGTCACCTTAAGTTTTCTGGCCAAATGCCTTTCAGTTGCTAATTTAGACAGGCTGTTGAGCTGTTCTCATATATTGTGTTCCTTAACTAGGTTTTAAATTTTTTTTAAGGCACAAAATATACTTTTACAGGATGAAATTAATTCAGGAAAATTAATTTAATTTGACTCTGTTTGTTAACTTGTACATTTATCTTAGCTTAAGAAGAGCAGGTAACTTTTAAGTTAATATATAATTCTTTCTTTCTACTTTAGATAAATTTCTTTGCTATTTTATTTTCAAAGAATCTGTTTCATACTGATAAACTAGTAACAGATTCAATAAATCTGCACATATGATAGTTTCACTGTTTGGATATGATCAACATAGGCCTGTACCATTAAAAGTCTCTGTCACTGAAACCCATTTCAAACTCTTAGCTCTTGTTTATTTAAACTTGTAATTATAATGCTTATGCTAGGGTTGAAGTCTGATTGAGAATACTTTTTTATTTATAAGCAATAAAGTGTTAGTGTCTTCGCTATTCAAACTTTATAGTTTTTTTTTTATGTACAGACCACTGTAAAAGCATTGTAATAATGACTAGGGCTTTCAGTACTTGAATCATCATCAGATAAAATCAGAAGAAAAATGTCTACTCCCTTCCCTTTATGTATATTACTGATACAGACTAATACAATATTTAATGAACTATCTTTTATATTTTTCAAATGACAGAATTGTGTGTGTGTGTGTGTGTGTGTGTGTGTGTGTGTGTGGCAGGGGGGGCGAGTACCTTGTGTTTTTCATATAGCTCCACTCTTGGTAATATGTCTCCTAACATGCAGAAGTCAATTAATCTAATGTCCTTTACCAGTAATTGTTTTCAAATTTGTTTCCTCCTTACAAATAGTCTGTGAAATAGTTAGAAAAAGACTTTTCTCTGTAAAAATATGTAAATGAATAATCTAAGTACTTTGTGCAAAAATTACTAACAATGATGTGAAATGAGGACTGAAAACATTATGCTATTGGAAGACATTTCTTCTAATGTGCATGCAAAACAATAGGCTAGTAATAGAAACAAATGAATCATGTCTTCAAAGTTGCTGTGTTTTTTCACTTATGTAACAAGGATTCTCCATGTGCCATAGTTTGTAAACAGACTACAGGTACTGAAGATTCTGGAACCATTCAGTTGTCTGGAACCATTGTATTACTTGATTCAAAACCAATTTAAACATTTACTATTAAAGGGACTCATATAAATTAACAGATATATTTCCAAGAATATCATGTGATAAATAATAAATATTTATCTACAGGCTAACATCTACATGGAAATCTTCCCTGTACCTTCATGGAAACATTAATATCTTAGTATTATAAAAAAAGGATATAAATGAAATATTTATAAATTACCAGTGGTATAGCCAGTCTATTATGCAGGGAGGGGGGAATAGAGGAACAAATAGAAGTATAGAAAAGAAAAGTTTTTCAAATTAAAAAATCAGTGTTTTCTATCTTTTGACTAGACTTGTGCCGGTGTTTGCCTAACCCGGCGGTCGAAGGTTTTATAAAATTGGTTTTAATATAACGCGAACACAAATGTCGGTTAGAGCGACGATATTTGGACGGCACCGTTGAAGCGGCACGCGCACTCTATGGGCGAGTTTGCTGTTGGTTGCATCGTAACTGCTTAATTCAGTTCCGTACCGGCACGCATCGAAGCAACAGACTCCCAGAACCGAACAGACAGTATTACGTAGTTGTTTCTTCTGCACTAATGGCAGGCTAAATTTACGAGACTTCCCGGTAAGTAATCATAGCATCTCATAGTATGCGTCAAAAATAATTAAAATTAATTAACGTAAATGTAGGCAGCCGTACGTGAAAGACGAATGTATTGGGTGCAACCTGGCAGTGTGTGTATTAAAAGATTTATTTAATGTTCAGTATATACAGCTCATAATCTTTTTTCAATTATTATAATACCAGAGTCACTGTAATTGTTTCATAGAGCGTTATGTAAATTTATGAGCTAAAGTCAGTGCGTATGCATGGAGTTGAATTGTGCAAGATAGGCATGTGCATGCAACAGACTGCACGCGTGTTCTTTTTAATTAATTATGGCAGTAAAAACAAATTGTGAGACCACCCTTAGATGAAACACTATTAATATTTTATTTGTGTGCAACTGTGAGTGCCTTGAATGTGGTCATTCTCTGACAAATTAAGATAATTGTGGGCCACGTGGCGCGGCCAACCTGTCTGAGTATGTCGACGCTTGTTAAGATCTAGTGCAAGTGACTTTTACTCTACACCTTTTAATAATATTTTTTTTATGTAGAGAGTTCATCTTCCCCTGGTAAACTTAATTACTCTTCAGGCAATTTTCAAAAAAATAATAACCGAAACTTTGTGCATTTATCTTGAGTTGGTGGAAAGGCCCGTTCTGAGGTTATTTACCTGGAACTTGGGTGCATATTTTTACGAACAGCATTTCTAAATTTTTGTGAATTCCCAGGGTTCTCGTCTAAGCCGGAGATGCTGGTCGATGCTGATGGAACTACACGTTCATCAGCCATGAGCCATCACACACGCACCTGTTCGGAAGAGGGAGTCTGGTGAACAACACGAGATGCATCACATGCTCATAATTAAGGTGATATGAACTCTTTTATTTTCGTTGGCCGGGCCTGCCATGCTCCTGATGTACAATGTAAATTTCTTTTGTAACCATATGCCCACGCGGCTAGACAGTCTGCTCTGGGGTGTGTCAGCTGAACATTCATTATGAACATCATGTGACTTTTATAATTCAACTCCATAAAATTTAAGTACTATGTTTGTAATTGTGTGCTGCACTGGGGGAGCGTGCTAGAGATCTTTTTTACACTTAAATATTTTTGATATATAGCCAATAGTCATTACACTATTCACCATAAAAAATTTAAGTCACATGTTAGGGGTTCTGTTCCGGCAGGTTCAGAACGGGTTTATATTTTAATTTTATTTTGGTTTAACATGTAAGGGCTGGGGGTTTCGTTTTCAGGCTGTTTTCTGGGGGTAAAAGGGGACATAGTTTTTGTCAGGCACATGTTCATTCAGTTTAAGGCAGGTTTGATTCCTGTCACATATGGTCGAGTACATGCTGGCGCGCTCCCACATCTGCTAGGATACAACAGTCGGTTATTATTAAATCCATTATACACAGCCATCTGGCTTTAACAGAAAGGAACTTTTATATTTTTGTGGGCATATACTGATTAATTTTTGACCTTGTAACAGCATATACTGATTAATTTTTTGACCTTGTAGAAGCATATACTGATACATGTATCCATCTGGATTTGTAAAACAAAAATTAACGTTTTATAAACTCATACCAATTGCTTAAAATCAGGTGATGAGGGTTTTTTCCATTTATATGCTGTCTAAGAAACTTAAAGATTTTCATATGCTCATAATGGGCCAATTATCAGATACTATCTATACATATGGGCAGTCCGGTCTCTCTCTTTATGCTTTGTGAGTGATTATCATCCTTTCGGGGGTTTTTCTTAATTATTTAAATTAATGGGAATTAATGAATCATGGTGACTGAAAGTCGAACATTTATGATTGCCGGTCTTGGGGCCTTGCAGAAACACTGCCTGTCGGGCAGGGCGAATATGGGCATTCTGAGTGTATTAGGTGTCTATTATATGTGTATATAATTATGAGTGTATGTGTCTTTATGTTTCTGTACGTGCTGTCAATGTTAAGTGTTAGTAACAAAAGAGGGGGAAATTATAGAATTACGGAATGTTGCCTGATATATACATGTAGACATGGATATATAGATATTGTCTTTGGACGCGATTAAGGATATGTGAATGAATTATTTATTATGTATTTTGTGGGTTATTGCCCTGGCCATGTGATAATTATGTGATTTACAGGATATTATATGTAACGAATTATGGGGGCAAAATAAAAGAAGTTATTGTTAAATTACAGCCGAGTTTCATTGCAAGTCCCATCATACTGGACCCAGCGCATTTTGGCTTCTCTAGGCTCCGGCCTAGTTTTAAATAACTTGTGGCTTCCCTTTCAAAAAAAAATATAAATATAAAAAAAAATTAAAAAAAAAAAAGATTTTTTTTTATATACAGCAAAAAAGGAAAGAGGGGTTACAGACTGGAATGGCATTTTTTTAGTATTTAAGAAATAAAACCAAGATTTCTATACAAAAAGTTTACCTCGATAAATGGTGGAATTTTTTTTTAATGGGAGCGATTCCCTGATTTCTTCTTCTATGGATCCGCCCCAAGATTTAATCAGAAAGCTCTATGTTAAATTTATACATAGTTTTATATAGTTTACCCGTTGTTCTTAATAAGTGGGTTTAGTCAACTAGGTATAGAATGGGTGTAGAGTAGGCTACATAATAGTTGTTGCTGTAAGATTGATGATGATTTGTACAGATGTTGTGAATAAACTTGTAATTGTCTTAACTTACATTTTTCATTGCACAAATATATTCAGTGTGTCTTTACCTATGCTGACTTTTTCTATCAAATTATTCATTACTGGTCTTTTAAACAACTTAATATTATTGTACACAGACAAGTAGTAAAACAACCATTTATCAAGAAAACTGCATGCTGTACTGTACAAGTATTAATAAGCTGTATAACAGTATTGTTTAATAATCAAGAATATTTCAAGATTTATAATATCTTTCTACAATTTCTATAACTGGTAGGTGAACTATAGACATACATAATAACTACTGTGATTACTAATACTAAAAAATAGTGTTTCAACCACATTAATTCAACTATAGTGACAATTTGTTAGAAAAAATTAAATAAAATCAATTTTATACAAGCAAATCAATTGGTTTGTACAAAACTAACATACAAAATACAAACATATTTTAAAATTAAAGTTAGTTTGATCAAATTGCAGACTCATTAATAAGAATAATTGGCTTGGCAAGATAGGAAAAAGAGATTGCATGAAAAGTGTAAATTTGTTTGTGTATTCAGTTATATCTGAGTACAAAGATGCTCAGTCGCACATGCTTATGTTTGCATACAAATTGGCTTCACTGTTACCAACCTTCTGAAAAGGTGTGCCATATAATTTTTTGGTGCAGATGTGTGACTTACGACATATCCAGTATACAATACACATGCATTTAGATTCTCTCTCTCTCTTTCACACACGCGCGCGCGCGCGCACACACACACACACACACACACACACATAATTTCACATTGTTTATTCTGAGACAGTATTCTTACTCTGAGGTCTACTTTCCTGCTCTTAGGATGTGTGTTATTCGGATAAAATTAATTTGTTACTTTTCTGTCAAGTTAATATTATTTTGTATCTTTGGGCTATTCTTGAATAACAATGCTGAATGTTTTCAAGAAATAACAGATATAGAAATTGTTCAACTCTAAGACTATCTTCAATTAGCACAATTTTGTTTCAAAACACACACACACACACACACACACACACACACACACACACACACACACACACACACACACACACACACACACACACACACACACACACACACACATGTATTCAAACACTTTTTGCTACAGTCTATTTCTTGATGCCCAATATATTTAAAATGTATAATTACTTTACCTCAAGATGTTTTTTCCTTTATTTGGGACATGTTTTGGGAAACATATTGTTCCCATGCTCAGCCTTCTTATTACGAGAAAGACTAATAAAACTATTCCTAGCAATAAAGGCTTATTTCTCTTGTTTCAGTCAACAAAATCTGTTTGTATTATATAAGACGTTTCCTTGAAAACAAATTTTCTGAAGTTTATTATCTGTGGTACCCTTTGTTCAAACACAAACATCAATTTTTCACAAAAAATTAAGAAGGCTGAGGGTAGGAACAATATATTTCCCAAAACATGTCCCAAATAAGGAAAAAAAACATCTTGAGGTAAAGTAATTATAAATTTTAAATATATTATATATATATATATATAAACTCATGAAATTATTATTCTTAGTGTTGATACTACAAAACCTTTGTTAGACGTCTCGCTTTTTTTTATAATTTTTTGCTGTACCTGGAAGAAATTTAAATTATTTTTGTTAATTTATTGTTTGGTTATTACAAAGTATTGTAAGGGTTATTTCAAGGACTTGTACCAGCTTGTGGAAAACAGTATCCAATAGTTTTTGTGCTGCCTACACCATCATAGGTGATAAGTTACTTCAAATACCAGAAAGAGTAATAAAAACTATTCCTAGCATTAAGGACTTATTTCTCTTGTTTCAGTCAACAAAATCTGTTTGTATTATATAAGGTGTTTCCTTGAAAACAAATTTTCTGAACTTTATCTGTAGTACCCTTTGTTCAAACACAAAGATCCATTTTCACAAAAAAATACAGCAATGGAAACAGAAAAAAATTCTGTTGTAAAATTCAATAATCTGTTAGTCCCATCATTGAATTCTACAAAAGATAGGTTAGAGAATAAATTAAAATTAAAACATGTATGACATTCTTCCTGCGAAATTGTTTACAAAGAGAGAGTAATATGATCTTAAGGGTTTGTGTAATGTTTTTATATTTACCTTTTTCTTTAGGTTTTTATGAGGTGTTCTTTGAATATCCACAACAATGGAATTAGAAAGAATGTGACTAATTCCAGCGGATTAAATTTCAAAATACTGAAGACATAATGTTTGATGAAATCATGCTTGTATGGAGTATCTGCAATCTAATGGTGTGACCATAAAGTACTACCAGTAAGTATTTTGATCAGTTAGAAATGTTGTAAATTATGTTCCTTATAGAACTATTGCTATAAATCAGAATTTAACTGTATAAAAGCTGTGGTGTTGCTTTTTTAGGAAAAACCAGTGTTACTGAAGAATTTAGTGAAATTGTATCTGTTTTATTTTACAACTTCTATGTAGGGGGAATACATCATTTGATAGCAACCCTGTCTAATGAAACAATAATTGTTACAAAAGCTTGTTGACATATTCTGTTAAGTGATTATTATGGTAAAATACACTTCCTATACACAACTTTTAAAGAATTTTAGAAGTTTCTTTTGCATGAAAATAATATATTTCTTTTATAAAAATTAAGTGTTGTTGCCATACATCTTCTTTACGTCACACAGAGTTAATATCATCTACACATTCATAAGGTACAGCTGTTTTGAAGATTTTAGATAGTAGACAAAATAATTTGCCTTGGTTTTTTACATTGAAACTCCTACTTTTCTAAAAGACTGTCATGCATTTGAAAATAACGACTTGGTAACACTAACTCTTTACTACTGTAATTCTGTTTTTGTTTAATTGATAGTAAGGGGATCTGAAATAACAATTGCTCTTAATTAGACTTTGCTGGCATCATAGTTCTGAAACCTATGGTGTTTTGTAAGCCTAATAGACTATTTTAATACTGATGAACTATATAACGTACCAAGAATAGAACATATAACTCTGTGTGTGTGTGTGTGTGTGTGTGTGTGTGTGTGTGTGTGTGTGTGTGTGTGTGTGTGTGTGTGTGTGTGTGTGTGTGTGTGTGTGTGGTAATATAATAGATTCAACTTGGTAATAAATAAATAAATAGATAGGTGTGTAATAAAATTTGTATTAACTGAAAAGCATATATGTTATATTATATGAATTTGTAGAATAATTTAACTTAATATACCAGTGTATGAAAATGTTTAAACATAAGACTTAATATAAAGATTCAATCTCTTGTGCAGGCTGCAGTAATATACTTGCATCCTACAGGGAAGTTTCTACAATGAAGTTAATTTTCTGCATTACACTCAATTTTAACCAGATAATTGGATAAATTCTATTGTTTTTCAAGACGGAATATTTGTTCAAGCATTCAACAGTTTCTAATAATAATACATTTGGCCATTTTCATTCATTTTCTCATTCATATTACATTAAAGTTAATATAAATAGTAAAACAGTTTTACCTTTTTGATCTACGCGTTTCGGGACATATGTCCCATCATCAGGAATATCCCTTGGGGAAGTTCGTCAATAGTTAAAATATTAAAAACAACTTTTTATACAACTTTACACATCACAATAAATTTAAATATAAACACAAAAACACATAAAAACCCCCAAATGTGAGAACACATGAGATATCGCTGGTGCGCACCACGAATTACTGTAGTCGACTGCTGTGCTCATGTTGTTATAGGTCACGCACTACAGACTTTGTTTTGTATTCTTATCGCTGTGTCATACAGTGGATTTGATTGGAAATTCAATTGTTCATTAAGAAGGACCTCTTTTGTGTTTTTATCTTTATAAGCCTTATATATTTCGAATTCTTCGACAGCATTCATATAACTTCCTTTTCTGCATATGTGGAGGGGTTGAAAGTTTGTCATGAAATCGGTATAATTATGATTTTTGTCCATCAGATGGCGCGCGTAATTTGACACAGTTTTACTAAATTCTTTTTTAGGTAAATGTTCTTTAAAGCGTTTTTTAAACAAAAAACAAGGTCCGTAGTGCGTAACCTATAACAACATGAGCACAGCAGTCGACTACAGTAATTCGTGGTGCGCACCAGCGATATCACGTGTGTTCTCACGTTTGGGTTTTTTTATGTGTTTTGTGTTTATATTTATATTTATTGTGATGTGTAAAGTTGTATAAAAAGTTGTTTTTAATATTTTAACTAATGACGAACTTCACCAAGGGATATTCCTGATGATGGGACATATGTCCCGAAATGCGTAGAGTTTCGTAAAGGATAAAGGCCACCAGACGGAAAAAAAAGGTAAAATTGTTTTACTATTTATATACATATAAGTGGCCTGGATACCAAAAAGCATGGATCTTAAAGTTAATGTTTAATAAGCAAATATGATGTGTTACAAAGCAAAAATAATAGCAAATATAACTGGTGTTATATATTTCTAAGTGTTTTTCATTACTTTTTGAAAGAGAACATTGACATACACATACACAAACATCGACAACAATATGGATATTCTACACGTACACACAAAAGGCTGAAAACTAGCCCTCTTGAACAATTGGAAATATACAAACACACAAAAACACATAAAAAGAATATCCTAAATGATCAGACATATTTCAAATCACACGTATTATTCAAACATATCACACCCCACACACGCAACATCGATCTTCAAAAGTCGACGCCGTCACCAAGAACAAGACGGACAACGCTCCCAGTGGCAGCCTCTGATGAAGCTTATAATAAGCAAAAACTGGTTCAGGCTATAAGGTAAAACTTTTACGTTTTTACCAATAAAAAACTTTGTATTCCAAGTCGGTAGTGACATAATTATATTTAGTTAATCAATGGACACGTCATGGGTAACAAAATTCAAGAGAAAAAATAATTAGCTTATGGTACAATAAACTTTTGGCTGAGATCGTGCATTTTTCAGGTTACAAAACTGATATAAAAATATGCTTGTTACGTTAAACTTAATTGCATGTTTCTGGCAAAATACTAATAAAGACTGCAAATTACATTCTTCATGAAAACTTTGCAAAAGCAATTTGTTTACCTTTCTGATATGTTCACACATGCACACGCACACACACACGCGCGCGCGCGCGCACGCACGCACGCACACAATTATTTATATTACATATCTTTTCCATATACTGATTTCTTACTATATCCTATTGTATATATACAATAGTATATATAATCCCATGGGTTATATATATCATATATCCCATAGTTATGAGAAAGTTATAACTTATACCCCACTATGTTTTCTAATGCAAGAAAAACAATATATTTATTGTATAAAAAACATTGTATATTTAAAGAAATGTATTTCATCAATTATAAAATACAACATATTATCAAATGTATTTGGTATGACTAATCATTTGTTTTATTGTGAATTGTTATGAAAACTACTGTGAGAATTTGAGAGAATTTAAATAATACAGGCAATAGATAAGTGACTAACCATGCTATATGTTTTATACAAAAAATAAAAACTAGAAATAGCTAGTGAATTATTTGCCATAATAACGATCCACTGATCAAAGTTGCTGATTTTATATCTTAAATTTTGAGAACTTGATGAAAGTAGACATTAGGTACAATTATGGTTCCAATTACTCTTCCATATCACTCATACTAAGTAATAATATACTGCGATTAAAAGATAAAATAAAATCTACCTACTAAGTAAATGAACTAATGTCAAGAATTTCAGGAAATTGTTGAACAGTCCTTTGTGATTAGTGGAAAATTGGAGTTAGAACTTTAAAAATCTATATGAGCATACAACAGGAAGTTTCGAGAAATATCCCTAAAACTAAATATATTTTGGAGTAATATATTACTCAGAAGCCTAAATTATCCAGGTGAAATTAACTAGTAGCTGGGAAATTGTGCCTGACATAAATTGAGGAAAATAATACACAACTAATTAATAAACTATTAAATAAACATGAAAAAACTAATACGGTTCTTGAGTTACTAAAAGTATACTAAGTATCATTCAGAAAGTAAAGTGGGGAGTAAAATTTGAAACTATCAAAACTAACCTTCAGAATTAACAAATGAGACCTTCACAAATCATTCATGTGGAAACCACAAACAATTTAAAAAAAAAAACAACAACTAAAAATCTCCTAATAAAAACATGAAGCAAAAAACAATAAAATCACAAACATTTACTGAATGCTTAGAAAATCCAACACCCTTGAATATAAGGAAGAATTAAATTTCAAAAAGGAGAATGAGAAACCTGACTTAGAACTGGTTAGTCCAATGTAAATAAAAGAAAGGAAATTAAATTAGAAAATTTAATTAATAAAGTTGTGTTAGTGGTTATACTGTAATTGCAAACAGAAATAACACTGTTGCACACCACTAAAAAAAAAAAATTATTCAGATAAGCGCTTCCAAGCTTTACAGCTCAATTTCACCACTAACACAATTTTATTAATTAAATATTCTGAGCTGTGAAGCTTGAAAGCGCTAATCGGAATAATTTTGTCTATAGTGGTGTGCAACAGTGCTATTTCTGTTTACATTAGAAAAATAAAGAATTGTGTGATTATTTATAATTAAAGAAGCTAGAGTGATAAAAATGTTAGAGAAGTTGTTAATGACATTTAAGAAAAGTACAGACCACTTGAATTTTGCTTCATGTAAAATGGTATAAGTAACAAAACTCTGTTGATATTTTTACGTATCATTGAGTTTTCAGTGAAAGACACCAATGAAGTTAATTATTTTAAACTTAATTAGTTGCAAACAGCAATTTATAAATCAATAAAGGACTCTTGTAGAATAATTTAAGTTAAATCATCCAACATACAACAATAAATGTTAGCTTCTACAGTTTTGCACTAATTAACACAATAATCACTTTCCACTAATCTGCAACAATCACTTGATCCGCACTGAATAAATTGCCAGCTGTACCTTCGAACTGCACTCTACAATACCGCCAGGTGTAACTAACTGCTAAACCAGCCACTGACGCTTATATATACCGTGCAAAGGTTCCAGAGACATCTATTACTTTCCTGGCAGTGCACCAAGACCAAGAAGAATTGCATGCTTACTAGTGCTAGAACAATATGGAGACTAGATCCAATGTTCCAGCATTGGTATGTGCTGGGCTAGTTGAGAAACTTGTAGAGAGATAGAGAGACAATCTTGAATTGTCAAGACCATTACATAATTGTCTTTCATCTCAATGACTGTAGCAATATATAAGTGGTAAAATGGCAGGAGAACCTCTCAGTGGATCACATCTAGCATGTGTATGGCAAGCATGGGATCCTAAGCTGAATCTGATATTGCTCCCACTCCTCTCTCATTTTTCTTTTATCTTTCGTATCTGCCTCCATTGGCATAAGGTTTCTGAGAGCTAATAAGTTTTGTATTTTATGCCTACAATCCTGAAGGATACTTAAACTAGATTACAAGTACTAAGTTTACACAGAAAGGAGGGTGACTCTAGTTCTGGTCAGGAATGAGGTGAAATAGCATGCTCTACCTGCCAATCAGCAACTGCTGTTTCTGATAGGGTTTGGATGCTAAACAAAGGTATTAGAAAGTAACATGCAGAACATTCAATTGAATAGAGGCCTTCACAAGAGGCAAAAAGGAGGACATTTTTAAGATGAGAAGTTCTCTTCAAAAAACAAAAACAATAGACTACATCCTGTGGCAGATGCAGAAAAAGACCTCCACACAAAAAAGAAAAGAAGTACAACCAACTACAGAGGTTTTAATAAAAGTTATGAAAAGCAGGCTGGTTGTACTGTGAATCAGTAGATGTTCCAAGACTAGAGGAGTGACTGAATGACAAAGCAAGACAGATTCAACTACATGCGTTAAAAAAATAATGATGGCAAAGACTGGCTTCATTAATGGAGGAATTAAATGACTACAAGAGAAGGGTAACGATAATAATTTTGATCACCTGAAGGCTATAATGTAGTAAATGACTACAACAGTAGTTGTGCTGATGAAGCTAAAAGCTGTGAATGCGAACTAGCTTCTTAGACACAAGAGATTTGGAGGATTTAGAAGAATATTCATTAAAGATTTCACAACACTACTAAACAGATAGTGACCAGAAGAAGTACTTAAGGTAACTTGGTTAGAAAATGAGTATGACTAAAGCAGTGATACCATAATAGTGACTGACCTGAAATAACAAGCTGTCACTGAATTGAGTAAAGAATATATTCCTAGAAATAGCAGAATGACTTGATTTTCTTAGGAAAAAAGAAACTGAGTTTCTAGTAAGTACAATGAATACTTCTAAAAACAGATAATAAATGTGGAGAAAAGTCAGAATACCTCTACCTTGTACCCTTCATGGTGGAAAATGGAGGTGTAAATTATAAGGTAGAATTCTACAGTATGGCAGTCAAACTAAAAGATTTAACCAGAAAAGAAAGAATATTAGTTTCACAACTCTAGACAGACTAAATAGGAGGTTTACAAGAAAAAAATTAATGTATTTCCAGATAGTTAAGGCATCCTACCAAATTGTAGGAAACACAGACTAGTGGGAAAATTTAGAATGGATAAGGTGGGTCAAAATGATCTCACAAAAGCAGGCAACCCATGTAGACAGTCTTATTAAGAGCACAAGAGTAGATAGTGTCAGTAAGACCACTAGAGAGGACCTATAGTGAGCTGCTAAGAAAAGTTAAAAAAGGGATACAACTCTAGAGACTGGGAATGAAAATAACAGATGTCAAAAGTCACTCTAGTATGACTTTTTTTTATAGTGGAGGAAGGAATAGAAATTAAAGAATAAGACAAGTGCTATAATAAAAGAGGCAGACGTCTACATCAGCGAGAAACATATCTATCTACATCTAGGGATTGATGTAGCACATGAACTTTTCAAAAGATATAGGTATAGCAATTAGAATAGCAACAGGAGTAGATCAAAACAAATTAATCAAAACAGGGAATGGGGAAGATCAGACTGCAGCAATAGAGGAAACTACAGCAGAACTCATAAAATAAAGGAGATTAACAGTGGTTTGGGAAGCATCAAAGTAAGGGAGAAACTAAAGATAATCTGATGCTTCCAGTGACTAGAGTTTGGGCACAGACACAGAGTGTGTCCAATATATGCCTAAATTGTAAACACAAGCAAACTTTTTCTGGCATGAATAGACTTTTTCATGTGAACTGCCAGAAGTTGGTCACAGATCAGACCAATGACTACATTTGGTCACCATAGTTCTTGAAAGTTTGTAGGTTTACCCCCCCCCCACAAATTTCAAGATTAAACTTTTCTGTCAAATGCAAACCAAAGATATTAAAATTCTAAAGCTGAAGATAAACTGATCAAGAATATCCCATGAAATTGCAGAAAGTGCAGCAGAAAAAATTGATATACTTGCAATCTGTGCACAAAGAAATGTAGTGTGGAGAGTAGCACGTTGATAAAAGAAACTCATTCTGAGATGGCACTGCACTTTACAAATAGTGAGACATAAGTGATAAAATTTAAATCAGATTATGGTTACATATGTACTCATCTCCATATATGAATTAACTGTGTTTCAGTTTTATTAGAAAATTAATTAACAAAAGCAAAAATTTACTTTGCAAGTTATTTTTAATATTAAAATTTGGGCCAACGTTTACAAGTCCATAACTTGAAAACAAAGTGTTTTCTAGACCTATATTTATATAAACATGTTTCTTAATTTTCAAAATTAGAATATGCTATGAAAGTAGTTCTGTTACTTTTGTGATATGCCTGTTGTATGAGAGTATAGTATAAGGTGTAGTGTGTGTGTGCGCACATGTGCATGTGCGTATGTAATTCTTAGATTTTCAGAAACAATATATAATGATTATTGGTTTTGGGTTCAGTAGTAAGCTGAATTTTGCTTGTTTTTCCGAAGGATTTACTGGAAAATTTCTGCAGACTCATCTTGGCCATTTTTGTGTTCTTTTCTTGTTGATGTATGATAGAATTATTCTGAAAAAATCATTGCCTTATTGCCTCCTAGGATATCAAGCGGAATCAGTCTAAAGAAGACAGAGCTGAATCATTCTGAAATGTTTCATGAAAAGTAAACCCTTTGGAGAAAACAAAATTCAATGCAGGACTCAACCAGAAACATTACATATGCTGGAAATACTACTTACAATTATCATGTCCAAATTTTATATATTACAAGTTACAAGTTTATATGTGACTACTGCCAATGCTATTAGAATTTAAAGTCTTTCTTTGGTCCCATTTTGTTCTTATATACAAATCCTAAAAGAAGACAGCAATTATTACTAGTATTTCAAATTAAGATCTGAGTCTTGTGATTAAAAGCATGTTGTTTCATTGCTCAGATACTAATCTGCTATATATTGTTACTAGCCTAAATTGCAGCTTTGCTAATTTTTTAACAATATTTATAACAAAGTTACTAAGATTTGAGAGCAATTTTTAAACATCCTCCAGAAATAAAGACATCATCTGTAAACATAGCAACAAAAAATCCTAAAGAGGATAGTGCCAACAGCAACTTTCATTATTTTACCAGTACAGGAAGCATAAGTCTTTTGTAAATATTTGGATCTAAATACTTTAAAAACTAAATCTAAATCTTTAAAAACTAAAACTAATATAAAAAGTACTGAATGTAATGTTGCATTCTTGATAATATATGTAAATTGGCTTTTTAAAAATATGTCACAAACGATTACAAGATTCTTAGCTGAACATTTCCTGTAGTATTGTCGGTACTTATTACTAACATTTTCTTAATATTATACAACTATGTAATTTATATTACTTCCTACATTATTAATATGTAAAAATAAAAATTAGTGTATGAAGAATGAAAATGACAATAATTTAATATAAAATATGTAAAACTGTTTCAACATTGAAACAATAAAATTTTGAACAAATGAATATCAAACAAATTAAATCTGCTAGATATACTGAGACTTATTATTATACTACAGTACCTTCATGTCATAGTCCACTTATTGTATTATTAGAAATAATAAATTTCTGACCAAATGACAAGAGAAAAAGTACAAAATTTCTCTTTATTTAATGACAAATAACATTTCATACAGGTACTGTATTTACTGAATCACATGAGATATGTATTGCTATTAAATTAACTTCTTTAATTAATTAGTCAAAATTTTAATTCAGGTAATACGTATTTGATACTTGGACTAGATTTTTCAAGTCATTGTCACCCCTTTCAAATATTCCAAATAAAATATATTAACAAATTTAAGTGGAATTATATATTACTAAGTGGGGCCTAATAGAGCAGTGGGTACAGTGTCTGGCTAGAAAACTAGAGATCCAGGGTTTCATTGCTAGGCACAATGTAAATACAAGGTGCATTTTCAGCCTCCTAGTCAAGTCAGCCTATAGAAATAAGTACCTGGGGTGGTAATAACGGGCATCAGAAGTGTAATGCTAGTCTTTGTATGCCTAATGGATCGCATAAGACATAATGCCTGACACCCAAACTCTACTTTTTTGGTACATTTAAGAAATAGATAGTGAGAAAGCACAGGGAGGTATGTTACTACCTTACTCAATTTCTGAGTGGGCACAGATGTTTCTGCACCTATCTCCAAGGATGGGTAAGCCACCAATGGCCCAGTGTCTGTACTGTACTGCCCTAATATAAATGATGATGCACACCACATTTTTTTCATCTGCAGTAGGTGGGAACAAAGTCGGATAGAATTGGGGGCAGAATTGGGTTATATAACACTGGAGACCATAGTTGATCTCAAGAGGGAAAGCTTCTGGGACGGGGTGTCACATTACATGGAGGCAATCCTATGAGTGAAGAAGGTAGATTTGAATGCTGTGCAGCCTAGGCACATACAAGAAAAATACATCAGAAGGTAGATCTAGCAGCAAAAGGCAAGGCCTAGTCTGAAGTAATGTGATAAAGGGAACCAGGCTAGTGCTCAAGGAGTATGAGGCAGTGTTTTTAGTTGGTAGTCCAGGAAGGGAGTCTGACATTATGTACTGTTTGGCCCATATGCCCATTTTCTCCTTCTCCTAAAAAAAAATTATATAATAATAATAATAATTATTATTATTATTATATATTATTTAGTATGAAAAACAGTGAACAATTGAATCAGCAAGCTGTCAGTTGCTCTCGGAAACTGTTTGCTTATAAAAACGAAGTTATCTAAATCACAGGCTGAAAATGTGAGCAGTGACTATAAAAAAAATGTTTGGATATTTCTATTTTGAAACTGACTGAATGAATGATTCAAATAATTTTTACTGATTTTGTTAGATGAAGAATTCATATTTTTATAAGTACCATATTGAATGTGAATGCCACTACCTTTATAATAAAAAGTGGGCTGGTAAACTTAGGCTCATATCAACCTGTTGTGCAAGTAATTTTTTACTGGAAGTAAACAATTTTTACAATGTTAGTCAACACTGTAACTGTTTAAAAATATTTGTGGAACCATCCTGCCCTTGATACAGCCTACTTATTGTTGCAGAGAGTTGTATAGGCCTACTGCATACTACAACTATACAAAAATTTGATACAGAAAAATGAATCAAATGTGTGTAGAACTAGTGGTGGCAATCCACTAGTGTGTGTGTAGTGGTGGCAATCCTGTGCCTGAGAATAGTAACTATTGCACCTGTAAGTTGTTTGTAAATCCATTAATTTTTCTTTGCCACTTTAAAACTATTAGTTTAAAATTATTCAGATCATTAGTCAGATGTCTGGATGATTACTGCTGCTTGCTCTCACAACACCTTTGCCACAAATGTTTCATTATTTGCAACTAAAAATTTATCATTATTTAAACATGTCAATGAGAGCAAAATAATCTATTTTAAAAGGAATTTTCAGACAATACTTGCATAAGAAAGAATGGCCTGTTTAAATATTTAAAAATAGAATAAGCATGAAACTGGCCTGTTATAGAAATGTTTCCAAAGGGTTAATTTTTCAATAAGTCTTTGTTATCAAACCTTGAATGGTAAGTGTTGGAGATAGTGTGGCTACTGACTTCATCTTAAAGTACATATACATCCTTACTGATCCAAAGGTAGCCAACCTCTGCTGTAGAACCTCATGGGATGTGACTGAAACTTTTGTTGATTCCTAAACTCATTCATGTTTACTAAAATCCTCATGTAAAGGTGCAAATAATTAATCAATATTTTAGAGTGAGTGTCTAGGAACAAAGGATCTGTGTCTAGACAAATGATTTTAAGTTACCGTTTATTAATGATTTTGATGTAGTGAAATTAACAAAGTTATTTCAGTATTGTGAACTGTATGTTTATGAATAACTGTTTGATAAGCATAAAGAATGCAATAATTTCCCTGCTTCTTGATTGGACTTGACTGGGGGCGGCTGAAGGATTGAGAGCCTTTGCCAAAACACACACAGGCACAGACCATGAGACAATAGATTGGATCTGGTGCCAAGACCCAGTCAGTGAATCACCAAGTGACAGTGAGGTGGGGGCAACTCTGTGTGTGTGTGTGTGTGTGTTGTGTTAGTGAGCCTACACTGGTAGTCCAGCTGGCTTTGTTAACCAGCAAAACTGTATATTTCATCTTACTCATAGCTATATGTACACATATCTGAGTTTCAATTCCTGAGCAGAGAGCACATAAAAAAAATTGCTTTTAATATGGTCACTTTGCATTCTTGATGCATTATTTTTACACTTGGCTGCAGTGTTGATTGTCCTTATGAAACAGCTTTTGTTCATAGACTGGTTGTTACAAATGACTGCGTAAACCCTCTAGATTTTATATGTTCTTAATAAAGTTACTCTGAAATTATACAAGTGTGAAAATAATGTACAATTTATTCCTTATTTGTATACAAAACTTAACTTATTTTTAAAGAATATATAAGCATTAGTTAAATGTGATGTATAACTTCCTATTTTATACATACTACCAAGCATTTGTATAATTATAAAAGTTCATAAGTGACCATGGAGGGAGTGAATCAAATGACTTCTTTAAATATTTATGAAGTACACTAATAACGAAGAATATAGTATATATTTTGTATTATACAATACACTTATTAAAATGAATTTGGTTACCTTCATAAACGATTCAAACGCTGTCTCTTAGTTTCCAATTAATGTTATTATATATAAAAAATAAATAAGAAACAACTTTCAAATTACAACACATTTACAAAACAATAATGTACATACATGCTATATAAATGAAATCTATACAGACACAATCAGAACAGGTACATGCCAGTTCAAAACATCCTACACAAACGTCACTCTTTTTATTGATCACTTCTCAAGTATGGGAAGTGATTATTAAACAATGAGAAGTTCACATAGCTCAAAATGTTTAATATTAGTTCTAAAGAATAATTTTATAAAATAATGGGCATTGTATACATTTATCAGACCACACACACACACACACACACACACACACACACACACACACACACACACACACACACACACACACACACACACACACACACACACACACACACACACACACACACACACACACACACACACACACACACACACACACACACACACACACACACACACACACACACACACACACACACACACACACACACACACACACACACACACACACACACACCCACACACCCACACACACACACACACACACACACACACACACACACACACACACACACACACACACACACACACACACCTTGCATACCATATTTTTTATTGTTCAGTAACTGACGCTGATGCTGATGCTACTTCTAACTTACATAATAATTTTTAATTAAGTGAAGAGCATACCTTTTGGGAGTGTTCGGAAATCAATATGACATGAGTAACGTTCTTCTGAAATACTACTTTTCTCATCAAAATGTGGAGCTCGAATGTTTTTAGCTCTAACGGTTACTCTGTACACAGTGTTTGGAGCTAGTCCTGTAACAAAAAGAACATCACAATTATTATTATGAAAAGACAATTAGTACATTATTTTTCTTGCATATGAACAAAAGGAAAAGTTTGATAGTATTATGACTATATGACTACATTTGCTTTTGTGCCTAGGATACAAATTTAGTATTTAAAATAGCATAATGAGAGTGTCTTGAAATGCACTGTAGTTCTTAGTTCAACAATCAGTAATCACAAGCAAGTAACCATCAGTCGAGTAACTAAAAATTCCTAAAATGTTTTAAATTAATTATGTTGACTTCTCCACTTTTAGTGGAGAGCATAAGCTCTGTGGGCATAATCCCAGAATATCACAGGCATAGGGAAACCTTGCTCAGTGCTGCATCAATAATAAAACTGGTTATACAGAGATTTTTATACAATTATTATTTATTTTCTTGGAAATTACACAGTTGCAAGATTTCAGATACAAATGTTTCATAAGATGTAATAGTTTAAACTGACTCATAAAAAATGAGACTATATAAAAAATAGTTTGCCTAGTTGTGGTACACACAGGTTAGAAGAAGAATTACTTTTTGAAAGATTGATATTAAGAGGGCTATATTGGCTACAGGAATATATTGGTTGAGGCAGGAGCATACACGTGACCAATACATCAAGAATTAAATAGAGACATGTGACATGAAGTACTGGGATATTACTAAAGCACATCCATATACGTACTGAGACAGGCATATAAACAGCCAAGAAGAGAATTCTGTTCTTAAATGATGGAGACCCAGAGGAAGACTATAGATTTATTCATTACAAGTTATTCATTACATAGATGTAATTAATTGTCCATTACCTACTGTGATTTATTAGCTAATATCAAGTTAGCAGCTTAATGAATATAAAAGTATTTAGTACATAGTTTAAAAAGTCTAGATGTTGGAGAAACAACCACAATCATCACTCTTCATTCTCTCCTTACTCATAAATTTCTATGCTACCGTTATAAGGCTCTTCATTTGTCTCCTTTGTTATGAAGAACCAAAAACATTAATATAGATAGTTGATTTTTTTATTGATTTGGCCCAACACAACTCAGGAATTTACTTTGTTTCTTTCAAGTGTTCTTTTACATCAGTTGCAGATTAATTATTAACATTTAGTTTACAATTATTATATGAACTGAAATTGTAGTTACAAAACAATATTATATGAAAATCTGTATAAATCACCATTCATTTAAAAGAACCACTGTTCAGATCATATAGAATAACTTTGTTAACAAAGAACGCACTTAAATTACTGTTATTACAGTTTTATATTCACCTGTAATTGTATGTCTATAGACACCAGGTTTAACAGTGCGCAATTCAACATTATTAACACACACTGTATGTTGATAATTGCTATTACTCGGGAGCCATGAGATTACGGCTGACGTTGCTGTTACTCGACTAGCTTTCACTCCTGACGGACCTAAAGGTACATCTTTCCCTATTACCATAGTACATGCAGCATCACGCGATGTTCTTCTGTTTGCTGTTACTGACCTTACACTGATTCTATGTGGCTGAAAATCAAATTAAATAAACTGAAAAAGATGCTATGTTTAAACAGGTTAAAAAACTATTAGGCTACTTTTGGTTTATCAGTATATCAGTATGTAGACTGTGAATGACTTGAAAATATAATAGTAATTTTTTTCATTATGAATGCTATTTTAAAACGCATGCACATCAGAGCTCTTTGCATGTATAAAAAAAAAATTGGTACTACATTAACTTGTAATTTCCAGTTTGCAAACAGTAATATATTATAATCAATACAATCATATATTATGTGCTTTGGTGATCCATTTAAAACAGTCAAAATATAAAAATTAAAGGTGCCTGACTGCAAAATGTCACTAAACTTTCCATGGAAAGCTACTTAACAGTCTTGAAAATAACAATTTTGTCTCATAAATAAAGTAAAAAACATAAAAGTGTAAATTAGGTGGTGTTGTTGCCATGTCTTGATTCTACTTTTATCACTATCACTATTACAATAACTTGACCAGTAGAAACATTTTTAACTTATGCACAGATGTATTTCATTCATATTAAATGATCAAACATATTTCCAAACACCCCCCACCACCAACACCAGGAGCGTGACAGATATCAGGACCAGTTTCACATTGATCGTGTGACAAATGTCATGAAATGGGTCTATGCATAAGTAAAAAACATTTTCTATCATGATAGTGATAGTGATAAAAATTTAGTTAACGACAGCCAACAGTGATTAGTGATAGTTAAAAAGAGCAAAACATTTTATCACATGTACTGTATACAATAAGTTTCAAATGATTGTTACCACTTACACTATTGAAGTACTTGCTTTTGTTACCTGATGCGATAAATAACATTCTCTTATTACATAATGAACAAGTAACAGTGATGACAGTACACACACACACTACTCACTCACTCATGAAGAATATTATTACTTCAGTAATGATATTTGACATTAATAATTTATAATTTTCTTAATTCACTATTAATTATATTAGCAATTAGTAGCATAGTAAAAATACACGTTAACATACAATTTAAGAATAGTACAGTATAAACAAACATACCCTGTTGGAATCAACACCTTCCACTAAAGCCCTTGTCCGTTCCGTTGCCTTCACTGTCACCTTGAGGACACCATCAACATACACATGATAGCAGTCAATTGGTGGGGACGAACTGGCATCAGGAGGATTCCAGCCAATCAACACACTTTTGTTCAGTTGGCGTTCCAGCGTCAGTTGTTTTGGTGCTGGTACTAGCAGCGAGAAGAACACGTCTGACCACCAGAAATAAGTACTAAGCTACAACAGCTAAGCTAAGCTAGTGCAGGCTGCACAGTATAAACAGCGGTATCTACGCCTACTGATGCTTAAGCATTGGCCTAATTGATGTGACTGTAAAGTTTGAATTCTGTTCAAATTTAGTTTCAAGTGCTCTCATGTTCTTCTGTGTAACACATTGCAGTGTATAAAATCAATTAGCAAAATAAACAATTTAATAATGACTGATGTATATAGACACAAATATATATCTGAAATAAAAAAACAAAATTGTTATTTTCCTGTGAGTAACCTTAGTGTTTCATACATTTCATCAAATATTTGTAGTACTACTGTTATTCTGTATTTTGGCATCATATATTAGAGTGAAGTTATAAAAAACCAAACCTTTGGTTCCGCTGGTGTCTGTATACAATTTTTTTGATAATAAACACCTTTCTCCCTTGTTACAAGGTTAACTATAAACCTGTGTGTAATTACCTAAGTGTATACATTGTACTCCAACTTTTGGTATTATGTATTCAAACACAAATTTTTGGCCTATTCTTTTATTATTATTAACACTTTTTAATAGTTCGAGCAGCAATATGTTACTAATATTCATTTAGGCATTCATGACAAAACATTTATTATAATAAAAGTTAAAGTGTATGCAAAAACAATATAATATACTGTGAAGAAATTTACATAAAATAAATCTATAGATGACATCGTTTACAGCTGGTATAGTAAGCGTTGTCTGATTATATGTGTCAGTGAAAATTAACTTGTTTTAAAAGGTTTTGATTGTAAAAGAGATGTGGATTTTTGATTCTGATTGAGGTATCTGTCACATTTTATTAATACTGTAGTATTATAAAATCTTCTGCCAGTTCCTTTGTACAAATTTGATACATTATTTTATTTTTTATTACTTTTTTTTTAAACTTGCTATAATCAGCCATAAACACTAGAGGCATGTTATAGAATTCTGATGTGGTTAAATCCTACTAAAATCACCAGTTGCTTTGAAGTAGAGAACTAAACTGTTTATATGTTCAAACCTATCACTCATGGTTAACCAGATTTCATAGGAATTCAATAAGGTTTTCTCTGTGTCCCAGCAGACTTAGTTGTATTTAAACATTCTTTTATTACTTACGTGCCCATTAAATACCTAGGTGACTTGAGTTTTATTCACAGTGTTACCAAAATTATATTATTTTTGCCCAGTATCACAGTATAGCAATACAGTTTGTTTGCCTAGTGTAAGATTCTACTTAACTGGAGTAAAGATTCAGACTTTACATCTACATCTTATACAGGCTATGTAGCAGACCTATATGCCCAAATACGGATTTCTAATAAAAATTTCAGTGAAATTCCATAAACACTTAATGTAGCTCTATTTCTAAGCTAGCTGTGAGTATTAAACTAAGGCTTATAAATAATTATATGGGAATACACTACACTATCATTTATCCATAATTGATGGGACCGGACCCTTTCCGGATAAATGAAATTCTGGATACACCAAACTAATGGCGAAAATGCCGGTATTAGTGATGTTTACCTACCGCTATACAGAAAAGTTGCGTTTTTTATTTTGAAGACTTTATTCAAACTGTAATAGCCTACTGTACTGCATTTTATGAGTAAATCTTAAGGAAAAACAAAATCTATTTCAGAATATTATACTGTATAAACAAGAAAAAAATTTATTTAGCATTAGACATTATACATACATTATATTAAATTCAGTACAGTACAATAGTAGCATTTCTAAAAATTAACAAGTTTAATTTAGCGAGAAAAAACAATAATAAACACACATACATGAATGATCAAAGTCTTTTACTTTTTAAAAAAGTCCATTATTTTTTTCTGCTTTAGCGATGTTTCTCTCTTCTTAGCTGTACGGTCACGGAGTCTTTTTAGAAGTAACAGTTCTGCTGGGTTTGTCTCGCTTTCGTGCTCAAAATAATTTAATAATTTGTTCAGCACTGAAGTAGCCTCTGAATGGTTGATTGCCACTGTTACATCGTCCACATCATCACATCATCATCATCATCATCATTATCACCACCACCACCATCATCAACAGCATCATTGGAACTTGAATGTTCATTGCTTGATTTTTTAGAACACTCAGCGATGATCTCATCCTCAGTAAGGAATTGATGCCCGGGATCATATTGGTTACACCTACATTTAACCATTCGGATACTTCTTCCCCTTGAACATTTTCATTTTCAGCACTTTCTGTGGTTTCAGCATCGTAATTTTCTGCTATTTCTGGCCACAGCTTTTTCCAAGAATTTCTTAATGTTTTTTTGAGAAACATCTTCCCACGCTGCAGCAGACATATAAATTACATCTTTTACAATAATTTTCTTCAAAATGATCATAATATCTTCTACTATTTTACTCAAAAGAGCTTTATGATATCGCCGTTTTAAAGCCTCAAGCGAACCCTGGTCCAACTATTGGATTAGGGAAGTCACTTTAGGAGGAATGAATTTAATAAAAATGTCACCACTCCTCATCTCGTTCTCTGCAGGATGTGTAGGAGCAATGTCAATCAATAATATTGCTTTCAGAGGCAGTCCCTTTTCTGTCAGATATTTTTTGACATTAGGTACGAAGTCTTGGAAAAACAAATTTTTAAATAAATCTGCAGACATCCAGGCTTTTTTGGAGAATCTGTAGAGTATCGGTAACCAGTTAACACTTATATTTTTTAAAGCCCTTGGCTTCTCAGATTTTCTGATCAACATCAGCGGCAGTTTATGTTCACCTGTGGTATTTGAACAACAAAGCAATGTCACACGATCTTTACTTTTTTTGTGGCCTTTAGCTTTCTCATCTAGTTTAGACGCCAAGGATGTTTTTGGCATCATTTTATAAAACAACCCTGTTTCGTCAGCATTATAAACTTGGAATAGTGACAGATTTTCGTCTAAAACAAATTTCTCAAAGCTTATTTTATATACATCACTGGCCTCAACGTCTGCAACTAAGATCTCACCTGTCACAATGAGCTGCTGAATTCCATGACATTCCTTCCACCGCGTTAGCAACCCACTGCTAGCCGTAAGTGATAGATCTCCACCCATTTTCATGTTTAAATTGAATGCCCATTCTTGCAATATAGGGCCTGATATAGGGACACCACGGTCTCTTTCTTGGCAGAACCATAAAAAAAAGAGCATCGTCTAATACCTCATTTTTTGCTTTCCGAGCTGTACTCTTTTCTCCTAACCTGTCTTTGGTAACCATCTTTGCACAAAAGTTTTCTATATGAGCCCTGTTTCCAGTCGCCCACAGTGGAAGTCCCTACTCCATAATCCTTAGCAATATTATTTAGCGTTTCACCTTTGTCAAGTCTATGTACGGCCTCCAGCTTCTTTTGCATCGTAACGACATTCTTCTTTCTTTTACATGGCATTGTTTAATGAGACAAATGCAGTAAACAGAACAGTACATGAACACTTATGTATACAGACTACAAACACTTATACCACTATGAAATGTTTTGGAATTAAAAAGTAAAAATATGACTGCTTGCACACTGCGCACACAATGAAGCCCTGAACAGTATCAGTAGGTTGCTGTTACTGCACTAGGAAATGTAATTGGTCACAACACGATGTCTTCTGGCGCGCCAATGCATGAGTCACTCTGTGTTACAATCTTGCCTGTCACTCACCACGAGCTCACGCTTGCTACCGTCTGCGATAAGATTACACTGTAAAGTCAGCACAGGTGGAAGTCAGAAACCTTTGATGTAATAATGAGTCCTTAGAATTGTAACACTGGCTGCCTGCGCCAAACATCGCAATCCCACAGGTGGAGTTTTCTAGTAATTTGCGACTGATAAGATTCTCTTTGAATGCCGATGTTAACCAGATCGCCGAGGGAACTATGCACTGCACTGTATTATTTTTACCTTTGCAGTTTAGATTAATTGTGTTTAAGTTGATGACCTCTGAATGGGTATAACGTTGAATTTATAACAAAACAGGTTGTTTTTTGTACAAATCGTATCTTAAAATTCACCAGTAAAGTCGTTAAAAAAAAAATTTGGAAACTTATTCCGGATAAACAAAGGCCGGATAAACAAGAGTGTAGTGTACTCTTGAACACATCATTTGTTCTGAAGGAAATGGGGAGTCCAACATTTAAGGTAGTCATTATCCCCCCCCCCCAGTTGATAGTTCCTAGTTATGCCATTGGCTGTATATATATATATAATATTTAAAATTTATATTTACTTTACCTCAAGATGTTATTTTTCTCTTATTTGGAACATGTTTCGGGACCCTTAGTGTTCCCAAAATCATCAACACAAAGTTTCCCGAAACATGTTCCAAATAAGGTAAAAATAACATCTTGAGGTAAAGTAAATATAAATTTAAATATATTGTATACATCAAGAAATAGACTGTAGCAAAAAGTGTTTGTATATATTTATGTATGCATATTGTATAAATCCAATTTGGCCACACATGCAATAAACACTGGACATTAATTCCCAGACATAACCAATATGACACTAATAAAACACATACCACACAAAGGGACCATAATGAACATTTGGGAAATTTTACAAATATACAAACATAAAACACAAAACAAACTAATACCCGAACAAATACAAATCAATACAAAACATGACACAATTTTCAAAGCACTCAACATAGAAAATACACAAAACACTAATATATACACCACAGTCACACACAGTAATAACAATTTAAAAACCAAAAACCAATGGGAAGCCATAACAACAATAAACCAGCACACAGGTACTCGACAAGATTCAAAATTAGAAAGGCTGATGATGGGATCACTAAGGATCCCGAAATTTAATTGGGAGAAAACATCTTGAGGTAAAGTCATTATAAAATATATATATATATATATATATATATATTTTTATATTTATAATTACTTTACCTCAAGATGTTTTTTCCCTTATTTGGGACATGTTTCGGGAAACATATTGTTCCCATTCTTAGCCTTCTTAATTTTATTTTGATTCTTGTGGAGTACTTGTGTTTTGGTTAGTTGTTGTTATGGTTTCCTGTTGGTTTTTGGTACTTTAAACTGGTATTTTTGTGTGTGATTGTGGTGTATGTATTAGCTTATTCTGTATTTTCGATGTTGAGTGCTTTGAAAATTGTGTCATATTTTGTATTGATTTGAATTTGTTCAGGTATTAGTTTGTTCTGTGTTTGTATATTTGTAAATTTTTCCAAATGTTCATTATGGTGTCTTTGTGTGGTACGTGTTTTATTAGTGTCATGTTGGTTATGTCTGGGAATTCATGTCCTGTGTTTATTGCATGTGTGGCCAAATTAGATTTATATATTTTTGTTTTTTTGCATGCATTTAGATGTTCAAAATAACGTTTTTTTTCAGTTGTTTTTTGTTTGTCCTATGTAACATTTATTGCAATCTTGCCATCCAATTTTGTATATACCATTAGTTGTTGTGATATTTTTGTTGTGTGGGTTATTCATTTTTGTAAATTATTTTTATTAGTTTTTTATGCTATTTTAATGTCTGTGTTTTTAAATAGTTTTGTTAGCTTTGTAATTTTATTATTTATGTATGTGAATGGGGCCCATTTTTTATTGTTGTTATTATTTATGTGCTGTTAATTTTGACAATTTCTTAATTGTTCAGTTTTTATTTTATATTTTATTTTATTTTCTGTTTTGTTTATAGTATTTTTATTGTATCCATTTCCATACGCAATTTGATATGTTGTATTCCTTTCTGTGTTTGTTTCCTATTTGTTCAGGTGTATTTTGTACATTCTGTTAAATAGTGAATGGAAAGCTGCCATTTTATGTTGTGATGGGTGATCAGAATTGTTAGGTATAATGATGTTAGTGGAGGTTGGTTTTCTGTATATTGCATATTGTAGATGGTTATTGTTTCTTGTGATGGTTATGTCTAAATATTTTATTTTGTTATGTTTTTTTTTCTATTAATTGTATTTTTGGATGTATGTTATTGATTTGTTTTAATATGTTATCTGCAATTGTATTTTTGTTATTAGATACTCTATAGTCCATCATCTATATGTCTTATTCATATGCCATTTGGAACAAATGAATTTATAATTTTTTGTATGAGGACTGAAATTATTGTAGCAGTGAAAGATGAAGAGCAGCGAAGTATTGAAATCTGATGAATACAGAACAGAGTTTGAGAAAAGATTAATCTGCTATCAAAATCACTAAGTAGTCAGTTAAATGTGTGTGTGAGAAACAATTTACCACAACATAAACATACACATTATGTAAGCTGAAGTTATAAGCAAACACTTTGTATACTGAAACAAAGCTGTTTTATTTGGTACATATTAGTTTTTCAATTAAAATTTTGTTTTAAAAATTATAATTACTAACCATTGCAGCTTTACAATAAGTACTGCAGAGCTTAGAACCACCTGTCATATCACAAAATATGAACAGTCATATTTAGTCATATTTGCATATATATTATTTATATATTTCGTTGCTTTTGAGTGAATTGTATCAACATAAACATAGTTGACTAAATGTTTACTGATGACATGAGACTTCCACAGTCTGCATAAACTAACATGTTAACAGTAGTAGCCTTCCTGATGTTTGCATGAGACTTACCTATCTCTACTATACAGTCATTTAATACAGCTAACCAATAAATTTCACTTGGCCATGGAACTGTACATAATTACCTCACTCCTGCTCTCGACCTGTTGTAAGTGAATTGTGAGGAAAGGACGGGATAAGTGGCATCTCATCATCAGATTTACTTCCTAGTGACAGTTATATTATCTTTTTGTTTGTGTGTTATAAATGTGTTAAAGCGTTACTGATATAAAATTATTTAAAGCTAAAATGAATAATTATTTTTAAAATAATGTACAGTACTAGAAAATAGATGAAAGTGATAATAAACAAAAAACAAAAAGAGTACCGTAGGGACTGAAAATATATAAAGAAAAATTAATTTTTAAAACGTGTATCATTATTTATTATTGCTTTAGTTTTGTTCATAACAACCAACAAGCTGTCACTGATTAGTATGTTGCCTGATGACAACATTCTATATCTTAGTACGTATTCCAGAAGTTTAAGAGAAGTAATTGATGTTACTATAATGTCATTAATATTTGTTTAATTAGTAATAAAAAATAAAACTAACTGTTGTGCTTGCTCAAATTATCAACCTTTTCACATTTGTAATCTGGTCTGGATTGCCTGTAAATTCTCACATCACAGTTATGAAAACTGAAACTATTCTTTTAATTTAAAAAGTTTTTTTTAGCCATGTCATAATTAATAAAATGGTTTATTAATTCATTTCAGCTCTGATTTGTTCTAGACAGTTGTATTTCATACATGATAAAAATCTAGTAGTTCTTTTTTTGTATATTGCCATCATTCACTTTAAGTTTTTGTATTTATTTCCATATCTGCATAATTTAATTTGTTGATATTTTGTACTGTTAAAGTTATGTGAGTGAGTACCAAACTCTTTAACATCCAATATTTCTGTCATCTAGAACTTGGTACATACATACAGGTTTCCAAGTTGATAAATACAGTGTAAATACGTAACAATTTTGTTGCTCCAAGTAGTAATCACTCATATATATGTGAAAGAATTTCAGTAGTTCATGTTCACAGTGTACTAACATGAGGGCATTTCCAGGGAGACATTCTTATGTGGGGCAGGGGGACAAATATGAAAAGAAGAAATTGTTCCTTTTTCAAATGTTTTCTTCAAAAAAAAATTGCTTTAAATTACTGTTTTTTATTATTCTTGACAGCATTTTTGTGTATTGAAAAAATTATTATCCAAAAGCAAACTAATTTTCCCTCAAAAAACTGTAAAAAATGTTTTTGCTAGATTTACCTGATTTCCTCTCGTGAAAAAAGAAATGCACCAAATTTGTAACTAAGACTTTTCAAAGAACTGAACTTACATAGATAATACAGAATATTGTTTTCGAAATATGGTAAATTGTATCAATCAGTAGATTATTTTCAAAATTTATATGTGTGTGTGTGTGTGTGTGTGTGCAAGGCCGCAACCAGGAGGCCAAAGGGAGCATGTGCCCCGAGCGCCGCGCTGTGAGGCACTAACATTTCAAAATATTATTTGTACACTGTACACGGCACACCAAAACTGGTAATAAATAATTTAATATGAATGATATATATTTTCTTAAAATGAATATACTTATGTAATGTCATGTTTAACGTCATGTGACGAAGTTGCCAGCCCCTGTCAACTTATGAGTGGCATTGAATACCACGTGTCATGTTGATAATGACTGCAGGTAGGGAGCATGGTAACAACCACTAGTACCTTTGTATTAGATCTAATGTTTCTCTAAATTTTAGTATTCCAGTAGGGTATTCTAGTATTCTACCACATGACCAAACAAGGCTCCTTTTGTTATCAATTAGGAGTTGATAATTTATGGATGAACAATACATACATTGGAAATATTCTTTGCAATATTGTTTTAATAAGATTCTGCCATAGGAGCTTTGAATATTGTTAGGTAGGCACCAGTTACTGTGGTGCCCCATAGTTTCACGCTCAGTGGCTCATAACAAAATCCAATCCCACTCACAATGTCATCATAACCCTGACAAATTCACGAGCCTGGATTAATCTAGTACCCGTTGCCCATTCACAAGTTTCAATTCACCCAGCAGTTTGCCAGAGCTGCTTACCAGATGATGAGTAATTTGCATTTTTGCAGGATTAACGCTTTAGCTACACACAGAAGAGAGTTGCACGTACCCATAGAATACTACAAGGAGGCGCATTTGCTTGGTCGTGCCTGGTCCAACACTTATGCCACACAGGCCTGTTTTATACAATCAATTATCCACCCCTTTCAGTAGGAAGGCTTCAGAGATGTTTAAGGACATCTTATTGTCATTGGACACTGAACACATCAGAACCCTGCATTCTCAATATTCCTTGTTTCATGCCTTGGCTGTTGGCCATCAGCACCATGATTCAGGATCTACGTTGTCCAACACCCACTTTGTGGGAGCACACTGGTACTGTTGTTGCCAGTAGGTGCAACCACCATCTGGCATCGGTTGGAATGGTGTGCTGTGAAGCCAAGGTGGACAGATCCCACACAACCTCACTGTCTGGTACAACTTAACTACAGGAGCTCGAGCATATACTGATGTTGTTTGGGTGGATGCTCTAGCCTGACTCTGCATGTCAGCTGTAAACCCATGGCTCCCTTAAAGATTACCCGGCAGGAGCTTAGGGTCACATTGGCATGAGCAATAACCACGGCCAGCTTGTGGTGCTATGCTGTGGTGGAGAGGTATGGCAAGGATGCACTGACCAAGCTCAGGCCTGGACAACAGGAGACTCAAGTTTTTCCACTTAGATTGTGATCTGTTGCTGAGCTTATACGCAGTGTGGTGCAACTAGTCAAGCATGGAATTGCCATCAGCAAAGGCTAATTACCTGACAGATTACCAGGCAAGTGTGTAGAGTTTTGTTTAATAAATCTGAGTTCTAAAAATATTTTATTTGTTACTATGGACATTACTTATTAATTCTTGCCACCACAAACACTGTTGAAGTACTGAGGCTGTCCTTAGATCGTATTTTGAAGATATTATTTTTTATCTTAAAGAATATCATATCAAAATAAGTTCAGAATGAAATTTATATGTTTATAAAAACACAACAAAAAGCTCCTATGCATGATGCTCATGCACCTTAGTCTTATTTTATAAATAAAAAATAAAATTGTAACAAACTTTTAGGGCCTAATGTTTCTTGATTTCACCAATATTTAATCAAATCTAAGTTGAGTCTACCTTCTACTTTCTACCTTCAACATTACTGCTTGATTATTATTGTTTTTGTTTTGTTTTTGAGTTATCGTGGAGACAAAGTTGATTACACATGTACATACATGTGCACATATGAACTAACACAGAGACATAGAGATAGACCTCATTTTGAAAATGCGATTTTTGAATTAAGCGACTCTTTGGATTCAGATCCACCAAAATCTCATTTTTGAAGTCAAGGAAAACTTTATCGTTTCTAGCTAATGAAGAGGGCATTACAAATTGGAAAAGCTCAGTGAAAAGATAACAGATCATGAGAATCTCAAACCCACAAATCTTGGTTTTTGCCCTTGGAAAGCTATTGAATCTTCACTAGGAGAGGGAACAATAGACAAAGGGCTTCAAGATCATACAGTAAAAGAATGAAGTCTTTGGAAAGAAGTGTTACATTGTGTTGTGGATGCTGTAATGTCTCTGCAGAACAAGGAAGCCAGCTAAGGGGTGGGGGAAGTCACAAAAACCATACGACTTTGGTGATCCAAGAATTGACAAATTTCTAAATACAGTTGAGCTGGTATCGCATTACAATGTTCATTTATCGAAACACATTAAGAGGCATAAGATAGGGCAATTGAGCTACTTCTCATGGAAGTGAAAAATGAATTTTTAGATTTTAGAGCAGGGAAAATAAATCGATATACTGAACACCAGATATTTTTCATTAACTTTTTACTCAACCCTTGATATCAACCATAAGGAACTAATGACAGAAATAACTCATTATGTGAAAATGGCAGAGAATGGAGCGGAAATTTTAAGAAGATTAATTTTTATTATGAGTAACTGAAGTGATTTTGTAAAAAGGTAGACAAAGATGATTTGAATATGAAGAAATGCAGAGAGGAGTTGTACAACAATAGGGCCAATACAGCTGGTATCTAAAGGGGTAAATTCAGGAATACTCCAGGAATACAAACTTGCATTTTTTTGTGCCTTGTGCGGCGGCCCACTCTCTGAATAAATTTAGAGCACATGTTGCTGAATGACATAGTACTTATCTCAAGAAGTCAAAAAGACCTAAAAGAGGGTTTCTTGAGTCTAGAAGAGGCCGCAACGAATTTAGGTCTAAAGTACTGAAAAGACCAAATTCATGTTAACACGCAGTAAAATACAAAAAGAGCACCCCTGGTAATTGGAGGAAAACATTTCAATAGCTTGAAAAACTTAAATACCTGGGCTCACTAATTATTACTTGGACAACATTATGGCTAAAGAAATAAAAGAAAGGATATCTGCTGGAAACTGATGTTACTTCTCCCTACAAGGAATATATATATTACAACAATACATAACATAAATTTAATATACTGTAATTTATGTGGCCCCACGTTCTTTGGGACGCCAAAATTATACAACGATACCTTTTGTATATGCAGGTTGTAAATAATTATAACAATATCAGGTGAAACTATAATAAGAGTAGTAAATTTATGAGTAGTTAAAATTTCACGTTTATTGTTTTAACAAGCATTATAAATAATAAAACATTGTTAATAATCTCCGATCAAGATATCACTCATTATTAAGTTCATCTCTTAAGCTATATGGTGTTTAACACATTTAAAACACTCTTACCTCTAGACATGTTAATAATCTTAATCTAGACATTTATTCAAATTGATTTAATAAAAAAAAAAGTTAAATGTAATAAAGTTTTATTTTAATTGAATTCATATAACTCAGATCTGACCTCAGCTTGCTCAGTCTATACCAATGTTTCTTTTTTTCTTTTTAAAATAATTTAAAATTATATTGTTTACTCTTAGACTGGCATTTGTTTCGTATTCAAAATTTAAATTATTCTTTCCTACAAAATGCAAATATCAAACAATTTCAATTATTTTACTTTGATAAAAAAAAAATTCTAACTCAAAATTAAACTCTCTTTTTTCTTCTATATTTATATTTATCTATGTGCGATCGCTCATTCTTATGAATAAAACATTTACATAAGACTCAAATTACATTCTTTCTAATTATAAACTTTTTTGTTTTAATTCATTGTCTCTATATATAGTCTTTATGAGCTCTTTAAAAAAATCATTTATAAATGCATTATGCATGTCACCTCGAGTTTTGATGACCTTACGACTTATTGATGGGGTCCAGCGTTGTCCAGAGTTGGGTTTCCGTTACTCCTGGCTTGGCGTGGTCCTGGATATGTCCAGAGTCCAGCGTCGTTCTCCAGCAGTGTGTGGTCCATCCCAGAGAATTACTATCTGCTGCGAGGTGGATCTCGTTTGGCTGTTAGGCTTCTAAAAAGCATCTCCTAATGTCTAGCATCTCGCGTCGCTCTTTGTAGCTTCTCTGTTGATACTCTTGCTTACCTAAACGGCCCCGGTACTCTATGTTTCCCGAAATAGTGTAAACATAATTACTGAACGTCTTTATTCGTTCGTAGATGAGACTTATAATAAAATAAAACTGTTCTGCCAATGGACAGCATGTCCGACTGCAACTGTGTTTTGAAAAGAAGAGAAGAGTTTCCAGTCGAACCCTTAATTTATACCCTCTCGAGATTCCGCACCTGTTGGTTCCTAAATTATCCTGTCAAGACCTGCAGATCACATGATAGCCCCCACTCCCGAACCTTTTCATATATTTGCAATTTTTTGCAAATGGCAATGTTTTGTACGGAATTGAGATAGCACAAATCATAGCTAATTTGATTAAGCACTCACTGTATTAATTTGAGCGTCTTAGTGTAATTTGCGTATTTTTGGCACATATATTTCGCACTGACTTCGCGTAGCGTGTCCTATTAACGTCATTTTCTTACTGTGGATACCTACAAAATTTACACACACTTTGGTGCCTTTTGTTTGTTTATAAACTAATTAGTTTTCACACAGTGAATTAAAATAATTATTTTTGTAATTAATTGAGGAGGGTAGCTGAGATTCCTGTCTGTACATGCATCACTAACACACAAGATACACGCGTAACACACATACAATCGAGCAGGTGTTCTTTGCCTGTTTGAACAGGTTAATTTCTCCCCTAGTATAACAATGAAACATTTTTACAATCCCAGACCTGTCCATTTACCCCAAACTTATAATAATTTTACAAATTTTATATTTCTTTAAATCAATGCTCAATACAGCATATGGCCACTGTATCGTTGCATTATTCCTCTGCTTGAAAAAAAAATTAATAAATATTTATTTATTAAATTTTTGTCTATTTGTTCTAGACAAATAAAAATAATATTATACTAGCTTAACCTTATTTTATATCAGTTAAATGACACATAATAATGAGCAGGTCAGTATAACGCTCACCTGTGGTGGAATGCAAGAATTATATTCACCCCCCCCATTATAACAGCTGAGCGGTGCATTGACCTTGGACAGGTGCAGTGGCCTTGTTCTTCTCTCTTTCTCTTCTCGCTATTCATACGTAGAATTTCTTGAATTTGAATGACGTTGCAGATATTTGCCGATGTCCTTTTCTTTGCTCTCGTCGTATACGATGAACGTGTGTCTTCCCACGCGTTGTTTCAACGTATAAGGTCCATTGTACAACCAAAAGAATTTCTTCGCTGTGTTGTCAATGCATTTTCCGACTGGATTAGCTTTCAACAGAATTTGTTCCCCTACGTCGAATCGTTGTAATTTATGTGTTCTATTGAACTTTTCTCTCCTCTTGTTACCTTGTTCTATGATGCGTTGTTTAGCGTACTCCACCTTTACACTTAATGGAATAGGTACATTTTGATTCTCTGGCTTGCTTACATATTTGGTCCAGAATCTAATAGGTTTTTTTACTTCATCTAGCTCGAGTGGCATATAACTTGTTGCTTCGCTATAATTTTCATTTATTGCTTTTTCAAAGAAAGGTAAATATTCTGCCAATTTGTTGTGTTGGTCGTGACAGTAGATTCGTAGATATTTACCTAACTCTTTATTTACTCTTTCCGCGAGATTTCCCTGTGGGTGTCATACTGATGTGAGTACAGGTTGGATTCCATTTTCACGAAGAGTCTTCTCCCATATATCGCTTTGGAACTGCACTCCTTGGTCGCTAAGTACCTTCTTCATTTTACCATATGCAGGAATGTTTTTCTGCAAGAGTATTTTAAAACAACTTTAGTTGTGGGTCGCATAATTGGATACAGAAGGACGGCTTTGGAAAATACATCAATACAAACAAGTATGTGTTTCACTCCATGACTTGATCTTGGAAGTGGTCCCAAAAAATCCACTGCAATTAGCACTCCTTTCTGGTCCTTCTCGATACTCTGCATTTCCACACAGATATGTAGATTCGGTCCTTTTGCTGTTTGACACTCATAACATTTCTTACTTTCATTTTTAATCTTCCTGAACATATTATTGATGGTGAAATCTCCACGTAGGCTTAAGTAACATTTAAGTGCAGCAGCATGTGCTAAACTTTCGTGTGTTGGTTGAATCAATTTATGCAACATATCATTTGTTAATACTACCTTCCAATCTTGCCTCATTAGTTTATATAAGACTCCATTTTGTACCTTGTAATGGTCTGGTAGGTGATCTTGTAGCTTAAATCCTCTCGTAGCATCATCTGAGTCTTGTTGTTGTGCTAGATTCTTCAGCATGTGTTTAACTCATTATCAGCAGTAAATTTAATAGGTAACAGTTGTAACTCATTATGGTTATTTTCGTAGACCTCTTCACACTCTTCTGTGATGTATCTACTCAAAGTATCGGCTATAAAATTATCTTTCCCTTTACAATATTTTATAGTAAAGGAATACTCACCAATTGCTAGGATCCATCGTAATAATCGAGCGTTGATTACTTTACATTTTAATAGAAATGATAACGCTTTATGGTCCATATGTATTTCAAAATGCGTTCCGTAAATATAATATCGAAACTGTTTCAGGGTGTATACTATAGCAAGTATCTCCTTCTCAGATGTAGAGTACTGCTTCTCTGGCCCTTTGAATACTCTACTGGCATATGCAATGACACGGTGTTCTCCTATAGAATCTTGTTGATACAGCACACTTCCACACGCGTAGTCACTAGCGTCTACGTAGATAACGAATTTTCCATTTCGCTGTGGATGATGAAGCATTATGTTTTCAATGAATAACTTCTTGACTTGGTCGAAGGCATCTTGATGTTTCTTCTCCCACTTCCATTTGTGATTTTTCTTTGTTAACTCCAGCAACGGTTGTGTTCTTTCTGCATATTGTTGTGAGAATCTTCTATAGTATCCTGTGAGCCCAAAAAATGCTCGTAACCTTTTAATGTTCTTCGATGTAGGGAAATCGGTAATACTGGATATCTTTATGGGATCAGGTTGAATACCTAAGGATGAAATAATATGACCTAGGAATTGGATTGAGGATTTTATGAATTCGCACTTGTCTAGGTTAAAGGATATATGGGCTTCCCTAACCTTGTTTAATATAGTGTTAAGATGTTCAATATGTTCGTGAAGTGTTTTTGATACTACCAGGATATCATCCACAAACACTATGGTGTAAGGCTCCACTTCTGGTCCTAATGCTTTCTCCTGACATTTTACAAACGCTTCCAAACTCGTGCTCAAACCAAAGGAAACTACCTTGTGTTGGTAGCATTTATTTTTGGATAGGAAAGCGGTGTATTTTCTATCTTCTCTTCTAATTGGAATTTGCCAAAAACTCGACCGTAAATCCAACTTAGACAAATAACGTGCTCCTTCACACTTTGCAAATAACTTGTCTGCAGGTGGTGCACAATCGAATTCACGTAGAACGATGCTATTCAAACTCCTCATGTCCAGGCATAAACGTACTTCTCCACTCTTATATATTCTTTACTACAACTAGAGGATTAAGAAAGTTGCTGTTCTACCGCTCAATGATGTTATATTCTATCATCCGTCGTATTTCCAGTTCCACTTCTCCCTCGTACTTCATGGGTATTGGATACGTTTGTCTGACAAATTTTGTAGGGTCTGATACCATAATAGCATGTTCGTAGACTGTGGTCTGCGTCGGTATATCACTGAATACTTCATTATACTCTTCTATTAATTTAAATAACTTTGCTTCTTCCTGAGATGACATTCCTTCCTTGGCTGTATTAGCATGCTGAGTAGGTGCATATCGTATACGTGGCTTGGATACGACAATAGGTTTTCCACTTACCTCACAATTTTCTTCATTTTCATTCATAATTAATTCATATAGAATCCTTATAATTACATACAATCTTATTGTTATTAATATCAATCCTTGAATTTAAAGTATTTAATAAATCTATTCCAATAATTCCATCATATATAAGTTTATTCATTAAGTCATAGGATATGTTATTACTAAGTCCTTACAATTTAAAGTTACATAAGATTGCTATCTAACCTTTTCTCTCTAATTCATGGCTGTAATAACATTTATATTTTTGACAGGTAAAATAGCCGTTTGTTTAAATTATTTTTTATTTTGTTGTACCCACTTATTGTTTAGTACAGTTAATTGGCTACCTGTATCGATTAACATTTTAATTCTATATCCATTAATTCGTACATTAATTATAGGACAATTTATTTCTTGTTGATTTGGTGTCACCTTCCTGTCGGTGTCTAATAACTCATTTCTCACGTCGCACGGATATATATTGTTTATTGTGTAGCCGCACGTCATGTTTCTCCGTCATTGTTTTGTGTCGTGGGAACAGGATGGTTGAACATGCCCCTGTTGCTGTCTCACTTTTATTTCCTCATCTGCGCTCTCTCTCTTGCTCTGCATTGTGGATACGGTGCGATCATATGGTTTACTAAACATTTTCTTCCAATTTGTATCGCGCACGTTTCTCTCAGCGTGTTGTTCCTTCTGTACATCGCGTGTGTTATTCACAGCTGTGTTTTGCTTTACACTGTGCATTGGCGGCGTATAATTTTGCTTATAATTATCACGGTTTTGCGTATCATCACGTTTTCGTGCTTTATCACTATGGTCGTAACTAGCATGATAATTAATGCGTGTTTGTTGATTGTGTGGTGAAGTGTTACTCTTGTTAATATTTTGTGATTGAGTGACAAGTATTAAGAATTGTTCGATCATTTTGACACCCTGCATATATACAGCTAACTGAATATCTCAATGGAAATGGTAAGACAACTTAGACACTATCTCATACTCAGAAAATTTTGGTTTGAAATGTTTTATGCGTTCAATCTGCGCTATAGTGTACTGCTCAATACTCTGGCCTCCATGCGGATTATATTTACCATACTCCAATTGGTCACGTACTTGCCTTTGAGTGTGGATATTCCAGTACATATTTTCGAATGCTTCTCTGAATTGCTGATACGTGGTTATATAGATATATACACATATATATTGCAACGATACAGCCATATGCTGTATTGAGCATTGATTTAAATAAATGTAAAATTTGTAAAATTAATATAAGTTTGGGGTAAATGGACATGTCTGGGATTGTAAAAATGTTTCATTGTTACACTAGGGGAGAAATTAACCTGTTCCAACAGGCAAGGAACACCTGCTCAATTATATGTGTTACGCGTCTATCTTGTGTGTGTTAGTGATGCATGTACAGACAGCCCAGCAACCCTCCCCAATTAATTACAAAAATAATTATTTTAATTCACTGTGTGAAAACTAATTAGTGTATAAACAAACAAAAGGCACCAAAGTGTGTGTAAATTTTATAGTTATCCACAGTAAGAAAATGATGTTAGTAGGACACACTACGTGAAGTCAATGCGAAATAAGTATGCCAAAAATATGCAAATTACACTAAGACGCTCAAATTAATACAGTGAGTGCTTAATCAAATTATCTATGATTTGTGCTATCTCAATTCCACACAAAACATTGCCATTTGCAAAAAATTGCAAATATATGAAAAGGTTCGGGAGTGGGGGCTATCATGTGATCTGCAGGTCTTGACAGGACAAATTCGGAACCTACAGGTGCGGAATCTCAAGAGGGTATAAATTAAGGGTTCGACTGGAAGCCCTTCTCTTCTTTTCATGACACAGTTGCAGTCGGACACGCTGTCCGTCGGCAGAACAGTTTTATTTTGTTATAAGTCTCATCTATGAACGAATAAAGACATTTTCAGTAATTATGTTTACACTAGTACAGGAAACGTAGAGTACCGGGACCGTTTAAGTCAGCAAGAGTATCTACAGAGAAGCTACAAAGAGCGACGCGAGATGCTGGACGTTAGGAGATGCTTTTTAGACACCTAACAGACGAACGAGATCCACCTCGCAGCCAATATTAATTTTCTGGGATGGACTATACACTGCTGGAGAATGATGCTGGACTCTGGACATATCCAGGACCACGCCAAGCCAGGATAACGGTAACCCAACTCTGGACAACGCTGGACCCTGTCAATAAGTCGTAAGGTCATCAAAACTCGAGGTGACATGCATAATGCATTTATAAATGATTTTTTTAAAGAGCTCATAAAGACTATATAAAGAGACAATAAATTAAAAAAAAAGTTTATAATTAGGTAAATAATGTAATTGAGTCTTATATAAATGTTTTAGTTATCTTGTTGTTGCATCCTCTTCGTTCACTTATTAATTTAATAATATATATAATACTTTCACTTATGTGCTCAACCCACTGAAGAAGAGAAACAACATCTTGAAACGTTTGGGAAGTGACAACAGTAAGTTCATAAGTGAAAGTATTATATATATTATTAAATGTTTTAGTCGTAAGAATGAGCGATCGCATGTAGATAAATATAGAAGAAAGAAAAAGAGTTTAATTTTGAGATAGTATTTTCTTTTTATCAAAGAAAAATAATTGAAATGATTTGATATTTGCATTTTGTAGAAAAGAATAATTTACATTTTGAATAAGAAACAAATGCCAGTCTAAGAGTAATTAATATAATTTTAAATTTATTTTTAAAAAACACTGGTATAGACTGAGCAAGCTGAGGTCAGATCTGATTTAAATTAATTCAATTAAAATAAAACTTAATTATATTGAAATTTTATTTCTTTTATTAAATGAATTTGAATAAATGTCTAGATTAAGATTATTAACGTGTCTAGATGTAAGAGAGTTTTAAATGTGTGTAACACCGTATAGCTTAAGAGATAAACACTTAATAATGAGTGATATCTTGATCGGAGATTATTAACAATGTTTTATTATTTATAATGCTTTTTAAACAATAAACATGAAATTTTAACTACTCATAAATTTACTACTCTTATTACAGTTACACCTGGTATCATTATATAAAATTGGCTCCCCAAGAACGTGGGGCTCCTCAAACACAAGTAAATTTGTACTGTTATAATACATATATATAAAATGGATTTCTACGGCCTAGGCTGCTTCTCCGTCCTTAGTTTCCATTCTCTTCTATTATAGCACATGCCTTCTTCCAGGCCTCTAAGTTGCCTTCATCTACACCCTCTCGCCAACTTCTTCGTGGCCTTCCTCTTTTCTTCCTCTCATATGGTATCCACTCTAAAATTCTCTTGGGCCATCTGGTTTTATCCATTCTTTTTGTGTGTCCAAACCATACTAGTTTTTTTTTTAATCTCTTCCACTATGTTCTTCGTCATGTTGATACTCTGTCTAATTGTTTCATTTCTGACTCTTTCCAGTTTCGATTTTCTACAACTACGTCTTAAATAATCCATTTCGGTAGCTAAGAGTTTTCTCGGTTTTCCTTGTCATATCCCATGTTTCGGCTCCATATGTGACTATATTTAGGAAGATGCTCTTATGCACTATATATCTTATTACTATATACTATACTAATTACTGTATAGCACTAAAACTCTGAGAAATACCTACTGCTGTTTGACGAATGAGTCAAAGGTTCGAGGAATTGAACTCAGCTCTGCCAACAAATCCGACTCTCACGTCCGTGAAGACTATAATAATTTATAGTCATATAACCCCTGGCTACATGGCGTGCAATGGGTGTACGTTATGTAGCAGATGAGAGAAGGTGAAAGGCACGTTTCCGGAGCCTATAGTTAACTGGAACACATCGGCTAAGGAAGTAAACTCTACCAGAAAATCATGAATATAATTATTTCACTACCGACTCGGAACACAAATTTTTATGGGTAAAAACGTAAATGTTTTACCTTATAACATGAACCGGTTTTCGCTTTTCAAAAAGCTTCTTCAGAGGTTGCCACTGGCAGCACTGTACGTCTTGTTGTTGGCGACGGAATCGATTTTTGAAACAACGATGTTGTGTGTGTGGGGTGTGATATGTTCGAATAAAATGTGTGATTTAAATTGTGTCTGTTCATTTAGGATGTCTTTTTTATTTGTTTTCGCGTGTTTGTATATTTCCAATTGTTCTAGAGTGTAGAGTTTTCGGCCTTTTGTGTGTGCGTGTAGAATGTTTATGTTATTACTTTGTCAAATTTTGTTGCTTCCCTGCTATATACACTTTTTCCTCGAACGAGGCCTTTCAGTTTCGCAATCATTATCAAGTTCTTCTTACAACAACATTAAAATACCTACTTCCCTTATATATATACTAACCCTCCCACGCATCACCGGTTACATTCAACCAATAGGAGGCAGTACTTACCGCCCAGTCCTTGTTTGCCCCGCCCCTTACTCAGTCAACCTGACCTCGTCATATACATTATCCTCTAGAAATCTCCTACAGCTTTCTACCTTCTGAACCTATCCTGTAATCGTATTACACCTTTTATACACTACTCTTTCAAAATATAGTAAAATATATCCTCATTACTAAATTCAGTCTTTATGTTCATCAGCTCATTACTATTCTTTTCCCTTACTTTTAATATTTCTAATTCTTCATACAATTTGCGTTTACTTATGATATTCTCTAACCTTACTATTTCGACGTTCTCTGTTGGGTCTAAAAACCTATGCCCTGTTTCATTAAAATGTCTCGCATAGAGCGAATTCGTAGTTCTGTCTCCTTCTCCTCTTGCATGCTCCCTCAATCTGATTTCGAACTTACGTCCTGTTTCACCCAGGTAAACCTTATCACTAATTCAGGCGTTATTTCAGTACTACTATTCTTTATATAATCAAAAACTGTCTTTGTCTTTTTTACCGCTACATCTATATTGTGTTTTTCAAAGCACTTGATTATGTTCCTCGTTTGAAATCCCAGATACGTTATTGATCCTATGTATTTCTTTTCTTTCTTCTCTTCTTGTCTACTATTTCCTTCTGTTCTTTTTACAATTTTCTCTACTATCCCCGGTTTATAATTATTATTTTTCGCTATTTCTTCTATTCTTTTTAACTCTTCTGTTTTACATGAATCATCTTCTAAGTATTTTATTGCTCTATAACAAAATGAGTTTAGTGCAGCCATCTTGTGACTTACGGGATGGTATGATTCCTGAGGTATAATTAAGTCTGTATACGTTTCTTTTCTAAATACATCAAATTTAAAAACACCACACTCTATCTTTATATTTAGATCTAGGTAATTTATTTGTACTCCACCTATTTCCTCTTTGAACTTAATTTTATTTTCAATATGATTAATGTCATTCATTAGTTCTGCGAATTCTTCATTCCCACACCACCAAAATGTCGTCTTATCCTTATCCATTCCTATATTTTATCCTTATATTTTGATTCCATTAGGACACGCCTCTCAAAACAATTCATATATATTTCCGCCATTACTGATGACAACGGACAACCCATTGGTAGCCCCTCCTTTTGAATATAATACTTATTATTAAACCTAAAGTAGTTTTGGTGTACGCACACTGTCAGTACTTTTATTAAATCACTTATGTACTGATACTGTCCTAAATTGTTATTTTTAATAATTTCTACAGTATGTTCAACCGATATATTCGTAAACATATCTGACACATCTAACGACATAAGTTTCGTATTTTCACTTATTTTTACTAACTTCAACCGTTCTATTACATTTCTACTATTTTCTACACTATATGTTACCTCAAAATTGTATAACGTCCTAATCAACTTGCTCACTTCTTTCAATATCTTATAACTAGGCGAATTAATAAACAAAACTTTTGGCCTAAACGGCATACCTTCTTTATGGAATTTTGGTTGACACCTCAACCTTGGCGCTTCCGGGTTTGATTCTATAAGTAATTTCTTCTTCTTATCGCTTAGGAATGTTATTTCTTTTAACACTTTTTTAATTTGAGCTTGGTATTTGCTTGTGTAATCATATTTTATACCTTGATATGGGCCGTCTTTTATAAAGTCTTCTGTCTTGTTTATGTACCATGTCTAGTTTACTTTAAAAACTAAATTCTTGGATTTCGTTGTCCATGACGTGTCCGTTACTTAACTAAATATCACTATAATATTGACGACTCAGAACACAAAGTTTTTTATAAGTAAAAACGTAAAGTTTTACCTTACAGCCTAAACCGGCTTTCACCTATAGAAGGCTTCATCAGAGGCTGTCGTTAGTAGCGCTGCTCGTCTTGTTGTTGGCGACGAGAAAGTGTTTCGAAAGATTGAAGCTGTGTGTGTGTGGTGAGATGTGTTCGAATAATGCGTGCGATTTGAATTGTGTCTGTTCGTTTAGGATGTCGTTTTTATTTGATTTTGTGTGTTTGTATATTTCTAATTGTTCTAGAGTGTCTAGTTTTCGGCCTTTTGTGTGTACGTGTAGTATGTTCATGTTATTGTCGATGTTTTTATATGTGTGGTTTGCTTCAGTGAGGTGGTTTGCGAAGGTAGATTCTGTAGTGGTGTGGAGTGCTTTTGTGTGTCCAATGTATCTCTGTTTGAAGCTACTTCCTGTCTGGCCTATGTAGAATTTACTGCAATTTGAACAATTTAGTTTATATACACCGGGTAGATCGAATTTGTTTTGTGCTTTGGGCATGCGTTTTGATAGTGTGTGTTCTGTTTTGTTAGTAGTTTTGTAAGCGATTCTGTATCCTGCTTTTTTGAATTTGTGGGCAATTTTTTCTGTTTGTTTGTTGATGTATGTTAGTGTTATGAATTTGTTGTTTTCTGTCTTTGTCTGTTGTTTGTTTTGTGTTTTGTGTAGGAGTTTACTGACTATTGTTCTGTCATAACCGTTAGATTCTGCTAGATATTTTATCGTGTTTAGTTCGTCTTTGTAGTCTATTTCATCTAAGGGGATGTTGTTAAGTCTATGTATCATGGTTCTAAAATACCTAGTAACAAAAATAAAAGACATACACATCCCCCATAACGCCACATTAGCCTCCTTTGACATTAAAAACCTGTACACAAACATCCCCATCTCTGAAACAATCACCATCCTACAAAACAAACTCAAACAGAACAACACACCAGACGAACTTATCAATGAAATAACAGAAACTCTGAACATTATCACAAAACAAAACTACTTTACTTATAACAATAAATACTACACACAGAACGATGGCCTACCCATGGGCTCCCCCATATCCAGCATTCTAGCAGAAGTCTTCCTCCAACACTTAGAAAAAACAAAAATACTCACAAACAATGACAGACACTCACATAAAATACTATATTGGCACAGATACGTTTATGACATTCTAATACTATACAGGGGAAACAAAAGACAATGTGAACAGTTACTAACGCACATAAACAAAATACATAAAAACATAACCTTCACTGCCGAATACGAACACAACAATACCATAAACTTCTTAGACCTCTCCATCACAAAACTAGAACACAGGCACAAATTCAGTATATACAGAAAACCAACTACAACTGACACACTAATACACAACACCTCCAATCACCCAATACAACACAAACTAGCTGCTTTTAGAACCATGATACATAGACTTAACAACATCCCCTTAGATGAAATAGACTACAAAGACGAACTAAACACGATAAAATATCTAGCAGAATCTAACGGTTATGACAGAACAATAGTCAGTAAACTCCTACACAAAACACAAAACAAACAACAGACAAAGACAGAAAACAACAAATTCATAACACTAACATACATCAACAAACAAACAGAAAAAATTGCCCACAAATTCAAAAAAGCAGGATACAGAATCGCTTACAAAACTACTAACAAAACAGAACACACACTATCAAAACGCATGCCCAAAGCACAAAACAAATTCGATCTACCCGGTGTATATAAACTAAATTGTTCAAATTGCAGTAAATTCTACATAGGCCAGACAGGAAGTAGCTTCAAACAGAGATACATTGAACACACAAAAGCACTCCACACCACTACAGAATCTACCTTCGCAAACCACCTCATTGAAGCAAACCACACATATAAAAACATCGACAATAACATGAACATACTACACGTACACACAAAAGGCCGAAAACTAGACACTCTAGAACAATTAGAAATATACAAACACACAAAAACAAATAAAAACGACATCCTAAACGAACAGACACAATTCAAATCGCACGCATTATTCGAACACATCTCACCACACACACACAGCTTCAATCTTTCGAAACACTGTCTCGTCGCCAACAACAAGACGAGCAGCGCTACTAACGACAGCCTCTGATGAAGCCTTCTATAGGTGAAAGCCGGTTTAGGCTGTAAGGTAAAACTTTACGTTTTTACTTATAAAAAACTTTGTGTTCCGAGTCGTCAATATTATAGTGATATTTAAAAACTAAAGTAAAATTGAAGAAAACTCTTAGCAAAATATGGTTTAATAAACAGTGCGAGTATAGAAATATAATACTGAAATATGCAAAAATTAAGATAAATAATAATGGTAAAGTAGCGACAAAAGTGAAAAAATTTAGTGAAAAATTATGGGTAAAATTAGAAATTAGGCACCTCTACGGAAAACTAAATACATTTAATAAAGAATTATTTAAAAGGCACTTGGAATTATATAAAATATTCTCACTTATAGAATTGGAAGAAATATTATACGGGTTTGGTGAGAATTACGTAAATAAGAAATCACAGAATTTAAACTACAAATTACTTGGTAAATTAGAGAAACTATCCAAAAAAGGAAATATAAGGGTAGGTAACAAAAAGAGTAGTGAGGAAGGATTTGCCCAACGAGTGGTTAACCTTAGAGAAGTTACACTCACAGAAGAGGAACAAAAGTTATTAGATAAGTGTTTAAAATATGCACCGCCTGTTGGCATAAATAGGGAAAAGGCATTAGTGGAGTGTGAAGTAATAGTAGAGAAAATAGAAAATGAGGATACTAAATAATAAATGAGGTATGAGTTAAAAGAAATTGTTGAAAAAATGTATAATAAAAGTACAAATAGAAGAAATAAGGTGGAAGAACAGGTCACGAATGATGTAAAGAAATTGAAAAATAAAATAAAAGAAAATAATCTACCAGTTACTAAAGCAGACAAAGGAAATACTTTGGTTGTAATGAAGAAAGATTGGTACATAAAAAAGACAGAAGACTTTATAAAAGATGGCCCATATCAAGGTATAAAATATGATTACACAAGCAAATACCAAGCTCAAATTAAAAAAGTGTTAAAAGAAATAACATTCCTAAGCGATAAGAAGAAGAAATTACTTATAGAATCAAACCTGGAAGCACCAAGGTTGAGGTGTCAACCAAAATTCCATAAAGAAGGTATGCCGTTTAGGCCAATAGTTTTGTTTATTAATTCGCCTAGTTATAAGATAATCGAAAGAAGTGAGCAAGTTGATTAGGAGGTTATACGATTTTGAGGTAACATATAGTGTAGAAAATAGTAGAAATGTAATAGAACAGTTGAAGTTAGTAAAAATAAGTGAAAATACGAAACTTATGTCGTTAGATGTGTCAGATATGTTTACGAATATATCGGTTGAACATACTGTAGAAATTATTAAAAATAACAATTTAGGACAGTATCAGTACATAAGTGATTTAATAAAAGTACTGACAGTGTGCGTACACCAAAACTACTTTAGGTTTAATAATCAGTATTACATTCAAAAGGAGGGGCTACCAATGGGTTGTCCGTTGTCATCAGTAATGGCGGAAATATATATGAATTGTTTTGAGAGGCGTGTCCTAATGGAATCAAAATATAAGGATAAAATATAGGAATGGATAAGGATAAGACGACATTTTGGTGGTGTGGGAATGAAGAATTCGCAGAACTAATGAATGACATTAATCATATTGAAAATAAAATTAAGTTCAAAGAGGAAATAGGTGGAGTACAAATAAATTACCTAGATCTAAATATAAAGATAGAGTGTGGTGTTTTTAAATTTGATGTATTTAGAAAAGAAACGTATACAGACTTAATTATACCTCAGGAATCATACCATCCCGTAAGTCACAAGATGGCTGCACTAAACTCATTTTTTTTATAGAGCAATAAAATACTTAGAAGATGATTCATGTAAAACAGAAGAGTTAAAAAGAATAGAAGAAATAGCGAAAAATAATAATTATAAACCGGGGATAGTAGAGAAAATTGTAAAAAGAACAGAAGGAAATAGTAGACAAGAAGAGAAGAAAGAAAAGAAATACATAGGATCAATAACGTATCTGGGATTTCAAACGAGGAACATAATCAAGTGCTTTGAAAAACACAATATAGATGTAGCGGTAAAAAAGACAAAGACAGTTTTTGATTATATAAAGAATAGTAGTACTGAAATAACGCCTGAATTAGTGATAAGGTTTACCTGGGTGAAACAGGACGTAAGTTCGAAATCAGATTGAGGGAGCATGCGAGAGGAGAAGGAGACAGAACTACGAATTCGCTCTATGCGAGACATTTTAATGAAACAGGGCATAGGTTTTTAGACCCAACAGAGAACGTCGAAATAGTAAGGTTAGAGAATATCATAAGTAAACGCAAATTGTATGAAGAATTAGAAATATTAAAAGTAAGGGAAAAGAATAGTAATGAGCTGATGAACATAAAGACTGAATTTAGTAATGAGGATATATTTTACTATATTTTGAAAGAGTAGTGTATAAAAGGTGTAATACGATTACAGGATAGGTTCAGAAGGTAGAAAGCTGTAGGAGATTTCTAGAGGATAATGTATATGACGAGGTCAGGTTGACTGAGTAAGGGGCGGGGCAAACAAGGACTGGGCGGTAAGTACTGCCTCCTATTGGTTGAATGTAACCGGTGATGCGTGGGAGGGTTAGTATATATATAAGGGAAGTAGGTATTTTAATGTTGTTGTAAGAAGAACTTGATAATGATTGCGAAACTGAAAGGCCTCGTTCGAGGAAAAAGTGTATATAGCAGAGAAGCAACAAAATTTGACAAATTTGTTATGAAGACTGCTAACATAGAGAAAATAACTGGTTCATGTTATTGTCGATGTTTTTGTATGTGTGGTTTGCTTCAATGAGGTGGTTTGCTAAGGTGGATGCTGTAGTGGAGTGGAGTGCCTTTGTGTCTTCAATGTATCTTTGTTTGAAGCTACGTCCTGTCTGGCCTATGTAGAATTTGTTGCAATCTGAGCAATTTAGTTTGTAAACACCAGGTAGATCGAATTTGTTTTGTGCTTTGTGTGTGTGTTTTGATAGTGTGTGTTATGTTTTGTAGTTTTGTAAGTGATTCTGTATCCTGCTTTTTTGAATTTGTGGGCTATTTTTTCATTTTGTTTTTTGATGTATGTCAGTGTTATGAATTTGTTGTTTTCTGTCTTTCTCTGTTGTTTGTTTTGTGATTTGTGTAGGAGTTTATTGACTGTTGTTCTGTCATATCCGTTGGATTCTGCTAGATATGACAGAGCAATAAACTCCTACACAAAACAAACAACAAACAAATACAGAAAACAACAAATTCATAACACTAACATACATCAACAAACAAACTGAAAAAAATAGCCCACAAATTCAAAAAAGCAGGATACAGAATCGCTTACAAATCTACTAACAAAACAGAACACACACTATCAAAACACACACACAAAGCACAAAACAAATTTGATCTACTTGGTTTTCAACAAATTCTACATAGGCCAGACAGGACGTAGCTTCAAACAAAGATACATTGAACACACAAAGGCACTCCACTCCACTACAGAATCCACCTTAGCAAAACACCTCATTAAAGCAAACCACACATATAAAAACATCGACAATAACATGAACATTCTACACGCACACACAAAAGGCCGAAAACTCTACACTCTAGAACAATTGGAAATATACAAACACACAAAAACAAATAAAATCAACATCCTAAATGAACAGACACAATTCAAATCACACGCTTTATTCGAACATATCACACCCCACACACACAACATCGATGTTTCAAAAATCGATTCCGTCGCCAACAACAAGACGGACAGTGCTGCCAGCGGCAACCTCTTAAGAAGCTTTTTGAAAAGCGAAAACCAGTTCAGGTTATAAGGTAAAACATTTACATTTTTACCCATAAAAATTTGTGTTCCGAGTCAGTAGTGAAATAATTATATTTAGTTAAGTAATGGACACATCTTGGACAACGAAATCCTGGTCCTCCTAGTCAGGGGGTTGGAGCAATGGGCCAGCACCTCATTATCCACAAAAAGACTCATATGCTAAACAACCTAGTGACAAACAAGGAATATTTAAGTGTTAAAAACATAAGCAGAACAACCAAGATTCATCTCTACAAAACAGTTCTTAAGCCAGTGGTTATGTATGGGTCCAAAACTTGGACAATGACAGTGACAGAGAAAGAGTGGTTGTGCAAGTGGGAAAAAAGTTATCAGGAGGATATTTGGTGCAGTGAACGCCCAAAGAGTATGGACAATAAGGATGAATACAGAAATCCAGGAAATCTGTGGAGAACCAGATATCATCACTGACATAAAGAAAAGTAGAATCCGGAGTGCAGGACAAGCCCAGAGAATGTTAGACATCCACATTGAAGAAAATTTTAATGGGAAGACCCGGTGGAAGAAGGAGGGGTTGGCCCTGAAAACAATGGGTGGATGATCTTGAGAACAACCTGTGCAGGCTCGATGTAAGTACAGCTCCCGTCACTAGCCTGTGCGCATGGAGCTTAGGCACCTGCAACAGACGGGGGGTGGAGAGGGGAGCCTTTTCTACAAACATTGGATGGCTCATGCGGCGCTCCCGACCACACCAGCATTTCCGAGAACACTCGACTTCCTTGTGTTTGTCACAGCTTCCAAGGAAATATTATTATTCACCATCCTTTCTCAGCTTCAAATAGTTGTTAGTCTATGCTGGAACATTGTTTAGGTGACAGTGATTACATGCTCATGTTCGTGTTTTGCTTTTCATCATGAGTGAACTTATTTTTTATGTTTGACTTTAACTTGTAAATTTTATTTGCAAACTTTCTGAAATGGGGGATTTTTTCAAATCAAAATTAGGGGGGAAAGTAATTCATAGCCAGAGCAGGGAAGTGGTGTGCAATGTGTATAAATTTATGAAAGAAGAATCAGACAACAAGAGTGTGACAATTCCGTTAGTTAAAGCTCACCAAAGAACTGCAGCGGCTACTGGTGTTAGTGAGCGTGTAGTAACAAAAATAAATAGTGAACTGAGTAAACTTAATCAAAGTGATGACAATGTGAAGTCTTTTTCAACACCGAAAAAAAATTGTGATCCCCGGAAAAAGTCAGTTACAGAACTGGATGACTCTGATAAATGTGTTGTGAGAAGAATAGTGCACAATTTCCATTTGCAAAAAAAGCGACTACTTACTGTGAAACTCTTAAAGGAGGAGTTAAAAGGTGCCATTGACTTTACGGGCAGTGAAACTAGTTTAAGGCGTATTTTAAAGCAACTTGGGTTTAGGTGGCAGAAGAGTAAAAACAATAGAAAGTTGTTGATTGAAAATCTAGACATTAGGGAAAAACGATTAACAGACTTAAGATCCATTAAACGGTACAGAGAACAAGGTCGGCCAATAATTTTTTTAGACGAGTCATACATTCTTCTAGCCACCTTTCAAGTAAATCGTGGTCGGACAGTTCAAAGACAGTTCAAATAGTGGTGGATGTTGTCCAATTTCTCAAGGGGATAGGATTATTAGTATACATGCTGGTGGTGAAGCAGGCTTTGTTCCCGGCACAGTTACTGTGTGGAAAGCCAGCAGCAAAAGTGGTGATTACCACGACAGTGTTAATCGTGACATGTTTGTAAAATGGCTACAAGAAAAGTTGTTAACAAATTTGAACCCAAACAGTGTTGTAGTTGTAGATAACGCGCCTTATCACAACGTACAACTCGAAAAGGCCCCCACATATAACAGTAGAAAGCAGGAGATGAAAGATTAACTTACCAAGCACAATATCCCATTTAGTGACAGTATGTACATCCCAGAACTGTACAAGCTTGTAAAAATGTACAAACCTAGGTTTCATCGGTACCTAATTGATGAAATAATGAAAAACAAAGGGCATGACGTTCTGAGACTTCTGCCTTATCATCCTGACCTCAATCCTATTGAGCTGGTTTGGGCTGACATTAAAGGATACGTGGCCAGCAGGAACGTTTCTTGCACTATTTCTAAAGCGGAAATGTTATGCAAAGAAAAAGTGTCAAGCATGGGTCCTGAGGATTGGGTAAGGAAATGCCGACATGTTGAAACAATTGAAGACGAGTACCTAGCTCAAGAACCAGCCATAGACAATATAGTTGAATCACTTATAATTTCTACAAACAGTGACAGTGAATCAGATTCCGAAAGTTCAGATGACGCTGATGAAGGCTTGAGTGGAGTTGAGGAGCTGGAATAACAGAATCCAGGTGAATGGACAATAGAGTGAGTAATAGTAAATAATTCATATACCACAGGCTATAAATTTAGATATGATAGTGTAAATACTCAATTTAAATTTTCTTCATAAAGTGAGGTGTTTCAGTAAAAGTTTAGGTTTATAACTTTCATTAAAAATTATAATTAGGTTTTTTTAACTGACACACTACAGTAAAATTAAATGTTGATTGTGCGAGAAATGGTTGTGAACGCTAGAGTGACTCACCACGATTTATGTTTTCAGATTGTGGCCGCGCGCACAAGCTAGTGGTGGCAGCTGTAGATGGAGACTGAGAGCAGAGTATTGAGATGAATGGAGGCAGATTGTCTAGGAGGCCAAGGCTCTCCAAGATCTGTAGCGCCAATTAAGAAGAAGAGACATGCTGTTAAATCATCACTTGAAACTTTTAACATCGTTTGGAACACTAAATTATGTCTGTTTTTTTTCACCCTCTTCATCAAGGAAAATCATGTATTTTCCTTAAAATCCTTAAGTAAAGCCAGATGGTCAGGAATTGAAGTTCTGTATAAACATTTCGACAAGATTGTCAAAGCTTTAGAAGAACTGTCAGTCAGTTCTCTTTCTACTCTCAAAACAAAGACTGAGGTTACTTCTTTGAAAAGAAATGTCAGGAAGTTTGAATTAATTGCCATTACCTGTTTTTCGCATAGTATTTTAAGTAAAATTGACCCTATAAACCAGTTTCTCCAACTAGCTGATGTAACTGCAGATAAGTCAGTCAGAAACATTCATGATATTTTAAGTTGGAATCAAATAGTGACTCTGCCCATCTGATGCTCTTGCAGAAGCTACAGCGATTGCTGGGAAGAACAATGTACCTGCTGATTTCCAAGAAAAATGGATATGGAAAAGAAAAAGATTTCGATGAAGGCTGTGCAGATGAAAGTCCGTAAAGCCTGTACGTTAGCAGCATACAAAGACGACATAAATGAAAATGAATTCCTTGAAGAAGTGAAAAATTTAAGACACTAGTAGTTGACAATAATATGATAATATTGTCTGTGGCAACAACTTTGAGCATAGTTTACAAACACAGATTTGCAGAAGATATCCAAAAATGACCACAGTCTTAAAGATACTTCTAACTCTTCCTGTAACAGTTGGTTCAGATTAAAAAAAATTACTTAAAAATTAAAAAAATTAGTTAAGAAACAACATAGGACAAGACTGACTGTCAGATTGACTTTTATGTGAACATAAAAGAACATCCTTTATTTGCAAAATGATGACATCATCCAAATCATTGCTGCAAAAAGCTCTCTAGTTGAAGCGTTGTAATATTTGTAAAATTCTTTCCTTAGGCTCATTTTCATTATAGGCAGAAATTTGTCTATGTTGTATATGATAAATAATTATAAAGAATGTTTTTTAATATGATTATGCAATTATTAATAAATAATGTTGCATGATATTCTATGTTTTGTTTTGCCAATAAAAGATAGTTCTGAGCTTAAATTGTTAAATTTAAGAAAATTTCAAACTAATTTAAAATGTGCTTTGTTAATTGTCTAAAATAGAATAATAAAACTTGCTAACAACTCCCTTGCCAACCATGATAGGGGGTGGTGCAGATCCTCGTTTGCACGAGTGCCACACGTCCTATTTGCGGCCCTGAGTGTGTGTTGTGTGTATGCATGTTTGTGTGTGCACATATGTGTCTATACACATATAGAAGTGATACCAACAAAGGTGCAAATTTTCAGAGTAAATACAATTTATGTCTGAAGAACTGTGGCTTTTTTTATAGTTACTGTTTACAGTAACACGTGTAGAAGTAGAAGTTAAATAACTTTTAATTAATTGTAATATAATGAAAAAAAACTGTTAATGAATAAATATACTTTGTTTTACTTTATCTAAATTACTTCACTTGACAGTCCTTGCATATTTGAACAAATCTGTTGGCAGAAAACCATACATTTATACCAAACATTTCATTACATGAATTAAGAAATCACAAAGTTTATTCTGAAATTTGTTTCCTAAAGATAAGTACATATTCTAACCTCTACCATTACTAATGTTAATGTTTGTAATAATGGTGTGCAAAAATAAAAATTAAAAATTACAAAATGAGAAATTTTGCAAAATATTATACAAACAGCTGTATATAAATGCAATCTGCATTTAGCTAGGCTTAAATCTTACTATCTAATGAATATGAAACTATCAAACTCTATTATCTAACATCTAAGATATATGGAATTAACAGCCATAGAACACCTACAAACATAACTTTATTATAAAATTAATATATAATGTGTAACTTAGTCACAGAATTTAATTTATTTGAAGTTTTCTGGGGTCAATGCCTTGTCTGTTTTCAGTTTATTTGATTGTATAAAGTGGTTAATTGAATAAGAATTATTTTTTAAATAAAAAAACTTTCAAAAAAAAGTAGTTCTGCTAGATTGAAATTGGCACTGTACATATTTCTGCTCTAAGGTAAATGAAGTTTTATGACTCAAATTGAAGTGAAAAATAGAATCTATATTATGTTACTATTAACAATGTTTTGCATAATTTAATTAAATTTTTAATTTCTTGGATTTCGTTGTCCATGACATGTCCGTTACTTAACTAATATCACTATTACTTTAACGACTCGGAAAACTAGGTTTTTTATAAGTAAAAGCAAAGGGTTTTACCTTACAGCCTTAACCAGTTTTCTCCTTTAAAAGGCTTCTTCAGAGTAAATAGAGCCTCTGAAGAAGCCTTTTAAAGGAAAAAACCGGTTAAGGCTGTAAGGTAAAACCCTTTGTTTTTACTTATAAAAAACCTAGTGTTCCGAGTCGTTAAAGTAATAGTGATATTAAATTTTTAACTTATTCAAATTTGATAAATATTAAAGACATCTTTCTCACTGATGGTAGACTTTATCTTAAAACACTGAATGATATCTTAGAACACTATTATTAATAGATAGTTATTGTTATTATTATATTAAATTATACATTAATTTCATTTAATGTTAAAATATTTTATAGTTTATTTAAAAATAGATTATGCGGTTTGAACTTTTGAAGGCTTTTGAAGGCTTTTATCATGGTAACAAATGCAAGAAGTAATGTTTTAACAAATTGGCATCTAGCTTGGTATAAGGCTTCCACAAGGCTGTGTAAGTATCTCCCTGAGGGAGCTATCTTGATATGGCAGCACACCATTGCAGCCAATAGTCATGGCAGCTGTGCATACCACACATGCTAGTAAAAATGCTTGTCGCTCCTACAGGTGGCCAGCCTGTAGCAGAAGATTCTGTGAGGCTGTTTGAGTGCCACGCTACAGGAGCTTTTTCTCTATGCATGGCAGCACACTACTCTGGCCAAACCCACACCAGTGTGACTCCTGTCAGGTGATCCCTTAAGGGAGCCATGGAATCCCAGACACAGGATCAAGCCAATGCAAATTCTTGTGTGCCAATCATGGAAAGAGGACAATATCTGGACTTCCTTGTACATAATTCCATTGTACCAAATGTGACTGGTGTTCATCAGGCTGTGACCTAGACAATGATAACACAGAGCGGGGGGGGGGAGATGCCCCCATGCCCTTCTATTTGTCTGTCAACTAGCTCACAGTCTAACAGTATTAACATAATATTTTGTGTGTTTTTTAATAAAACTGTTGTTGTACAGTCAAGTTCTGCAAGTATTAGTACTTAAATTTATTGTACCTATACAGTTTGTAAACTTTTCTTATGATGATACAAAAATATGTAAATGTTATACAATAGAAGGGCATAGTGATTTTATAATAATCGAATCACTTTAAGGCATTTTTAAACATGTTTACAACCAGAGATTATACCAAAATAAAAACATGCATAAATAAAAGCATGCATTTACGCATGCTCTGGCTTATCAATGAAAAGAGTAACAAATAACTAACATGTCAAAGTACTTCATGCTTTACAAATTAATTAAGTTTTAACTTAAACTATTCTTCAAAAGTCAGAAATGTGCATAAAGTTACATAAAAACATCGTGCAATTAAAATACCTACCCCTATTGTGATATACAGAAATATATTGTATATTCCACATGTATGGAGTGTTTTAACCACACAGCTTTAAAAAATTATATAATTCTTTAGTTATGAAATAAAAAATTTTATTGCAAAATCTTAATTGTAAACAAAAAGTTGTGCATGTCAAAGTATATGATATCATCAGCGCAAACATGCAACTCAATAAAATTAAACGGTGTCTTCTCTTAATTAAGAAAAGTGCAACTGCCATTCATTTACATAGGACAGTGATATTCTTACATATTATCATTATTAACAATGCATCAATCTTTGTGATACAACTGTTTTAAGGACTTTATTTTGGCATGGAATTTCATTTCCTATACCTCTTATATGAAATAGGTCACTGTACATTCTTTTACTCAGAATTTTACCTTAAGAGATAAAGGGCTTGATTTCTATGAGCTATAGATTTCCTTGCACTATAATGTTGCTATATTTGTTAGTTAAAATATTTAAAAATTTTTTCACATTTCAAGTATTGGTTATGTTCAGTAAGTTGACAAACAATATCTTTTGCAGTGACCATATAATGGCATATAATGGACTGAATAAACTTACAGAAAAACTCAAACCTGTTTTTACCTTGTAAACCCTTGTTATATGGAAGTTAAAAATTTAGAGTAATGATAAAAGATATAGGCCTACTCAGTGGGCCTTGGAGGCGTACTAAAAGCAAAAATTTTAAATTAAAATAATTTAAATTTTAATGAGAAATTGAAGGCAACTTGTAATGCCTTTAGAAGCTGCTGTTTATCACAGTCTCTCAAACATTCTTGATATGATTACATGTTATGAGTGATCATATTCCACTGTGAATATGCATCCAGATTATTCTTATAGGAATTGTGTTTCGTTTCTTTAATCCATTCATTTCTAAGTAGAATTGATAAGGGACAGCCATTGCTTCATATTGGCTTATTTTATTTTATTTTTTTATTAATTATTTATAACTAATTATTACAAATAACTAAACATCTTTATTTAAGTTGTTGTTATGTTAATTAGTATCACTTATTTACCCTCAGTGTACAAATTATTTAAACACTTTAACTTTATGGCCTTTGTGGTTTGCTGACAATACTTTAGCATACTTATTGATCCTGCCATAAAAATCAATACACAAAGTAGCACTTTTCTGTTTTCATTTATTTTACTTTTATAATAATAAAAGTAAATAGGTGTTTTTACTTATATGAAAAGTTGCTCAAATCCAGGATACTAAGTAAACAACTGAAGCTTACCATATATAGATATCTTATTCAACCAATATTGACATATGGTGTAAGGCCTGGACTTAACTAACGCAGATGAACAACAGCTTAGAATAGTTGAACATAAAATCTTGCAAAAGATCTTTGGGTCTGAGCAAACTAAGATGGGTTCTGGAGGGTAAAAATGAACTATGAACTGGATCAATTAATGTGCTGACAGAGTCCAGTTCATCAAGAGTAAAAGATTACAATGGCTGGGCACATAAGATGGATGAATGCTAGCAGAATAACTAAAAGGATTGTAGACTGGAAACCATTAGAGGACAATCGAGGGAAAGATAAATAGATGACATAGAGGATGATTTGAGAGCTAGGATTTTGATATGCTGGAGAAGGTTATATGGTGAGAGGATGGAATGAAAGAAAACTATTGAGCAGGCTAAGACCCACACTGGGTTGAGATGCCAGAAGAATAAAAAGAAGCATAGCAAAGAAATAAAATATATATTTGCTTCTGTTATAGTTGATTTAAAAATAATGATACTTATTTCCTTTCCTTGTGTCAATTACATGTAACTGAATACAACAGTTGTATCACAAAGTCTGCTAATTTACTAATTCTTGCTTTATAAGTATGTGTGCAGTGTGCACACACACACATATATATACGAAACACACAATTCAATTTTTTATATAGAATGGAAAGATATAAGTTCACATGCATACAAAAGCAACTTCAAAAATTTGTTTTCACAATTATAATTTTATCACTGTTCAAGTAGATTTTAATCTATGTTTTCACATTTTTTATAGAATATTTGCTGATCAGTAGTATTGTTTAATTAGGATTTACTACATAAAACTTATCGGTTTGATTTTTTGTGTGTTATTAATTCCTTCATACGTTTAGTTACAATTAATTTATTTGTCTATCTTAAATTATAAAATATTATTATACCTGATATAATCTAAGCAAAAATAAAGAATATTTCCATTCTGACTAAAAATTACTTATTGCCATTATCTTTATTTACTAAGAGAAGTCAGGGAAAAGATAATTACAATGGTCCATACCCAAGTTGAAAGGCAAATGTGTTGAGTAACTAAAGAAATTAACTGATTAACTCAGAATTTCTTTTAAAGAACTTTTTTCTAAAATAACTTAGAAATTATAATTGTATTTATTTACACCACCAATTGTATATATTGTATATATAATTTACACCACATAATGGTATGTACAACTGCAAGTTGAAAAGTCAAATCACCACTTATGCATTTCTATCACTAATCTCCATTTTTGTTTTATTATGTTTTGTATGGATGTGAAAACTTCCATGAAGGAGAAAGAGAGCGAGAGAGAGAGAGAGAGAGAGAGAGAGAGAGAGAGAGAGAGAGAGAGAGAGAGAGAGGGAGAGCATTGAGGATTTTGAGATGTGGATATGGAGAAGAACAGAGAGAATAAAGTGGGTTGACAGAATGAGTACTGAAGAAGCTCTGAACAGAATAAAGGAAAAGAGGACACTAAGGTATGGTTTTCAAGAGGTAGAAAGACTGGGAAGTACATGTTATAAGAGAATTATTCTTGAGGACACAGTGAAAAGAGAAAGAAAAAATGTAGGAAAATATTGATTTATTTATTATCAAAATACCCTTATACCATATTGGTGTCGGGTTACATCAACTACACTCTATATACAAATTTTTTCCATCTTACTCTATCCATTGACAATGTCTTCGCTTCACTCCAGCCCAAGCTTCTTTCTCTCAAAATGAGCACTTCTTAATAATGTCGTCCATGTACAAGTTGAATAATGTCGGACTCAGTCCACCTCCTTGTCTTAATCCATAATTTGTTTTAAATCCTAACGACCTCGTATTTTTACCAATTACATAATTTACATTATTTTTGTGTAACCTCTGTACTACCTTAATTATTTTACTCCTTATTCCTATATTTTTTAAACTTTCCCATATTTTTGTTCTAGACACACTATCAAAAGCCTTCTCAAGATCAATAAAAGCCAAACATACCAATTTATCTTGTTGTATTGACTTCTCAGCTATCTGTTGCAGAGTAAATATGTGATCCTGCACACTTCTCCCTGATCTAAAGCCACTCTGCGATTCCTCCAAACTATTTTCTAAAATTGGGACCAATTTATTGTTAATTATCTGCTCATAAACCTTTACAATTGTATTTAACAGATTGATACCCCTATAATTATTACAATCTCTTGCGTTACCTTTCTTAAAAATAGGAACTATCAATGCTTCCTCCCATTCTCTTGGTATGTCTACACTTGTCCACACTTTATTGATAATTTCTATAAGTATTTCTTTCCCCTTTTTCCCCATATTCTTTATCATTTCTGCTGTAATTTTATCTGTTCCAGGTGATCTCCCACTTTTAAGTCCTTTAATCACTACTTCTAATTCATGCATCGTTATCTTTTCTTCTTCCGCAACTTCACCATCCTCTCTATCATCTTCTTCATTAATATTGACTTTATGATCATCTTTGTTGATTTCCTTACCACCTAGTAATACTTGAAAGTATTCTTTCCATCTATTCATTATATCATTTCTTTCTGTCAGTATTTTCCCATTAGCATTATATATGTTACAGTGAATGTTGAAAACTAGTAAAGGTTAACAATGACAAGGGATTGTCAACATTCACTAAACTGGTCAGTAGAAGTTGATGGTAAAATTGGACAGTCAACTTTCACTAGTGTTGCAATTATTCGGCTTCTGCCAAATGCAACGATTTGGCGCATCATCAAATTAAACGGAATTAAATCAATTAATCGCGATATAGAACCATTTCCATACTTTGCCTGACATCCTGACATCACGCCGTCCACCCCGTTCATTGTCTCGTAAGGTTTTAACTGGGAAAAATTAGTCAGTCGACATTCAGAAATAACCATGAGCAGAACTACTCCTCGTCTCCAAGTCAACACATAAGTGCGGAGCCTTTTTACCAAGGTATTTATTGTCAGTTTGGCTAATATGAATCAATACCAGTATCTAACTGTATTGCTTTGTAATTTTGTAACTATATTATATGCATCTTATGTAAAAAGGAAAAAAGAAACAATTGTAATCTGTAACATATCTTGAAGTAACATGTTTGTAAACGAAGCCTCTTGACAAAAACCAGTAAAATACAAAGAGAAATGTGTGAATTTTATCAAATATATTGGAACTTACCGTCTGCGGCTTTCCAGAAACAGCGTCTTTATAAATTTACATGTTTCGGGACCCTTGTCCCATCATCAGAATTTAAATTTTAATTTTTAAATTCTGATGATGGGACAAGGGTCCCGAAACATGTAAATTTATAAAGACGCTGTTTCTGGAAAGCCGCAGACGGTAAGTTCCAATATATTTGATTGAACAACACGTGGCTTGGTACTAAACATTTGGGATTTATTCCTTTTAAACGTGAATTTTATGTCAATTTAATGTTTTTTGTGTTAGAAAATAGCTATGTCAGAAAAGAAAGATATGTAATTTTATGTCAATTTGATATTATTATGGAACTTAAAGCTTAACTTTATGATTGTAATGCTTGTATTATAAATGAATGTTAAATGTAGAAAAATTTAATGTGTGAACGCAATAATGTACACATTATTTTTAGTATTCTAAAAATTGTGGAATTTTTAGTAGAAGAAACTTGGTTCTATGTTGGGGACGAGAGTTCCATGTTAGCGACGATAGCTTCATGTTGGCGATATTAATTTTGGTAACCCGTTAAAAGAAACAGAAACTACAGGAATCCAGTGCTCCTCTTGGCTTTATTTTACCGAAGTACGCAGATTCTACAAGCTACGCGAAGAGTTCGGACCTGCACACAGTGGCGTAAATAACGCCAATGCAACCGATGCGACGCATTGGGGCGCAAAGCCTGTGGGGGGCACATTGCATAAACGGATATACTGGAAAACATTTCAGCCAAATGAAAAAAAATGTTTTTTTTAAAGAATTATTTAATTATTTATGGTGAGCGTGTTAATCAGGGTTGATTTTGTCACGCTTTCACTTCAAAAGAATTATTTAAATAATTATAATATAAGCAAATACTGTAGATACCAATACGTGCAACTCTTGACATTTTACATACAATCCGGTGGCAACCTATGAAGCAGAGCCATGTAGCGTTGTGCCAACTCAAGAGTATTATTTTTGCGAAACAAAGACTGGACAGAAAATTGAGCGTTTTTGGCTTTGTTACCCTCCGGTATTAAATGGGGTGTATTGCGAACCCTGTTGGCTGTTCGCTAACAGACTTGATAAAAACTTTAACAAAGCATAGTCCACAGGAAAAATCAATGATTGGGGAAATCTCTCATCAAAAATAAAAGACCACGAATGGAGTAAATGCCATACTAATGCGTGTAAGGCTTATGGAATCAGAAAAAGTAACAGAGACATTAAAGTACTTTTTTATGAAAAAGAAGAAAAAATGCTTGAAGTAATAAAGAGAATCCTTGATGTTATCATAACAATGTCAACTTGCAACTTAGCTTTCAGGGGTCATCGCTCTGAATGCTCTGAAAGCATCAAAAGTATATCCAGTCAGGGAATTTTCTGAATATTATTGATCTCCTCTCTCGATATGATCCTATTTTAAAGAGCCATCTGGAAAATGAAGGTAGCAGAATAAAATATCTAAGCCCTACCATTCAAAACGAATTGATCCATTTAACATCTCATCAGATTTTGAGTGAAATATTGTCTGAGGTCCAACAATCATCCTTTTTTTCACTCATTTTGGATACCACACAAGACATTTCAAAAATTGATCAACTATCAATAATCTTGAGGTACGTTTCTTACAAACCGGATATTAATCAACTTAAAATAATTGAATCATTTTTAGAATTAGAGTTAAAAAAATCACAACAGAAGAGTTAAAACTTTTTTGACGAACTTGCAAAGGACTATGAATTTAGTGACCCTTTATACAGCTTTAAAATAAAGCTATTTTTGAAAGCTATTGATATTTTAATTTCACAATTAAATGATAGGTTTAAAAGTACGCTACGCCTAGTTGATACTTTCAGTTTTTTGAAACCAGAAAATCTATTAGAGTTTTCAGACAAACAACTAATAGACTCAGCCTCTGAGTTTTGCAAAATGTATGAATCCGATGAGACTGCTGCTTTGGTCAATGAAGTTATTTGCTTTAGAAATGTTGTCAAAAATGATATCAAAAGTAATAAAATAAGCAAAATCAGCCAGTTGGCTGACTATCTATTGATTAAAAATAAGTTTATTGCGTCTAGTGTGCCAAACATTTGTACAGCATTTATAATGTTTATAACCTTGCCAGTCACAGTCGCAAGTAGCGAAAGGTCGTTTTCAAAACTAAAAATCATAAAAAGCTATTTAAGGAACTCGATGTCTGGTACTAGACTATGTGATCTTAGTATAATTAGTATTGAACACGAGAGATCTTGATGTTTAGATTTAGACAAGTCAGCTAGACAGTTTTTACAGTTAAAAAGCCGTCGGGGTTTCGTTAGGGAGTAGCCTTAAAATGTGAACCCGAGCAGTAGACATCATTTTAAATAGGTTAGTTTATTATTCAATAATCAAAAATGTAAGGCATATAACAAATGTGTTTTGTAATATTATGTAACATTATGTACATATATAAATATCATGTTTCAAGCTTTATAATGTAAGGCATATAACAAATGTGTTTTATAATATTATGTACATATCAATAAATATCATGTTTCAAACTTTATAAAAATGTAGCAACGAGTATATTTTTATCATCCTGTAACAAACGTGCAGTAAATATAAGTAATGTGATTCTCATTTCAGTTATTTTCTAATGGTGTATAAAAATATTATGTAAATTCTCTTTCAAACAAATGTTTGATAGGCTATACAATTTAAAAATACTTCTTAAAAACGATTTCTCTGAATAATTATGCTCTGTTTAGTATGTTTAGGAGGGAGTTTGAAAAATGTTGCGAGGTAAAGTAGTACCTAGGGGGTAAAGATAAAGTTGGTTATTTTTTATGTTGGGGGGAGGGGCGCACAGGAAAAACGCTTGCATTGGGGCGCAGTCATCCTTAGTTATGCCACTGCCTGCACATCATAAGCACGTGACATTAATTCCATCTTCTTGACGCCATCATATCATGCAGGCTTTCCAAGTAACACCTTAAATTCTTATTAACACCTCGTGGTAATTGAACACTATTAATAGATGAGGATATACACACATTTAGTAGTAACAGAGACTTTTATAGATAAGTGAGAGCAAAGACAAAAGTCAGTGACAATATGTAGCATGCTCGCCATGAGTATTTGATTTTGTACACTGGTATTGATACATGTCACCAAATTGTTTTAATTAATTTAGCTTACAATTGACTTTTCTCAAGTATTGCAATTCGAGTAATTTAGTTCTGAGATCATTTAGGACTTAGTTTGTTCTAGATCCAAAGATCTAATGATTGAAGTTTAATATCCTGGCTGATCAGTAATTATAAAGGCATAAAAAGAGGCAATCTCTGTTCTGTTTAAACCAATAAACTTGCTTAACTCTGCTCTCCAACCGATGATTTGTTTTTTTTTTTAATATGCGCCCTTCTCATTACTCACAATTCAGTTGCCAAGTGAGCTTGAAAAATACTATGACTAAGAACCATTAGAGGTATTAGTTAAGTTTGGTAGTTATTTTGATTTACTGTGTTTTACTGTGATGTAATTTTGTTGTATTGTGTTATGTATGTTACACACCTAAGGTTACAGAACCCAGACAGGTAGGTGGGTAACACTAGTAAGTGTCGACCTTCACCAACTGTTTGCAGGGAATGTTAAAAGTAGATCGGTTAGGTGTGTCATCGGTCTCCATCCCCACCATCTGATGACTGAAGATTGTTTCCCGCCCATTTACTGTTTTGATGGAGTTGCTGAGAAGTTATTGTTCATTGAGTTGTTGAGCTTATTTTTCCATTGTTAAGTGTGTGTAGTGTGTAATTTTCTAACTATGTCTAAATCCGTGCAATTTTATGAATAACTTAAAAGTAACATGTCCAAAAAGAATTCTGTGTCCTAGGATAAGGTTAAGTACGAATTTCTAATTAATAAGGTTAAAAACATAAAATCAAAACCTAATAAGGAAGGGAAAGATTATAGACTTTTGAAAAGGTACGATATTATTGAAGTAAATGGAATCGCGAAATTAATATCGCCAGTTACAGAAGAAAATAGTATTAAGTATTTTGTATTTGATGAAGAACTTTTTGAAGTGTTGAATAACGCTCATATTACTACTGGTCATAGTGGTTGCAACCGTATGGTAAAACATTTAAAAACTAAATACAAAAATATACTGATTTATTTAAATATTTGTGAGCCTTGCTTGAAGAAGTAAAAGAGCCAGAAAAAGGGAATTATAGTAAAGCCAATTTAAGGATTTGAATCATAGATGCCAAGTTGATTTAATTGATTTTCAATCGCAACCCCAGATTGTGATATTAAATGTATACTAGTATACCAAGATCCCCTAACAAAATTTGTTGTACTTAAAGCGCTCAAGTCCAAGACGGCTGATGAGGTTTGTGAAAATGTAATAGAGATTTTTACATTGCTTGGGGCACCTTCAGTATTACAGTCTGATAATGGCCGGGAGTTTTAAAACAAAATTATGAATAAATTAGTTGATTTGTGGCCTAATTTCAAAATTGTCTACGGTAAACCTAGGCACAGTCAAAGCAAAGGAAGTGTCGAAAGAGCTAATCAAGGCATGGAAAACATGCTTACTACGTGGATGCAAGACCACAAAACATCCCACTGGAGGCATGGTTTGAAATTCATTCAACTCATGAAAAATAGTGCATTACACAGTGGTATAAAAAGATCACCATACAAAACGATGTTTGGTTGTCTACCTAGGCATGGATTAGCTTCTTCGAACATACCTACTGAATCCTTATCTAACATGGAATCTGAAGAGGACCTTGAAGCTGTAATTAGGCAAATTAATGTTGGTGGCGAACATGAAACAGAAGAAATTGAGGTAGGAGAAGAAGAGAGTCCTGATGTGATGGAACAAGATGAGAGCCCCGATGTGATGGAACAAGTTGAGAGCTTGCTTTTAGAACAGAAAAGTAGGCTAGAAGATACTTCACACAGCTTAACCAACCTTGACCAATCGACACTAGAAATAAAAAGACAGAGAGAGGAGGCACTCAACTGCTTAACAAACCAAGCAAAATGGATGGAACATACATCAGACCAGCATCTACCACAGGTGGATAAAGGTTGTACTGTACGAATTCCAGTTCCTGATGTAGACCATGGAAGAGGAGCTCCAGATCAGTTCTTGGTATCGTCTTGGACATAGTGGATGATACATTTTACCGACTTGGAACCAGAGATGGTTGCTGAAGCAGCTATACGCTAGGTAAGTTTTTATCCTAGGTAAAACTAGTTTTTATGCTAGGTAAGGCCTTTTAAAATAACGAGATTGTTAAGGAATTAATAGACAGGGGATGAAAAGGGGTTAAAAATACAGCACAGTCACACCACATGCACATCCACACCACTAGGATACCCACACCATATGCACAATCATACAAATACTGAACTTAATTAATCAATTTATAATCTACAGATGATTTCAATTTTGCAGATCACAATTTAGTGCTTGTACTACAAACATAATTAAAGAAAGTGAAGTACCACTAGACAAGACACTTTCTTTACAGACAATTGCAACAGTGCAATCAACTGGAAGTTGCCAAGGATTCTTTAAGTGCACTTGCCAAACTAAATGTCAAACAAAAAAATGTGTCTGCAAGAAAAATAATGTACTTTGTAATTCTAAGTGCCATTGTGCATTACCATGCTGTAATAAATAAAAATAAAATTCTAAATAAAGGTTTTAAATGTGTTAAAATGTTGTAGTACATAGTTATAATTATATAAGTCAACCTTGAATAAACTATGTTCTTGTTTATTCCGACAGTAACTGCTAATTTATTCCTTTAGTATGTTTAGTGTTGGTACACCTTCCCTAAGCTGTAGTAGGGTAGGTTGACATTCCCTTGGAACAGTCGACATTCACTAGTGGAAGTTGATTATGAATGGTATTATAATATGAGTATTCAATTTTCACTAAAACGTTCAGTGAATGTCGACCGTAACTAGTGACGGTTAACCTTAACTGAAATTTCAACATTCACTGTAACGTATATACATATATCATTCTCAGTTTTTTCTTTTCTAAAAGATTTCAATACTCTGAAGACAAGCTTTTGATTTTCCCACCTATCTCTTTCCAATTTTTCCCCAAAATCTTTCCATGCACTCTCTTTCGCTTTTCTAACTAATTCTTTAACAATTTTTCTTTGATGCTTATATGCTTCATAGTTATCCACAGTTCTATTAGCTGTATACTTTTTCCATTCCCTTTTCTTCCTTTTAATCTGCTCCTTTATTTCATCAGTCCACCATACCATCTGTTTTCTTTTATTATTCATTTTAGTAACACCACAAACCTCCACAGCTGTATCTATAATTATATCTTTCATTATTCTCCAGCCTTGGCATTAGCATGCCTTATATTTTCACTTACCTTTTGTAATTTTTCCTCAATCACATCTTTAAACCTATTACTTACATCTCTACTTTTCAGTTTATACGATCTGATAGATTTATATTCTATTCTTCCATCTCCATTGTTTATCTGTTTTTTATCTAACTGTTCTTTACATTTGGTCATTACTAAATAATGGTCGCTATATATTTCAGCATTTCTCCAGACTCTAGTGTCCATTATCATTTTCCTTAAAGAATTAAAGAAAACTAAAAACTTGTTTTCGTGATTTTCACTCGTCAATTTATTTAAAAAATAATATTACCATGACAGCTGTTTCGGCACACAGTGCCTTCTTCAGATGGTAAGAGCTGACTAGTTACTTACAATAAAACATCACATTAAGCCAGTGCTATGAAAACGATAATCGACTCAAGTTCGAACAATAAACAATACACATTACATATACACAACTATATACAAATTAGAAAAGAACATACATTTACTTATATAATTTCAAATTTAAAAGCGCAGAGCTATTTAAATCAGTTTGGTTGTTCAAAAGCAAACCTAAATCTTTACGCTTATTAATTTTGAGGGCTTCAAGTAAATCAAGTTTTTTACCTTTTTCCAATACATGTAAAATTTTAAAGTTATCATTAAAATTATGATCTTTTTCCAACAAATGATTCGCATAATTAGATTTACCATCCTGATATCTCAAACTGTAATTGTGATCGTACATTCTTTTTGAAAACGACCTTCCAGACTGGCCAATATAAATTTTGTCACAAGACCCACACGATAACTCATATACTCCTGACTTTTGGAGTTTCTCTACTTTACTCTTATTGTTCTTAACATTTCTACCAAGAGAAGATTTTGTCCTAAAAGCTATATTTACATGTTTTTGAGTAAAGTATTTACCAATTTTATCCCATACAGCACCTATGTAATTAAGTGTGTGGAACTTTTCCTTATGTGTTGGAATAGGATACACCAATTTTAATGTTTGTAAATATAGTTTTTTATTCAACAACTGATCTATTAGACTTGACTGATAACCGTTGTTAACTGCTATTTGGTTTATAATGTTAAGTTCTTTTTGAAAATCTGAATCTAAAAGTGGGATACTAATAAGTCTATGAATATAACTATGAAAAGCTGCTAACTTGTGTGAGTATGGATGTGCAGACGTGTTGTGTATAACCATATCCATATGCGTAGGTTTATGGAAAATGCTAAAATTGAGTTTATTATTTTGTTTTGTAATTGAAAGATCTAAAAAGTTAATACTATCATTTACTTCAATTTCTATTGTAAAGGTTATGTTTCTATGTAAGTCATTAATAAAATTAAGAAAATTCTGTAATTGCCTACGCGTACCAAGAAAGATTGCCAACACATCATCCACATATCTGTACCAAAACATGAACAATTTAAAATACGGATGAGCTCTTATTTTAGTTTCTAAATAATCCATAAATATTTCAGAAGCCAAGGGGCTGAGAGGGTTACCCATAGCAAGCCCTTCTTTACCCATATAAATTTTCCCATCAAATTCACAATAATTTTGATTCAAACAAATCTTCTAATTTTTATTCTTTAATTAAATTGCACAAAGATAACCATCCTATTAGACCAGTCGTGTCATATGTAAATGCACCTAATTTTAAATTATCCAAAAAACTAATTAAAATTATCCAGACCCGATGCAAATTTATATCCACACACAGTATTAAAAATTCATTAGATCTAGTCAATAAAATTCAGGAATTGTATACACCAGATAAAGCGATTGTATTATCTTTTGATGTTAAAAATTTGTTCCCTAGTATTCCACCGGCTGATGTTGTTGACATTGTGGAAAAATTATTGGATAAGAATTGTAATAATCCTAGGATAAGAGAGGATATTTTAAATTTATCGAAGATTTGTTTGAATCAAAATTATTGTGAAATTATTGCTTTGAACAACCAAACTGATTTAAATAGCTCTGCGCTTTTAAATTTGAAATTATATAAGTAAATGTATGTTCTTTTCTAATTTGTATATAGTTGTGTATATGTAATGTGTATTGTTTATTGTTCGAACTTGAGTCGATTATCGTTTTCATAGCACTGGCTTTATGTGATGTTTTATTGTAAGTAACTAGTCAGCTCTTACCATCTGAAGAAGGCACTGTGTGCCGAAACAGCTGTTATGGTAATATTATTTTTTAAATAAATTGACGAGTGAAAATCACGAAAACAAGTTTTTAGTTTTCTTTAATTCTTTAAGATAATGGATTTTCATCAAGTAAAGGCCTCTAGTATAAATTATCATTTTCCTGTTGGTCCTTTCAACTAATATATAGTCAATTATCGACATCTCTCTCCTATTTGGTTGTTCCCTTGTGAATTTATGTATATCTTTGTGCTGATAAAAAGTGTTTGTCACAATAAGATCATGTAATAAGCAGAAATCCAACATTCTCCTACTGTTATTGTTTCTCCTTTCTTCTCCATATATTCCTATTACTCTTTTATATATCTCATCTCTTTTACACACTCTATTGTTAAAGTCACCGACCATATATATTTATTTCCTTTGGCTTCCTCTGTTACTTCCGATAGTTCTTTCCAGAATTTATCTTTTACTTCCACCTTATCATCTTCGCTTGGTCCATATACCACTATAATTGTAAAATATTTTCCCTTTTGACTCTCCAGCTTGCAACATAACTTTATAAGTTATTAATTAATCCCATATCATGTACAGTCATAATTAATGGACAAAATAGTAGTAGTAATTGATTAATAAAATTTTGTTAAATTTATTAAGCATAGAAGGAGGTAAATGAAACCATATGTGTAGACATTATCATAAATAATAGAAATGAATTATAAATAGTAGTAGTAAGTGTAAGTTCTTGTAAGAAATTGTCATGTATATAAAAAGGAAAAATGTGTAGAATAAGATTGAATAGAGCAGTAAAACTGTAATAGGGAGACAGGGGCGAGGCCAAACACGCCGACACACTGACGATGGCCAAAATAAAAAATACAATGTACATCTGCACCCTGCATGCTACAAACACATAAAATGCTTTGTATGTTCAAAACTGCAAAAAACGCACAAGTCCCATTAGAAAGGAGAGGCAGTGACCTCTAAAAGACAATAGCCAACACCCCAATGTAAGGTGCAAATTTTAGAAAGTAGCATTTTTTTAACAAGTTAACTGCCACGCGGTGAAGAAATGTGCCAGCGGCCATCCACCCAATCGAAAAAAGCGTCAGTACAGCGCGCGAAGAAATAGCGATGTATGACTGAGTACATCCAAATGTACCGGGCCAAAATTCAAACTAGAACCAATGGAAATGGAGTCAACTATGACAGAAGAGAGGGTATCTTACGAGAAACCAAAAAAAGAGAATAGTTGAAGTGAAAAGGGAAGTCGCAAGTTAAATTTTGTCATAGACAATGGAGAATCTATGTCACTCTGCAGAATAACTTAATTATTAAATCAATGTAACTAGAATGGCAACATTAACGCCAAACTTGTAAATAGTGCATAGAGCGTTATACTGGAGTATAAGTAAAGAACTAAATAAACTATCGCGAAAGCCGTGTGAGTATCATTATATATCTGTGCGCGAGCTATATGCAAAGAAGTATTATTTATTTATGTGCGCGGAAGTAAGAGTCAAGAAGTATATATTTATATCTGTGCACGACACTAGTTAACAACCGCGAACGTGTGTTCTACCAAAAGCAGAGCAAAGTGATAAAATGCAAAGTGTCAATAAGTGCAGTGTATAGTGTGGACAAACTGATCATTCAGGAGGAATTCTACTAACAAGTAACAGTATATCATAATGACACAATTCATAAGTCAATTAATCTCAACATATAGTAGTTGAATGTCTATCAAGTCTACCAAACTCATACTCATCTCATTCTAAAAGACACCACATTTCGTTCAGATACTAAACAATGTATTTTATGTGATATGCCATGACAGGAGGGATACCAAGTTAGATATGTAAATGTATAAAGTAGCAATTTAAGTTTGTAGAATGATAACATAATGAAATTAAATAAGACATAGCTGAAGTATAAAATAGTCAAGAGAGTACTTGAGCTATAATTGTGAAGAGTTGGATCTCAAGCAAAGAATAATGAAGGTGTTGATGTTATGAAATGCAATAATTTAATACCAAATTATTGGGAAATATAATAATACTTGGAATCGATTAAGTAAATTAATATCTTACAAATGTTAGTAAATGAAATAATTTAATAATGATGAAATATAATGATGTGAATTAATATATGGTAGGGCCTATCGATGAAAAATATTTATGTCTTATAATTAATGGTAATCTTGATAATCAGTGTATTGTGAAATCCAATTTACATGTCTGTAGAATAATTGATTCAATATATAAATATTATTAGCATCTGAACAATAGAGTCATTATTTAGTGAACCCTCAGATACTCATCTCTGGCACCCAACCTTAAGTACAAGCAGTAAGCATTGTATAATTTATATTTATCGCCAACAGAAAGAATAAGTCCCTTCGGTTTTCTTTAAAAGCTCCACCAGTAGTAATCTTTCTGATACTGCTTCCCATTTCCATATCTGTCTTACTAAATCCCTGTGTATTATGCATCCCACCCCCCGCTGCAGCTCTCTTATCTTCATCTACTCCAATATATATAATTATGTGATCACCATTCATAGTAATCTTACCCCTTCCTTTTTTTTAGTTTTGCTTAATGCTAAAATTTCTAATCTGTATCCTATAAATTCTTTCATTATTTCCTCCTCCTTATCATATAAACTTCTGATGTTCCATGTTCCTAAATTCAATTTACATCCATTTACTTCATGAGCTCTCACCTTTATCCTATCCAATTTCTCTGCTCTGTCCGTTCCCTTTATTTCCGTCCTCTCATTACTACTCAGTTTTTTGGTTTAGCTTGTAACGTGTCAATTTTGGGTTACTTTATTTTTTACAGTATGGGGTATTTACATTTTTGTTTATTTCGTTTTTGTGTGGGATCTATAAAATTATTGTGCAACGTTATTTCATTACTACAGAACTCATGGTAAGCTGAACAGTTTGAGACAAAGGCGATACACAATTTCCATTGTGTAACTCGGCAAAGGAATTTGCATCTCCACTAAATTCTAAGAACTCTGTATATGTGTAGCAACGCACGCACGCCACTACTCAAGTACGCGCTCGGCCAGGACGCCGAGTTGGTTTAAAGCAAGATGGCTTGAGCAAAGTTAATTCAGCAATGTGCGTTTGAGCGGCAGGAAGTCATGGCTAAGTCCTGCCCTTTTGTGACGTTAGCCAGTGCCTAGCTGAGATCGTTCGCTACCTTATTCTACAAGACTACATGCTTAGCATAGGACTAAGCTACGGCGACGAAGATCAAGGCAGTGATTTCCGTACCAAGTATGAGATCACCTCAGCGATACCTGTTACATTATCGTCCCCAGTCTACTAACTGAACTCACCGGTACCGGGACTGCCAAAGTAGGCTCGTCATAAAAGTTTTTAATTTATCAGTAAAAAGGGTGTAAATACAGCAAATTGGCATGTGACCGCGGTCAATCCATCGAGGGGACCTTGATTAAGAGTTTTATTTTCTTTCGGACAATAAAAGCAGTGTAACCGAACAATGCGTGTGTGCGAAGACCGCGTGGCCGGCGTGGGGGGGAATTTATCATCATTATATAAATGCTAAGGGATAAATAAATAAATTTTTTGGGTTTGTGAGTGTGAGTGAGCAATGCTGGGCTGTTTGTATTTGTGTTTGTGTTTTGTATAATTATAAATGATACAAGGTAAGCTATAGTTTGTAAGTTCTATTATGCAAGAGTTGCACAACTTCTGAAACATGTATTTAAGGAATCTTCCTAATTTTACAACAGTTCAAAAGTAAAAGATTAAATAGTAATTCTCTTCAAAAACGAGTTGTGTCAGTGATTTGCTTAACCTATGAAACACATGTTTGTATCTAGCGTTCGTACGAAAGAATCCTGGCCCAAAACAAAACGAACTTTCGAGGTAGGTGGAAGTTATTATATTATATTAACATATTTAATATATTTTTTAAAGAGTAACAAACGTCTCAATGGCTTCCGTTAACAGGGACAGTTTTTATTAATTAAAATAGTAAAGACCGTACCTACAGAAAAGATACAAACATGTTTTTGGGGTTAGCGGAATAAAACAAAAGTGCATTATTAACGCAAAATTGGTTATGTAATACATTATATTGATTATATTATATTTATACACAAGTATAGAGTATAAAATAAGAAATGGCAGATAACACTGAAGTCAGTCTATCTGACAGTCAGACCGAGAGTCAAGTAAATGCTGACTCCGGTATTCAGACAGAATTAACGCCAATAAATGAGTATAACGTAGAAGCATCTGTTCTTGATACACCGGGAGCAGAATCTACTCCCGTCACAAGTAAAGCAAAATGGTTGTCATTGGACGATCTATTTAATTTCATGAGAACCATGTCTAGTGACATGAGAACTATGTCTAGTGATATTAACGTAAAATTTGATATACAGAATGATAAGTTTGATGCAATTGAAAAAAAATTTGAGAGCCGTTTTAACTCTACTGACGAAAAATTTGATAAAATAGACCGTCGTTTTGACGTTCAGAATAGCAATTTTAATATAAAACTCGAACAACAGAATATTCAGTTGCAGCAGTATAATGTAAAATTTGATGAGTTGATAAATAATATACAAGACAAGAATGAACGTCTAGAAAGTACCAATAAAATAAGAAATAATTTGAATAAAGTAGAACCGAGTACGAGTAATATAATTACAAATGAAAGTTGTAATGGCAATGTTGTATTAGATAAAGAATTAATAAATAATAATGATGTTGTTGCGAATAATGAGAATAATAATGTCATTGAAAATGTAAGATCTGAGAATACTGAGGAGTTTGTAGAATGTGATTATGAGATGTTAATGTGTGTTAATGAGTTAGAGAGAGAGTGGAAAGAGGGTTATATTATGGGTATGAAACAGAGGGCAAATTGTTTATGAGGTAGAATGGGGGGTGAAGGAAGACCTTCACGTATATATTGTGTAGACAAGTGTGCTACAAATAATTGTTTTTTGAAGTTTTTTGTTTTTCCTGGAGAAGTCAGGAAAGGTTTAATATTGAATTTGTACCCTCTGTCTGTAATACTTTTGAGAGTGTGATTTGGGGTTATGAGGAGAGAGATGTAAACAGAGAATTGTATGTCACAAAAGAAACCGAAGTGTATGATTTGAATAGAGAGTATGAGGAATGGAAAGACAGTTTAGAAATATATGTGAATAACAATGGTTCAATAAAAATAATTAACCCGATAGTGAATGAATTTAATGATGGAGACTTAACAAAAATACCTAATGTAGACCGGTTTAATGAGTATTTGAATAAGTTGAATGAGTTTAGTTTGTATGGTTACAACATACAAAACAGTCATTTGTGTAGTGATAAAATTGAACGATGTTATGTAGAACCAAGGTTAATTTGGGACGATGGAGGGTAAACTATTAAAACAATAAAAGTCAGTATAAACATTGTGTTTAATGGTTTTTGACATGGCAGATTGGGACAATGAAGTGCGGAAAAAACTGAACAGTTAATAACAAGAGTCTGTAAATAAAAATATAGTGAATTTATTTGTGTGCATTGTGGAATGTTAAGTAAATAATGTGTGTACGTAAGATGATTGTTGTAATAATAATATTGAAACATTTGCAAGTTAAATAAATATCAGAATTAATTTTGAAAACAGTAATTGATTAATGGCAATTGTTTCGATAACTATATAATTTATATTTTTGGTAATTAATTTAATTAAAACAATTTGATACATGTTAAATATTTTGATTGCTTATTTAAAGGTTATATAAGTGAATTTTTGTTTGAAGTCAAATGGTTTTACGAGAGGAATTTTGTAATTAAATGAATTGTTGGATTTAAACTAAATTTTGTGTAAAATGTTTCAGAGATGAGGTGAAAGTATTGTGGTATGGTGACTATGTTGTGTATATATCATGTTAAATGGATTGTAAGTATGGAACTTTTACAATATGAATCATGTATAACAAAAATGTTTACAGGTAACTAAGATTTTAATTCAGTAATAAGATGTTTATTTGAAATAATTGTGTTCAATAAAAATGATAAATAAAAATATATATTTCATGTAATTGTTCAATTGTGAGAGGTATTTTCATTGTGTTAGGAGGATCAGCTGATCAGCAATAATAGGTCACTGGTGTATTGGTTTATAAATGTTCCAAGTAATTAATGTTCAATGTAATGTTTTAATGTATTACAGATGTTTTAAAGTAATGATAAAAATAACTTGATAAAATGAGAAATAAAGTAACAATTTATGCAAGTTAACAAGAGATAGTTTTGGGTGATGAATATTTTGTGGGACAGATAGATCTGTCCAAATTGAAGTTAAAGAAATAGTAGAAATGAAGAATGTAATGTTGTTTTGAATTAATGTATGTTATGGAATTTTGAGAAGTATTGATGTTGACACAGTAGTAATGGAGAATAATTATAGAGTTTTGAATGATATATTGATGTTTATAATTAATGAGATTATTTTGTTGTATTTGTAGTGAGGTAATGAGATTGAGATTTTGGGGATGGCAATTTTGTAGTAGGGGATAGTGTAATGTGGGAGTTCGCAACACAAAATATGTTGGGACGGGAATTGGTATCGATTTTAGTGAGGAGGGGCCGCCTTAGGTAGAATCCAGGGGCCATATAAGGGAAATTGAGTTTTTTGGGTGGGGGAAACACATGTCCTATGTACAAAGGGTGAGAGTATTTTTTTTATATAGAGAGAAGGTGGCGACTTGAGTTTAATGATAAGTTGGGGTTTAGAGTGTTTTGGTAGATGTTTTTAATAGAGATGGGTGTCATGTGAGTTAAAGTTGTTAGTGATATGAGAGTCAAGGAGAGATAAAGATTCTATATGTATGCAGATTAAGTAATACAGTCAATGGGAATCAATAATTTACATCACCCACAGTAGTGTAGAATACGATTGTTAAAGAAAGAGAGAGATTTATAATAAAGAGATACAATTTTTTATTTTAAAACCAGTGACAAAACTTTGAGAGAATTTGAAAATGGAAAATTATGGTGTTTATTTTGAATAATTGAAATGTCAATTTGCTTATTATTTATAATAATATTTTGTTGTTCTTAATATTTTATTTTATTATGTTTTGTGTTTCAAGTTAGGATGTTACAGATGTTGTATGTATTTTCAGAAAGTATACATAACATATGTAGGTCAAGGGTTTTAGACTTGACCTAGTTTCGATCAGCTGATGAGGTCATACGCATACTAAGCTTGTATAGTTGGAAGTCAATTTAATTTGTTTATTTAATCAATTTAAACCAAATTTTAAATAATGTCTAAAAATAAAGGAAACATTTAAATAAAATTAAAATTTTTTTTGAATTTTAAAATTTTTGGAAATTCTAATTTTGAAAAAAAAAAAAATCTTGATTTTTCGCCTGCCAGTTAATGAATATTTTTGAGTAATGATTATTTTATTATGTGTGTATTAACCATGTCTATTTTTATTGATTTATTTTGTATTGCATTGTATTGCTAGACTCTAAGTATTCACATGTTAGGGTAAGGATATGTTTAACTATAAGAGATGTTTAATTTCACTTATTTCAAGTAAAAAACAGAAAACCAGGAAGAGAATTTTTTGGATCAAGTATAGTATTTTGAATTTTGTTAATTTTTTGTGAATTTTAAAGAATTTTTTCGATGTGTAATATGTAATGTGAGTGTGTGTGAGCCCAGTATCTGCTAAAGGCAGCCCAGCTTGCGTAAAAGGGGAAACATATCGGTGGAGGATCTGGCATAATTTAAGCCAGGGATTGAGGATATTTGGGGATAGCATGCTAAAAGGCGAGGTGTGCTGTGGTACTTAGCTGTTCAATTTCTCGGTGTTGGGATCTCTTACGGAGAAGTCCAGTGATCTCGTTCAGATGAGTCCATAGTCGCTGAGCCAGGGGGGTCGTGTACCCATGCGGATTAAGAACAAGGGGGTTGTTGGCACCAGTTCCTCACCGGTCCTCTTCGGGGTTTATCGATGAGATTTCTTCTGTTGTAGACAGCAGAATTCTCATCGAGGGGGTATTGTAACGTGTCAATTTTGGGTTACTTTATTTTTTACAGTATGGGGTATTTACATTTTTGTTTATTTCGTTTTTGTGTGGGATCTATAAAATTATTGTGCAACGTTATTTCATTACTACAGAACTCATGGTAAGCTGAACAGTTTGAGACAAAGGCGATACGCAATTTCCATTGTGTAACTCGGCAAAGGAATTTGCATCTCCACGAAATTCTAAGAACTCTGTATATGTGTGGCAACGCACGCACACCACTACTCAAGTACGCGCTCGGCCAGGACGCCGAGTTGGTTTAAAGCAAGATGGCTTGAGCAAAGTTAATTCAGCAATGTGCGTTTGAGCGGCAGGAAGTCATGGCTAAGTCCTGCCCTTTTGTGACGTTAGCCAGTGCCTAGCTGAGATCGTTCGCTACCTTATTCTACAAGACTACATGCTTAGCATAGGACTAAGCTACGGCGACGAAGATCAAGGCAGTGATTTCCGTACCAAGTATGAGATCACCTCAGCGATACCTGTTACATTATCGTCCCCAGTCTACTAACTGAACTCACCGGTACCGGGACTGCCAAAGTAGGCTCGTCATAAAAGTTTTTAATTTATCAGTAAAAAGGGTGTAAATACAGCAAATTGGCATGTGACTGCGGTCAATCCATCGAGGGGACCTTGATTAAGAGTTTTATTTTCTTTCGGACAATAAAAGCAGTGTAACCGAACAATGCGTGTGTGCGAAGACCGCGTGGCCGGCGTGGGGGGGAATTTATCATCATTATATAAATGCTAAGGGATAAATAAATAAATTTTTTGGGTTTGTGAGTGTGAGTGAGCAATGCTGGGCTGTTTGTATTTGTGTTTGTGTTTTGTATAATTATAAATGATACAAGGTAAGCTATAGTTCGTAAGTTCTATTATGCAAGAGTTGCACAACTTCTGAAACATGTATTTAAGGAATCTTCCTAATTTTACAACAGTTCAAAAGTAAAAGATTAAATAGTAATTCTCTTCAAAAACGAGTTGTGTCAGTGATTTGCTTAACCCATGAAACACATGTTTGTATCTAGCGTTCGTACGAAAGAATCCTGGCCCAAAACAAAACGAACTTTCGAGGTAGGTGGAAGTTATTATATTATATTAACATATTTAATATATTTTTTAAAGAGTAACAAACGTCTCAAGCTATGTCTAAGTTTCCTTTACTCTTATTCCATCTCCATTCTATTCCATCTATAATTACTTTGTTGTACCCTTTTTTAACTTCCCTTCCTTTTTCCCTCTCCTCCTTTACCATCTTTCTTAACTGTCTGTGTATTTCTCTTTCCTGCTTCGTTAAATCGTTATTAATTATTCCTTCAGTACCTTTATCCTTTTTTAATTTATATTTATTTTCTAGAATTTTCATCTTATATTTTTCATCTCCGTTTTGTTATCTGCATCTATTTTTAATCCACTTATGATCACATTATTCTTCCTTCTATCTTTCTCCAAATATTCCACTGTATTTCTAACCTCAGCCAACTCCTTCTTAATGTCCATATTTTCTTTCCTGAGCGCTTCGTTTCATCTTTTAGGTTTTCTATTTCTTGGATTTCGTTGTCCATGACGTGTCCGTTACTTAACTAAATATCACTATAATATTGACGACTCGGAACACAAAGTTTTTTATAAGTAAAAACGTAAAGTTTTACCTTACAGCCTAAACCGGCTTTCACCTATAGAAGGCTTCATCAGAGGCTGTCGTTAGTAGCGCTGCTCGTCTTGTTGTTGGTGACGAGAAAGTGTTTCGAAAGATTGAAGCTGTGTGTGTGTGGTGAGATGTGTTCGAATAATGCGTGCGATTTGAATTGTGTCTGTTCGTTTAGGATGTCGTTTTTATTTGTTTTTGTGTGTTTGTATATTTCTAATTGTTCTAGAGTGTCTAGTTTTCAGCCTTTTGTGTGTACGTGTAGTATGTTCATGTTATTGTCGATGTTTTTATATGTGTGGTTTGCTTCAATGAGGTGGTTTGCGAAGGTAGATTCTGTAGTGGTGTGGAGTGCTTTTGTGTGTTCAATGTATCTCTGTTTGAAGCTACGTCCTGTCTGGCCTATGTAGAATTTACTGCAATTTGAACAATTTAGTTTATATACACCGGGTAGATCGAATTTGTTTTGTGCTTTGGGCATGCGTTTTGATAGTGTGTGTTCTGTTTTGTTAGTAGTTTTGTAAGCGATTCTGTATCCTGCTTTTTTGAATTTGTGGGCAATTTTTTCTGTTTGTTTGTTGATGTATGTTAGTGTTATGAATTTGTTGTTTTCTGTCTTTGTCTGTTGTTTGTTTTGTGTTTTGTGTAGGAGTTTACTGACTATTGTTCTGTCATAACCGTTAGATTCTGCTAGATATTTTATCGTGTTTAGTTCGTCTTTGTAGTCTATTTCATCTAAGGGGATGTTGTTAAGTCTATGTATCATGGTTCTAAAAGCAGCTAGTTTGTGTTGTATTGGGTGATTGGAGGTGTTGTGTATTAGTGTGTCAGTTGTAGTTGGTTTTCTGTATATACTGAATTTGTGCCTGTGTTCTAGTTTTGTGATGGAGAGGTCTAAGAAGTTTATGGTATTGTTGTGTTCGTATTCGGCAGTGAAGGTTATGTTTTTATGTATTTTGTTTATGTGCGTTAGTAACTGTTCACATATCTAGACACAATTATTAGACAACACACACAAATAGACAACAACATTGCAGTAAAAAACAACACTGACCTAGTAACAAAAATAAAAGACATACACATCCCCCATAACGCCACATTAGCCTCCTTTGACATTAAAAACCTGTACACAAACATCCCCATCTCTGAAACAATCACCATCCTACAAAACAAACTCAAACAGAACAACACACCAGACGAACTTATCAATGAAATAACAGAAACTCTGAACATTATCACAAAACAAAACTACTTTACTTATAACAATAAATACTACACACAGAACGACGGCCTACCCATGGGCTCCCCCATATCCAGCATTCTAGCAGAAGTCTTCCTCCAACACTTAGAAAAAACAAAAATACTCACAAACAATGACAGACACTCACATAAAATACTATATTGGCACAGATACGTTGATGACATTCTAATACTATACAGGGGAAACAAAAGACAATGTGAACAGTTACTAACGCACATAAACAAAATACATAAAAACATAACCTTCACTGCCGAATACGAACACAACAATACCATAAACTTCTTAGACCTCTCCATCACAAAACTAGAACACAGGCACAAATTCAGTATATACAGAAAACCAACTACAACTGACACACTAATACACAACACCTCCAATCACCCAATACAACACAAACTAGCTGCTTTTAGAACCATGATACATAGACTTAACAACATCCCCTTAGATGAAATAGACTACAAAGACGAACTAAACACGATAAAATATCTAGCAGAATCTAACGGTTATGACAGAACAATAGTCAGTAAACTCCTACACAAAACACAAAACAAACAACAGACAAAGACAGAAAACAACAAATTCATAACACTAACATACATCAACAAACAAACAGAAAAAATTGCCCACAAATTCAAAAAAGCAGGATACAGAATCGCTTACAAAACTACTAACAAAACAGAACACACACTATCAAAACGCATGCCCAAAGCACAAAACAAATTCGATCTACCCGGTGTATATAAACTAAATTGTTCAAATTGCAGTAAATTCTACATAGGCCAGACAGGACGTAGCTTCAAACAGAGATACATTGAACACACAAAAGCACTCCACACCACTACAGAATCTACCTTCGCAAACCACCTCATTGAAGCAAACCACACATATAAAAACATCGACAATAACATGAACATACTACACGTACACACAAAAGGCCGAAAACTAGACACTCTAGAACAATTAGAAATATACAAACACACAAAAACAAATAAAAACGACATCCTAAACGAACAGACACAATTCAAATCGCACGCATTATTCGAACACATCTCACCACACACACACAGCTTCAATCTTTCGAAACACTTTCTCGTCGCCAACAACAAGACGAGCAGCGCTACTAACGACAGCCTCTGATGAAGCCTTCTATAGGTGAAAGCCGGTTTAGGCTGTAAGGTAAAACTTTACGTTTTTACTTATAAAAAACTTTGTGTTCCGAGTCGTCAATATTATAGTGATATTTAGTTTTCTATTTCTTACGCATATTTCCTTTGATCCTCTCTTACTTGTTTAATTTCTTCAGTTAACTCATTTTTCATTTCTTGTATAGTTATCAATATTATATCTAACTTGTCTTCACTTGCACTAGATGTCTTAACTGGAGATCTCATCGTTTTTTTACTTCTTCCGAATGCTTCCTCATTACCTGATCCACTTGCTCTTCTTTTCTTTGTCCGATCGTCTGTACTATACTCATCACTATCCATTTTTAATAACCTTCTTACAGCTGTTGGCAGTGCAAAAAGCAGGACCCCAGTGGAAAATATTGATAATGACATTGTTACCCACCTATTTGGGTTCTGTAACCTTAGGTGTGTAATGTACATAACACAATACAACAAAATTGTATCACAGTAAAAGACAGTAAATCACAATTACTAACAATCTTAACTAATACCTCTAATTATTCTTAGTTATAGTATTCTTCAAACTTACTTGCGACTGAATTATGAGTAATGAGAAGGGCGCATATTAAAAAAAAAAAAAAATCATCGGTTGGTGAGCAGAGTTAAGTGAGTTTATTGGTTTAAACAGAACAGAGATTGCCTCTTTTTATGTCTTTATAATTGCTGATCAGCCAGGATATTAAACTTCAATCATTAGATCTTTGGATCTAGAACAAACTAAGTGCTAAATGATCTCAGACTAAATTACTCGAATTGCAATACTTGAGAAAAGTCAACTGTAAGCTAAATTAATTAAAACAATTTGGTGACATGTATCAATACCAGTGTACAAAATCAAATACTCATGGCGAGAATGCTACAGATTGTCACTGACTTTTGTCTTTACTCTCACATCTATAAAAGTCTCTGTTACTACTAAATGTTCATATATCCTCGGTTATTAATAGTGTGCAATTACCACGAGGTGTTAATAAGAGTTTAAGGTGTTACTTGGAAAGCCTGCATGATATGATGGCATCAAGGAGATGTAATTAATGCCACGTGCTTATGATCTGCAGGTCCAAACTCTTCGCGTAGCTTGTAGAATCTGCGTACTTCAGTAAAGTAAAGCCATGAGGAGCACTGGATTCCTGTAGTTTCTGTTTCTTTTAACAGGTTACCAGAATTAATATCGCCAACATGAAGTTATTGTCGCTAACGTGGAACTCTCGTCCCCAACGTAGAACCAAGTTCCTACTGCAAATTCCACAATGTTTAGAATACGTTCCGCGTTATTGCGTTCACACATTAAATTTTTCTACATTTAACATTCATTTATAATACAAGCATTACAATCATAAAGTTAAGCTTTAAGTTCCATAATAATATCAAATTGACATAAAATTACATATCTTTCTTTTCTGACATAGCTATTTTCTAACACAAAAAACATTAAATTGACATAAAATTCACACATTTCTCTTTGTATTTTACTGGCTTTTGTTAAGAGGCTTCGTTTACAAACATGTTACTTCAAGATAATATATGTTACAGATTACAATTGTTTCTTTTTTCCTTTTTACATAAGATGAATATAATATAGTTACAAAATGACAAAGCAATACAGTTAGATACTGGTATTGATTCATATTAGCCAAACTGACAATAAATACCTTGGTAAAAAGGCTCCGCACTTATGTGTCGACTTGGAGACGAGGAGTAGTTCTGCTCATGGTTATTTCTGAATGTCAACTGACTAATTTCGCCCAGTTAAAACCTTACCAGACAATGAATGGGGTGGACGGCGTGACGTCAGGACGTCAGGCAAAGTACGGAAATGGTTTTATATCGCGATTAATTGATTTAATTCTGTTTAATTGGATGATGCGCCAAATCGTTGCATTTGCCAGAAGCCGAATAATTGCAACAACGTTAAAAAAGAAAGGTGAAAGAGAACTAAAGAACAGGCCTGGGTCAAGAAAATTTGGAGACAGCCTATTACAGTTTGTTTCATCAGCTGTCAAGATGCTTTCTTATTGCTTTACACAAAAATAACACAAAACTGCAGAGCACACATAATATCAGTCACTCAATGCAAAAATGATGTAACTGGAGATGTTGCAATGAGGCACATAACGATTTTAGAAGAAAATTAATAAATGAAAGCAGTGATTAATTCATTACAGATTATAAAACATTTGTATTTGAAAAATTACCAATTATACAATAATAAGTACTATTTCAATAAGCAATGGATGCAATCATAAGTAGTATAGAAATTTCAAGGTAGATGGGTGAAGTGATAATACTACAAATGTTTACTGCTTACAGATGTTAGGCATCATTTGTTCTCATTGTCAAAAATTAAGAATAATTAAAGTATAAAAATAAATTAATAGTAATACTACTACTACTACTGATAATATTAATAATAATTATGTTTTTGTCTTTGCTGAGGAGGTGAAAATGCTATTTACGCACATGGACCAATAGCCCATAGTGTCAGACTCCCTTCTTGGACTACCAACTAAAAACAACTTTAGTCGGTACACTCCTTGAGCACTAGCCTGGGACTGTTTGTCACATTACTTCAGGCTAGCCCTTGCCTTTTGCTCCTACAGTTTCCTTCTGAAGCATTCTTATTTTATGTGCATAGGTTATGCTGTGATCTAAATCAGCCTTCTTCCCTCATAGGATTGCCTCAATGTAATGTGACACCCAGTCCCAAGAGCTTTGCCACCTAAACATGACATCACTATGGTCTCCAGTGTCAGATGACCCAACTCTGCCTCAAATTCTATCTGCCTTTAATCCCACCTACCACAGATGAAAAAGGTGTGGTGGCATAGTCATTTTCACCAGAGAAGTACAGACACTGTGCTGTTGATGCCTTGCCCATCCTATGGAGAGAAGCACAGAAAAATCCATGCCCACTCAGAAAGTGAGTAAGGTAGTACCCTACTTCCCCATGGATTTTCTCCATCCATTTCTTAACTTCTGGGATGAGCCTTGCTGTCCACTTTCTTTAAAATTCCTGCTCCCAAGACATCTGCAATATATAACAAGCCTTCATCTTTTTTCTCCTGTATTGAAGTTTTCTTGCTGACTTTTCTTTTTCTTCTACATATAGCCTGTTGCACCCTAGTAAGGAGAATGACAAGCATAACTCGGGCAATAACTAAAATACTGTACCTGGTTCAAAGACTGTACAGTATGCAGACACAGCTCTTAATGTGCCTATTCTCTGTACCTGCACCAACTGTTTAAAGAGACCAAGACTTAGTACCTGCACTAACTGGTCTCCTTCCTGAGAGATTCAACCCATAATCCTACCTCATAGAAAAGAACCAATTGGGTCATAGTCATCAACAGTTGTCGCTTACTAGACCTTGGCCCACTGACATTTGCCACAAGTCTGCTCAGGGCAGTGCAACCAGTTGAAAGGATATGTTGCCCATCATTACACAACATATAAATTCCCTGATATAAAACAATTTATAGAGAAGGTGGTAAATGTGGTCAAGTGGTGCCATTGTATCCAGCATACAATCAAGGAAGAAGATAAACTATGCCAACTGCCCACATTACTGATGTCATGGCCAATCTTGTCAATAATAATTCTGTCTTAAATGATGACACAAGTTCCAACACAAATATGGAAGAAACACAACTTACTGTGTACAATAACCCCTTGGTACTTAGCGGCCAGTTTTGTCTCAACCATTTTTCTCCTACTCACATGGGGAGGATAACAGAGATCCTTTTTTTTGTGAGGACAATGATCTCTGTCTTGTTCAGTGCCAATGAGAGACCATGGTCCGCCATCCAGACATTGCACATCACCCTGTTGAGCTTTAGTTGAGCTAGCTCAACATCTCTTCCTGCTATAAGTGCTGCCATATCGTCAGCATACACAACCAACATGTACTTCTTGGGCACCTTGGTCTTCAAAAGACACATTGCATAAACCAGTCCCCAGGATGGACTCTTGAACTGCTCCCACCATTTTTCACACTCCTTCCATGGTTTTGTAGAGTAGGACACAGCCCTTCAAATAATCATTCACTATCCATTCACCATCCTCAGGAGGTACTTGGACACTTGAAAAGTGTGTTCAAGTGTGCAGAGCATATCACTCCAACTTGGTGAATTAAAGGCATTTTTAATGTCTAAGGTGACCAAGAGGATGACACATCATGAAATCTGGTTATAATCCTCAGCTCTTCTGGCTCCCTCAATGACCTCCTCGACAGCACCCATTGTTGAGTACTGCACTCCACTCTGAAACTGTATTGTCTTAGTGATAGGCCAGGTCTCCAGCCTCTCAAATTGCTGACAGCAGTATCGACTTGAGAAGCTTCCCAAGAACATCTCCTCTGTGTCCAACATGCATTACAGCTGGTAAGATGATGGTGCTTAAGGACAGGGCCGGAACTAGCCCTCCTTTCACCCGGGGCAAGGGTATATTTCGGCGCCCCCTCCTCCCCCTCCACGCCATACTCACTCCATTTAAAACTATTTAACAAAAAACAAAAGCATATACTTTCCTGTACTTAAGTCAATTCTATTAATTACAGCTTCGTAGCTTTACTCATCAACACACTACACTATAGTGCAAACAGATCAAGTGAAATTCAGTTGTGAAATTACAGCACTCCTCTATTGTATTTTGTGTAATAATTTTTAACGGAATCTAAAAAGTAAAAGGTTTTTTCTTCATTTGCTAATCTGAAATTACAGAAGTGGGTAACACATTAAGAAATGAGACATTCAGTTAAACTTCAAATCATTCTTAAGTTTATTTGGTATTTTGGTTATACATTGGTACAGTATTCATGTAGTACTTTACTATTTCAATTTGGAACACATTGAAAACAAATTAGGTTTTTACATGAGTTTTGGGTACTAAATTTACTAACAGTCCTTATTCATTCTTGAATCTAAATAAATCAAATTGTCACTTTTCGAGCTTTTTTGGCAGCAAAGGTGTTAATAATGTCATCAAAAGAAATAGATGATGTTCTCTGGTGCTCGATAGAAATGATGCTCAAGTTAGAGAGTCTGTCTTGTTCCATTGTGCTCCTCAAGTAGTTTTTGACTATTTTCAATTTACTGAAGCTTCTTTTGGCTGAAGCAACTGTAACTGGTAAAGTTAGAAAAATCTTCAATGCCGTAGTCAAGTTTGGATAAGCATCTTGAAGCCCATGTTTATAAATAATCTGGAGCATTGCCTTTGCATGTGCCGTTTTTAATCCGTCGTCAATTTCCATCGCATGGTGCTTGAGAAGCTTTCTACTTCTTGAAAAAGTTCTTCTTTGTTCAAATCCGTTTTGTAGGAATCCGCGACTTTTTCAGCTTCTAACCTTAGCTCTGCAACACTCATTTTATTCATTATTTTTCCATTCAGGAAACTAAATTTAAAGTTTACTTCTTCCAGAGCTTTAAATCGGACATTCATGTCATTTAAAATGCTGTCAAATATTCCCCTCAATCCCACTTTAAAAAAGTCTTCTTGCGATAATCCACTGATCTCATCTTCACACCTCTCGTCAAACATTTTCTTTTTTTTCCTTTTCCGTTTTTCCTCAAATTTTGAGGGACATCAAGGCTTTCAGCTATTATTCTGGCTTCCGAAATAGCATCTTCTGGTGCATTGCTCCTTATTGATTCTAAATCTGTTATTAAGCCCTTGATGTGTCTCACAGCTGTGTCTACGGTGACATCATCCCTTTGTAGGTATTTATTTACGCGATCAATTTTTTGCAGCATTTTGCTGCAGAAGCAGGTTAGGACAATAAATTCAAATTTGCAAATGTTTTGTGCCAAATATCTAGCTTCCGCTTTTGTTTCAGCGTTACAGAGTGAACTTTCGACCAATTCCTCTAAAGCATAATTCAAATCGTTTAAATGCTTATGAAAAACATCCACCGACTCCTTCCTTGCTGACCATCTGGTCTTACTCAGGGATTTTAAGGAAATCAGCACATGCTTCTTTAAAATTTCCCATCTTGAAGTAGAAGATGAGAAAAAACAAACAGACGATTTACTATGCCAAAAAAAGATTGGGCTTGTGGAGAGAGCTCAGCAGCATGCACACCAACTAAATTTAATGAATGAGCTGAGCATGGTACAAAACATGCCAGCTTATTTTCTGTTAGAATTCTAGTTTGAACTCCCGTATAGATGCCGGCCATGTTAGTTCCATTGTCGTAAGACTGGCCTCTGCAATTTTTGATGTCCAATCCGTCATTTTCTAATTTTTTTAAATTTCTTCCGATATTCCTAACCCCGTTTTGTCACGGATAATGAAAAAATCTATAAAACTCTCTGTTATTTCAGGCCCAGTTTCAGTCATTTTCACCTACCGAACAATTTGGGTCATCTGTTCTTTGTGGCTTATATCGGGAGTAGCATCAAATATAATTGAAAAATATTTGGCATCTTTCACATCTTTGAGAATATCTTCTCTTACTTTGCTGCTAATTAACGTGAGAAATTCATTTTGAATCATGTGGGAAAAATACCCAATCTGACCTTTTCTATGGCGATTGATATGAACACGTAAATCAGCATTGTAATGGGAAATCAAATCGATTGTGTTTAAAAACCTCCCACTTCTTGGATCACCAAAATTATCTAGCTCAGATGATCTTCTTAATGGCCCTCCTTGTTTTGCTGAAAAAACTATTGCGTCAATGATACAGCGAAGCACTTGTCGCCAGTGAGTTTCTTCTCTTGCTATATGTTCCTGTAGTTCTTTATCTATTCCTCCCTTTTTCATTGACGTTTCAAGTGATTTCCAAGAACAAAAACAACGCTTGTGATTTTGCGAATTTTCATGAGCTGGAATTCTTTCACTCACCTTTTTCCATTGGGTGAAACCCTCTTCTTTAGCTAAAAATGACAAGCTAGTTGTAGATTCTTTAAAAGTTTGTGAAAATAGCCTACATGGGATGCAAAATAGTGCATTTTTAATCTTACTATAACCTAGCCAGGATCTTTTTACTTGCTCTCCATTAGGCAACAGTTTGAAAAACCAGTCCTTTGTGAGGCTACGGCCCTCCCTCATACTTTTACTTAGATCTAGCTCTTGTTCATTATCTTTATCTAACCTCATTTTCGTTATGTAACATCTCTGATGATCAGATATTGTATTTGGCCATGACCCTGGGTCGTTAATATCAAAATCTAACTGTGAGTCCTGAAGCTCTTTGTTTCTATAAATTTTTGAGCTATTATCTATCATGCTCGAAACTTCAGAATCATCCGTTTTACTGAGAGCTAGCTGTTCAGCGATTTCTATATCTTTAGCAGTACTTACAGTGTCAGTGTTCGTGGCTTCCATATGTACATAGTTAGACTGGTCGGCCTCAACTGGATGTTCTTCTCCTTGTGAACCTTCTTTTTCTCGTTGTTGGCAGCTTACCTCACCTAAAAGTTAGAACCGTTTATTGGTCACTATTAGGTAATAGGTTACTATTAGAAAATAAAAGCAAGAAAATTTTTTTAACGGAGGTAGCTTTTGAATTCATAATAGATACATCCTCAATGTTTCCTCATCTTCAAACTTAGGCAAAAAATTTTTTTTTTTAATCAGTTTTATTGGATCCAAAAGATACGAAAATAAAAATAAAAACTGTGAGAAAAAATCTTCTTGTTTTTATTGAAAACATCTCACAACATCGCCCATGGGTTGTACCATTATAACTATCATCAACTTAACTATGAATCTAGATTTACGAAGAGGACAAATCTTGGCAAGGTCTCTATGGGTTGTAAGGTGGGAGAAAGAAGAGAAGCTAAGCTTAACTAAATATTGGAGCCATGGGCGCACCCAAGGGGGAGGTTTGGGTGCTCGAGCCCCACCTCCTTCTCCTCTAAGAGTATAAAAATAATTTCGGTAAAGAGGCCAAGTTAGATCGAGTTGAAATACCTTAGAAAAGGAATAAATCAGGAGTGCTCTAAAAAGCCTTAAATCCTCCGATTCCCGTCTAGTTTTCTGGGGGAGGGATAAATTGGAACTAGTTGAATTCCGCTCTAGAAAGCCCCAAAAATGCCAAATTTGCGTACAATTTTCAAAATTATTCTAGTAAAAGGCTAAATTACAAGAAGTGCTCCAGAAAGCTTTAATGCTCCCCAATTTGCGTCTAATTTTCTTGGTTGGGCTAAATTAGAATAAGTTAAATTCTAATCTTTAATTTTTAAAGAATTTAAAAAAGTTTAAGAAGTTCTCATATCAAAACATGCTGACAGTGGACTAAGGAGTATTAATGTCAATTCCATGATCGTAAACTGCGACTTTGCAAGTTCACTCGATGAGTGTTTGCCGCCGCTATGTGTAGAATGTAGGAAAATACGCAAATTATTGGGAATGTTTGTAAGCGATCGGCTGACTTCGGCCGTGAGGCGCACAATAGTGGTGGGGTTTGAGGGATTGGGTGAGTTTCAGTGTTTCCACAAAGAGAATCTCAAATCCCCCCCCCCCAGGAGAAATTCCTGGCTGCGCGGTTGATCCAGAAAGCCCAAAAAATTCCCTGGGAAAACAAAATTATATAACGAGCTGAATTCTTCTTTAAAGATCCCCTAAACTCCCCAACTGTTTACGATTTTTAAATCTATTCTAAGAATGAGTTAAATTACGAGCTGAATTTCGCTGCAGAAAACCTCGAAAACTTCCAATTTCCATCCAATTTTCGAAACTTTTCCTATCCCCCCCCCCGGCCAGTAAACTATCTCAAAATTAGTTGATACGTCCCTGGGTGGAGCAATATATGAACAATAAGGAATTGGAGTTGTCTGTTAATTTTCCCGTAAACAGTTTTGTCATGATAAAAGGCAAACATTTTTAACATTTCAAAGCCTAGCATCAACAATTAATGTTATAAATTAAACTAATTTTTAAAAATTCAAATAATACTGGGCTTACCTTTTTCTGTCAACCACGACGACATAAATGATGATAATCTGTTTTCATTGTGATGCCGCTCCTTGGCTTTTTTCCTGTATTGTGCTCCAGAAGGTTTCCTTGACATTTTTGTTGTATTGAGTGACTAATTCGGCTAATGGTACCGAGAAATATAAAGAAAATTAATCTAATTATTCGTATTTATTACAAAAATATCACCAATGGAACGATTTCACTACTTGCACCTTGCACGTAAATGATAAACTGAACTACTGAACAGTGGTTTCCTTGGCAACTTTGGCACAATCTTTTCTCTTCCCTCCAAAAATTTATCTGCATTAACCGCAACGAGCCGGAAGTAGCCGAACACGCACGAGCAATTACGAAGGTCGGTTGTAACTTGTATATGGCCGATTGAAACGGGCGGGGATAATTCTCAATTAATAATGAATTCTTAACATCTATGTGATATGATTACTGCTTTTATTACATCAAATTAAATAAAAATAAAATTGAAGACGTTAAAAACTAAATCGCACAAATAATGCTTTATTATTTGAAAAATTGTAACATATAGGCGATATAGAAAAAAATTTTATTATTTCTTCGCTTTTTCGGCGCCCCGTGTCTGGGCTGGCGCCTTCGGCACCCCCTCCAAGCCGGCGCCCGGGGCACATGCCCCGTCTGCCCCCCCCTAGTTCCGGCCCTGCTTAAGGATCTCATTTGCCCTTACTAATGAGGACAAGGCATGCAGTTTTACAGGGGAGTAGAAAACCTCAGCTGTGAGGCATGCACTATACATCCAAAACAGAAGGCAAGGGTTCTGTTTCACCATTGTTTTAGTATTTCACTGGGAATACTATCAGGTCCTGGCACGTTCATATTCCACAGGGATTTCACTAAAGAGCGGAGTACCTCCCACTTCATCAAAGTCAGCTTTTTCTCTTGTCGGAAGTACAGAAAAGAGAGTCTGCATATTAGAGCCCATGGTGATGCATCTTGTATGCATGCTTGTAAATTACAGTCTTGTAAGCAAGGACCCATGAGTAAACATTTATCTCCTCAACTAAACCACTCTGTCTCCAACCTTTACTCCTATTTATCACCCATCTTAACTGCTTCTTGGGGGTCTTATGTTCAACCGACTTCCTAATAGCATTCTCCTGGTTTCTTGATCATTGTGCCACTCTCCTGAGCTTAAGACAGTTTCCTTGAAACTCCACAATCTTTGGAGTCCCATGGCAGGATCACCTAAAAGGCATAGATGCCTCACAATCCAAGACAAGAAGCTTCATGGTTGCTGTGGTTAGGTCTTCACTTTCAGCTCTCCCAACGTTTCTCTCCACCAATGTCTCCACCAGCCAACTGGACACAACCTCATTAAAACTATGTTCATCAATCTTGGCCAGGTTCCATCTGCATGCTCTCTCTATGAACTCTGTTTGTTGTTCTCAATCTTGAATGTAAAATTTATATACTGATGGTCACTGCCAGTGTACTCCTCTATGACCATCCACTCTACAACTTGTGTCACTGGGCACTCAGAGGCCAGAGAGATATCTGGTATGATTTCCGTGTACCCAGGGTGCCAGAAAATAATAATAATAATAACATTAATTCTTGTTTATTTTACTGTCGTATATACATGTATTACCTATCGCATAAAAATTCTAACACTCTGAAGTACAGTTTGTGGTATATGCACAGAGATGTTAGTACTGAAATAAGTATAACATGTTGAAAAAAGCCATAGAAGCCCATGTAGGTAGAAACACTAATGCAGAAAAAAAGAGAAAAACAACTTATGCCATAAATGTTCTTTAATACATTTCTGTGATTAAGTTCTCTTGAGGAATGTGTATTGAAAGTAATAAAAGGTCACTTGTTTTGTATGTATCATTAAACAAGGAAACAACATACCGTAACTTTATTTTTCTTTTTCTCTTTTTTTTTCTTTTTCATCTTGTCAGCTAATTCACTGTGTTACATAAAATTTATATTTCCTGTACATTATAATTTAATTTGCTTTATTTATGAAGTGTATGACATTTGTGTTATACAATGTCATGAACAAGACAAGATATCTTGGAAAGAGACTAAAGAGATATGTTGAAGAGATCTAGGGAGTTGAAGAGAGAAGCAAAACAAATAGGGTCTTAAGTAAACCAAAATAATACAAAATACATGTAGCCTACTAGAACATCAAATAATCATACAGAGTATATTGAAATAGATTAGAACAAATTTGAAAAGTATTAGGCTTTAATTACATATGCTCTAACGTAAAGAAAAAAGAAATGAAGTAGAGTGAAAACTGAAAGTTTACAGTAAGACAGAAAGTGACATCCTTGAAAAATATTTTATCTGGTTCTACAGGATAACATAATGTGGAGAAAATGATAACACTAACTCAATACTATAATTTGCAAAGCAGACATAACCTCAATATACATATATTGGGTAGGTTATTTGGAGAAAATAAGCCTCTGTAGTTGTATGGCAGTGATCACACATGGGAACTGAATAGACTAAGTATACTATTTCATTCCGCTCTTAGTTAAATTCTCATGTAAACAAACCCACATGGCAAATCAAATCTGAAGCGCTGTTGGTCAGGGGTGTTGACACCATTTACACAGTAATGTTTTACGCACATGTTCAGAATGTCTGTATAGTCATGTGAGAGTTATCTTACCACTTAAATTAGTGCATGTTGTTTTAAAACATCCTCCTTATCACTGTATTCTGAATTCTATTGAATTAATATGCAGCCAGTTGAAAGGATATGTTGCCCGTCATAACACAATGTATAAACTGCCTGATATAAAACAATTGATAGAGAAGGTGGTAAATGTGGACAAGTGGCGTCATTATATCCAGCATACAATCAACGAAGAAAATAAATATGGCAACTGCCCACATTACTGATGTCATGGTCAATCTTGTCAATAATAATGCTGTCTCAAGTGGTGACACAAGTGGCAACACAGATATGGAAGGCATTGAATTACTCTCTGACAGTAACTGATAATATACAGTACACTTGTAATTAACACGGCTTCTATTTTTGTTTTAAATAAACTTTCCTTTTTGTTTTGTTGCAATTTTTAAATGATTAATAAAAAACCCATTAACTGGTGTTATAAAATATTTCACTGTCGGTCTCTGACACTGTCACACAAATTTTACTTGGGTCAGGACAAATTACAGTACAACCTCTTTTATACAAACCCCGTTGAACTGGATTCTTCTGTAATCCAGATTGAAAATAATTAGGTCTATACGGTATATGTTTTTTGTATTTTGAAATTGTTGTGTAAAACAGAAGAGTTGCTTTAAAGTGCAGTGCTACATATACAGTAGTACGGTACTTATAATACCCGAATTCGGTTAGTACTCGAATACGTACTGTATATCATTTTATAATTTCATGCTGAACTTTACGGCTTTGCCTATCACATGTAAAAAGCAATAGATTCCCCATGATGAAAAAACTAATCAAACAACTGTCAGAGTGATCTGACCCAACATTTCTATGTGGAGTTACAGTACAGTACAATTCCTTTCCAAGAATTCCTCAACATATGTTTTGTTATCATTCACTCATCAGCCCCGCCTCTTCAAATGCCATTTACTCAAAGGTCGTGTGCATGCAAATTCCCTTCTCTCACAGCAGTGTGTGATTTGCTAGTAAGGAGTGTGTATATCGCTGCATTGTACTATATTAGAGTAGAGAATTAGAGTATTAGAGTTTGTTGTGTGTAGACTATGTAAGTGCAAAATGGCATCAAAGCAGAAAAGAGTGGCTGTGTCTAAGGACAAAAAGTTAGATGCGCTTAACAGTATAGATAAACGTGAACCGATAAAAAACATATCTGTGGAGTTCAGAGTTGTGACTTCAATGATGTCTGATTGGAAAACAATTGGAAGGAAAGATTTTTGCTTCAAAATGATAATGAAAGATAGTTTACAGGGCCATGAAACAATAAGAAAAGCCCAAAATGAATCACTAGACGATGCATTATACATCTGGTTTTCTGCACAAAGAGAGCGTAGTGTTCTGGTCTCTGGCCCGATTTTGGAAGAAAAGGCATTTATTTTAAACAGCAAGCTGACAAACGGAGATCCTGATTTCCAAGCTAGTCATGGGTGATTAGGAAAATGGAAAACTCATTATGGAATACTGCGAAATCCTCTCAGCAGATAAAGAGGCTAGTGAAGATTTTAAAAAGCAATTTGCAAACATCATTTCTTCAGAAAAATTAAGTGTACAACGCTGACGAATCTGGACTTTTCTACCACATGCTGCCCAGTAGAACACTAGCTACAAAATTGGATGACTCGGCAAAAGGCTATAAAAAAAGTAAGGACAGAGCTACTAGTACATGTTGCAGTAATGCCTCAGGGAAACATAAATTCCCTTTGGTTTTGAGCTGAAGATTGGAAAACCATGTGGTTTAAAACATCTGAATTGGTGGGCACACTTGCCTGTTTTATATAAATCGCAAGAAATGAGTGGTTGGATTCTAAAATTTTTAAAATCTGGATTTATGAAGAATTTGTGCTCAGAGTATGAAAATATTTAATAAATGAAAGTTTACCATTAAAGGCCATGTTGTTTATTAATAACACCCCCTGTCATCCGGACATAGAAGAACTTAAAAGTAGCAACATTACAGTGAAGTTTTTCCGCCCAATGTAACTTCTTTGTTACAACTGTTGGATCAAGGCATATTAGAAAACATAAAAGAGTGCACAAAAAACAACTTCTAAGAATAGTACTTGAAGTAACTGATGAAAGTGGCATGATTACACAGCTGAAAGAAATCAACATTAAAACTGTTATGTATGTGATTGCATCTGCTTGGGACCAAGTTGCTGGGTTAACAATTAATAAGTCTTGGAAAAAATTATGGCCAACGATTTGTGATAACATTAATGAAGTCTGCACTTCAAACAAAAATGTTGTGATAATGTCAGTCCTTCGGAGTTTGTCGAAATGTTTTCAAACATTCCTGGATGTTAAGGTGTTAACATTGAAGATGTAAATTCCTGGTTACAATCAGACAATGATGGTGGACATGGCGTTAGACAGATGGTGAAATGATAGCTTCTTGTGTAATTGCAGATGACGTTAACAATTACGAATCAGAAAATGAGACTGGTGATCAACCTGAAGAGGTGATGACTAATGCAACAGCCTAAATGGAAAAACTTATAAATTATTTGGAATGACAGATGGAAACCACGTCGACCGATCTAATGGTAGTGAAACGCCCATGTGATCGTGCAGCACGTAAATGTTATGAAAAGGTAAAACGGAATAAACTTACGAATTATTTTAGTAAAAATAACATATGAAAATTGAAGGTTTGAATATGTAGTGTAGTGTTTATGTAAACTAATTTGGCAAAAATACAGTAAACAATAGTTTAGTGTTAAATAAGAGCTAGTGCAGTAAAACTACTGCAGTAAAATAATATATAGTGTAGTGTTTATGGAAACTTTTTTGGTGAAAATAAAAATTGGTAAGTATTGAACTTTGAATATACTGTAGAACAGTAATTTACATTAAAATATTAGATCCCCTACTATCCGGATTTTTGTTTATCTGGATGGCCTCCGGTCCCAGCACAAACGAGGTTGTACTGTATTATGTGTGTTTATACAGTATCAATATTGTATGTACCCTGTCTGTACTCCTTCTGTCAGAGTGACACACCTCTAATTAAAAACTAAGAATGGAAATAGTATAGAAGACAGAGGAAATGGTTATGAATAGATGGAGAGGTGGAAAATAGAAGGTATGGTGGATGGGAGAGACAAATGACAGAAATGGTTCAATCTCCCAAATGTTGTAGTGCCATAAGAAGGAGAAGAAGATACGTGTGTGCGTGTGTGTGTGTGTGTGTGTGTGTGTGTGTGTGTGTGTGTGTGTGTGTGTGTGTGTGTGTGTGTGTGTGTGTGTGTGTGTGTTTATGCACATTTGTGAATATAACAAAATATATATCTAATGTATATGCACTTGTTGAATGTAATTGTAAATACAGTAAAACTTTGATTCAACATTGGACTTGTATAACTTTATATATTTATGGACTTATTTAAGGTAATATTTTTAAGTTCCCTAAATACAGTGCTCCTGTTATGACATTTCTTGTTTATATTTTTTTTTTCACTCCCTAGATGTAATTTTCTTATTTATAACACTTCTGTCATCATCAAGAGGGAACTGTAATAATTTAATAAAATAATTATGCAGTTTAGTAACATCATCCCATAAAAAACAAGAATTGATAATATAACATACAAGCTTTAGTATAAATGAAAATGTCATTTATAATTTTGTATCATTGTAGTTTTTATCAAGCTATAGAAAAGCTACTGTTTTTCTGCGTGTAGTGCTGGACTGCAACCAAAGGATTAGCTAGAATTTATAACATACACACCAAGTTTAGATTAAATAGCAATTATTATCTACAAAGAACCAGGGGCGGATTTACACACAGGCAGACTAGGCACTTGCCTGGGGCGGCAAATTTTGGGGAGCGGCAAAATTTGAGTTAAGAAATGATATTTTTAGATTCAAACAAATTTACAAGTGAAAAAGCTAGTTGAATTAAGCACACACGAATATAAAAATTATCTTCACTTAATTTGTAACTATAACGCAGTTATTGTTTTTCACCCAAAAGTAATACGGGCGAATGTTTATGTTTTCAACAGTTGAAATATTTGGCGTTGATCATCCGAGAGATTTTAGATGTTGGCAATCCAGATCAAAGTGAGAAATGTAGATCTGTCAATGTAATACCGAATTGTAGGTTGGTTCCAGAAACCGAGGCAAGCTAATATTTAAGGAATCGAGACATTCTAGTGATACCGACAATGTGATAGCAGTGAAGGTGAAGATACTGTTCACACAGTTCAGCCAGAGAGGTCCGTTGTGGAGGAACCTTCATTTTTGAAGCCAGTTCACGTCAAAAATCATGATGAAATGTCATCAAATCAGGTAGGGAAGGTCTTAGATTCTGATCCTATTAATTGGCAAATGAACGAGAGCACACGCGATTATGTAGCAAAGTTTGGATTTAAACAGAACACTAGTGCGGACTGTAAAACCAAAGAGGGGATATAATGATGCCCCCCCCCAACAGAGATTTGTGGGAGGGGCAAATTTATACTGCCTACGGGCGGCAAAATGTTAAATCTGCCCCTGCAAAGAACTTAGCTCAATGCATATCATCTTCAGTCAAATTTACATGTGTTGCGAACAGACTGTATTTATATTTGGTTAAAATGTTTTCATACATCTTAAAAATTATTTTAAAAAAAACAGTGTTCACAAATGAATTTATTGTCTTACATAACACATGATTGTGTGCCAAGTTCAGTAATACCACCAACTTTGTAGAAACATTGTACAATACAGGTGGGAATCTTTGGATTAGTCTAGAAACTAACACAATATTAGTCAAATGTACAATGTTAGTTTCTACTGGAGGGAATCACGGGATTTCAAGAAAACAAAAATTAAATCAAGCAGTTTGAATAAGCACGGTTCAAATCTTAGCTTGGTGAGAAGGTATGGAGGTAGCCAGTGATATGTACCTGTATATTAGCAATTTCAAAGTGTCTGTGGAATAGGTTTTTACTTTTAGAGCTCAGGAATATATAAATGATGATGGTGAAAATTGTCAAGTGTTAATTTGAAAGTGGTGAAAATTGGCCAAGGGTTAAAATGGTGAAAACGTTAATCTGAGTAATTAACATCAATAGAGTTAATTAATTTCAGCCATTAATAGAGCTTTCTTGACTCAGATGTATCAGATTTTTTCTGTTTACCTTCACTGTAAATCATATTTCTTCTATATTTTTCTATTTATTTTATCATGTTTATGTTCATTGATGCTAAGGACATATAGCAAGAGATATTAGACAAATTTATTTTGTACTAATCTTTATATAAATTTTGATAATATTAAATGAACATAATTATTAAATAAAATATGCTATTTTTGGTTTTTGCTTTTATGTTGTATACCAACAACAAATTCCTTTCTAATGTAATTACTATTCCTTGCTTAAAATGCTGATTTTGCCATATCTCTCAAAGAAAATTACATCAAAATTTTGCTCTGGATGGGTATGTGTCAGTGGCGGCTCATGGTTCTGACAGTTGGGGGTTCAATTTCTGAATGTTTCTACTAAGATAAGAGGAATAATCCTATTCCAAATAACACACAGGGTGGGTCTCAACATGAAGACATAACTATTGACAACTTTTAGTAGACCTAATATTAAGTTGTGTTTATACTGTTTGTAAATTATTCTTAAAATATATTATTATTATATATATAAACTTTCACAATATGAACTTACTTTCTTTATCACTTTCCCATACGTTTCGAGGTGATGTTCCTCTTCCTCAGTGGGAGTAAATGGTATTTACTGAGGAAGAGGAACATCACCTCGAAACGTATGGGAAAGTGATAAAGAAAGTAAGTTCATATTGTGAAAGTTTATATATATAATAATATTTTATAAAGTGAACGAAGAGGATGAATCAACAAGATAATTAAAATATATTGTTAAAATAAAAGGATAGATAAATATTTCTGTTTAATATTTAAAATGGGAAGCAGCTTACTGAGTTCCTTAATTTTCCATTTATCTTTAATAGAGAGAGAGAGAGAGAGAGAGTGAGAGAGAGAAAGAAAGAAAGAGAGAGAGAGAGAGAGAGAGAGAGAGAGAGAGAGAGAGAGAGAGAGAGAGAGAGAGAGAGAGAAGAAAAATTTGTTTTTAAAATAAATTGAACATTATTCATTTTACCAAATCAATGAACTGAACACAAACATAAGAAATACCTGAACACAAAAGTACCAGCAAACACTTTGAAGGTTATACACGCTTCGATCAGTTTAATGTTAATAAAATTATTTAATGACTACATTAAACACACTTTATTTTCGGAATACAATTTCAACTGATGGTAAATGGACAAATCATGTGGTAAAAATCATAATAATGGCGAATGGCGGTATTATGAAAATGTTAAAATTCCTGGTTAGTGCGGTTCGGCCCTCATCGGAACTATTCGTCTCTATCGCTAATGCTCGGATTTACCAACCGTTGAATGTAATTTTGCGTATACTGATTTGCCTCTCCAAAGCTGTCTACACAGCCCAGGAGGTACTGAGAGCTTCTTTGAACCTCAAGCAGTAGTAGCGAGCAACTCGCCTATTACGCAAATCAATTACTATTCAGTCAACAAGATTAATATCGCAAATCTTGTTATTTAAATATGAAACCATTATCTCAACAAATCCTTAAACATGTTTAAATTATTTAGGGGGGTTCACGGAACCACTGAAACTTATGGACGAGCCACCACTGGTATGTGTGTAATGTATATAAAGTTGTAACATTTTACTATACACAGATAATTAAATTCATAATTAATCTTTTATATACATGATCATTTGTATGCATTGTAAAATGATATAGTTATTATTAAAACATTATTGTTATTATGGTGATTATTGTTATGATAATTATAGATATTAATTATCACAGATGGGAAGTACTACAGTAACAATAATGTGGAAAGTTGTGTATATATGAATCGAAGATTAAATATAAGTGTGTATGATAAAGTGCTCTTAAATAAAATAGTATACCTGGTCCTTCCCCTGAATGTGCTGCCTCCTCTTCATCTTCATCAAAGGCATCTCCTAGTTCCAGTTCTGTTCCAACACGTTTACTGTATTCCTCTGTAACATACACACATAATTATTTAAAGATGTCCATACATTTCTTAAGCTCTTGGCTGGTTTAGTAAACAGTTCTAGACACATCTTGATAAACACAAGTGCCCAAAACCCGCCACACACTCACACAGCATACCATCCTTAGTGTTTAGTAAAACTTCATCAGACAGCCCTCATGAAATATTTCACAAATGTCTGATTCCAAGATACACATAAAAATATAAAGAAGTGTATAAAATTATCCTGTTTGTTACAAGCAAATTTCTTGCATGTGGTATGAAAAATTACTGAATGACTGACTAAATTTATTTTTAAAATATCACCTTGTGTTTGGAACACACTGTCCTTTCTGACTTCAGCTAACTGCACCAGGAAACAAAAAAAGCAATTTATTTCAGTCCGGTATTTGTAAACTGCATACAGTTTTCAAAAACTTTCAGTATATTACCTGTATCATTTATAAAATTCATTTAGGATTAATATTTTTAATTTATAGTGTACATTATATTAAATATAAATCATGGTCAAAGATATCAATTTGATCCAAAGAAATTATGTAAAAATTAACTCTAATTAGCCTACCTCACAATAGCAGTTGTATACATTGACACCAGATGTAATGTCTTACTGATTATAATGACAAAAACCTTTCTGTTCACCCAGCTGTACTTTATAGTATAAAATTGTTCATTTTAAAATAACACAATATACAATTACACACCAGTTACAATAACCACGTTTTTGTAATTAATACGAAAATATCATTTACTACGACAATGAACCATCCAAGTTAATTCTGCTATTGATCAATAGCTGCTAGGCGTATTAAAAAGTCAGCAGTTTAACTTATATAAATTTGGTTTTGATGCCTCGAAATACATTTTCTCTTTTGCAGCCTATAGATGAGGAGGTAAATAAGATCTTTGAGACCTAATTACTGAATGCATTTTATATTGTGGATAATGCAAGATTTTGAAGAAGGGCAGGAAACAAAAGTTAAATAATGATGTGTCACAACAATGACTGAAAGGGTATGCAATGATTCCATATTGCTTTTAAGATGCTGGATTAACGGCTGTATGTTGTGATTTTTTCCATCGTAGAAATAAAAGGCACAAGTTTTTGTTAATCCATTATTTTATTTGTGAAACAGTACTTTTTAGTAACAGTGCAGACAACAATTGTTTAATCATGGCTAACTATCCTTCTCAGCCTGACTGTAATGGTGACCACTTGAGTAGTATAACAACTTCGTCTTTTTACTTCTAAAAAAATTCCTTTTTCTATTAACTCATCCAGTCCAAAGAACAATATATCAAGGTTTGTGTGTGTGTGTGTGTGTGTAAGGCAAATGATACACAAAAGTACAAATAAGAATTTTACAAGAGCAGTAAGTACTGATCAGATATTTATTCTACAATTAATAAACTTCAACTCTGATGTCATGCCATAGTAAATAATTTTTCAAAGTATGCACACACACACACACACACACACACACACACACACACACACACACACACACACACACACACACACACACACACACACACACACACACACACACACACACACACACACACACACACACACACACACACACACACACACACACACACACACACAACGAGCATTTTACAAGTGCTAAGACTAGTATTATAGTCCTGTTATTTTATTATCTACCAATTCTAATGTATGCTTTCCAGCATGCTTTCTAATGATCATAGTACTGGACAAGTGAAAATTCTCACTACAACTAGACAAGCCTGGCAATGACAAAAGGGAGTTACAAATTGGAAAACTAAGGAGACAATACTTTGGCAAATAGAAAATGTGTTGACCACTAGATTGGAAAGTAGAACATATATTTAAATATTCTGAAACAAGTGCTTATACATCCATATCTAGAACAAGTTGTTCTAATCAGTCAAATGACAGAATTCCATCATCACCAAGTGCTTTATTATCTTTAGCTTTCTTAAACACCTAGTCAAATTGTTAAAGTTTAAGTAATTTTTATTCCAAAATGACCTCAATTGGGACCTGTACATAGGAAATAACATATACAATTAAAATGTTGTTAGTTTTTAGGTAAATGAATGCAACAAAATATTGCTCTGAAAACCAAGTGAAGTTAATCGTAATTAAATATTTTCATTAACACTCATACATTTCAATAATTAACTTTGAAACAGAGAAATGAAAGATTTAATGATAGTTAATTAACACAATATGTTTTTATTTTTATTTAAATTAATTGATTTTAAGAAAGTAACAATAATTTAATAATAGATGTTGTATAGTATCTTGTATTCCTAATGTATACTGGTTCTGGTAATTTATAAAAACATAAGTTTAAGTGAACTTAAGCTTTGACGGCTGGTCTTTACATGGTCACAAATTTCCAGACTGTTAGGCCATCATCTAGATTGTCTATAATCACTTCCAGATGTTTTGTACATACCGATGATGGACATCTTCAGTGGTGCGGGTACACAGATCACAAACATCTGCTAATGAATATGAACAAAAACTGTTCTATTCCATTGAGACACTTCTATTTACATATTTTCTTTATGGTGTTGGTTGGTCACTATTTAACCAATCACATCACTCTCCTTTTTCGCTTGACTTGGTAACCTTACCATGTTTCACTATCACCCCAGTATTTATTGAGTGCTAAGGACTCGTCTTTCTTATTTATGCTGCAGTTGGAGTGCTTATATATTTCAACTAGCTCACCTCCCTCTACAACCGAGCAAAGTACTGTTGAGTCGAGGGCAGGACCTGGGTCTCTCCAAGCAAGATAGTATGGTTTTCATCATACAGCATATGTCCAGCTATGGTAGACTTCTGTGCTTGGCCCAGACGACAGTTTTCCTGTGTTCACCTATGGAATGTTGATGCTGAGTTTTGTGGTGCACATATACACTTTTCCACAAGAGCATAAGTACACCCTGCCCATGGAAAGTAGATCCCTGGTGTCCTTCACTGATTGCAGGCCCTGTTGTATCTTCTGTTCCAGCAGAAAAATAGTACACACCTCATGTCACTTGAGCAACTTCCTGATGTGGCACATTACACTCTTGCCATAGGGTATAAATACTGTACCAACCATCTGACTTTGCTAGACTACAACCAAAACATATGTGATATGTTAGACCTGATGATATACAAGACTTTGTTAAAAGATTCACCAGAGAATGTGATAGGGAAGATGGAACAACTCTTCAAACAATCTTCCTTAACTCAAGAGGTTAAGACTACAGTGTATTGCTCTGAGATGTTGCCCCCTCCAAAGACTTTTTGGCGTTCCCAAGATCCAAAATGAGGGAATATCACTTCATCGGACTGTTAGCACCATAGTACTTACAATACACGGTGGGTATCATGAGGTGGCTGCACAGTAGCATGCCGCGTGATGACATCACTGGTGCAACTATCAGCCCTTGACTGCTGCTTTGTATACAGTGTTTTTCAGCTTGTGTTTCAGTTTATCTTGTGTATTGTGTTTATTTCATGTTTTGGTGTGTTGTGCTATGAATTGAAGATGCCTTGTTATGCCATTGGTAGATGCAATAACAATGAAAGAAATTTTAAAGATTAAGGAATTTCATATCACCGCTCTCCAAAATATAAACATTTGGAAAACATGTGGATACACGCTTCAGAAGATTTCTGCATCGATTATGCTCATGTCTGCTCTGACCATTTTGCAGAAGATGATTTTGAAAGCAATCTAAGAGTGGAAGTTCTAAATTTAAAATTTATAAAACACTTAAAATCAACAACAGTTCCACATATTAAAATTCCCCCACAATCATCTTTTCAACCAGCGCAGAGAGTCGTGCTAGAACTTAAAAACTGGAATCTAAAACCATAATAGAAAGTTTTCTTACAATTCCAGGGGAGAGTGATGAAGAAAATAATGAATCTAGCATAGAAAAGCAAGATTATTTTTTTAATGAATTATGTAAATCTAATACCACTGTAAACAATACTTTGGAAGTGGCAGAGAATACGAATTAGTCTGAACAACTGGGAGCTTTGAAAAAATAAAATTTATCTTTAAAAGAGCAGAACAAGACATTGATGCATAAAATAACTTCTGTGAGGACAGAAATCATTTCATTTAAAGACAAACTGAACAAATTTGAGTCTCTGTTTTCAAACTTCTATTACCAAAGGAAAATGAGCAAACTGATCATTAGAGAATGCGATTATTTTAAGGTGCATGTCCAACAAAGCAATGAACTTCATACATGATATTTTGAAACTGCCTAGTAAAATTCCAATAAAATGTAGCCTTATCAAGTTTTTAGTTCTTCTAGTTCTTAGAGTAAAGTTTCACTATTTTGAAAGCCTACGTAAGTGTATTTATAAACTTTGAGAAAGATGTGACTTTATGCTTTGATGAAATGAAAGTCAAATCAGACCTCTGCTATGACAGGGTTGAGGACATAATTTGAGGGCTACAAATGTTCAAGTTCTTGTTATTTGTAGTTTAGTTTGCAAATGGAAACAACCAACATATTTTGGGTTTTGACAAAGCAGTGGATAAGTAACTATTTTATGTTGCTATTAAAATGGTACAATTGATAGGATTTTGGGAGTGCGGATTTATTTGTGACATGGGACTATCAAACAAGAAAATTTTATCAAAATCTGGTATAACACGAGATAATATAAGTGTTTTTTACAAGGGATTTTTTAATCCTTTTGGATGTGTTTGCCAATTTTTTGCTTTTTGTGATGTCCCTTATATGTTAAAACTTTTGGGAAAAAGATGATTAGATGAGAGATGTCAGCCTTCCAATGGTCACTTTGTTAGAAAGGGGGTGTTTAAGGGACTTATCAGCTCACAATAAGGGAACTTGAAATTTACTCTTAAGGTTACTTCTAACCATCTCCTTGTAAAAGGCACAGAAAGACAAAATGTCCATGAGGCTGTGGAATTTCTGTCAGGTACTGTGGCTGCAGCTATAGGGTACCTTCTCCCAGGACAGGGTCATGTAGTAAAATTGGTACAGACTGTTAATGCTGGATTTGATGTGCTCAATTCGAGAATGCTGCATCATCCTACTAATAAGGTGAAAAGTGGCTATGGAACCTATTTAGAAGATCAGGATGAAGCTTTAAATTGACTTCATAATTTATGTTTGTTCATGAGAGTGATAGGAAAGTCTCATGTACTCCCTTTTTAATCAGGCTGTGTTATATCTATCCATAGCCTTCAAGGGCTTTACAAAGAATTACAGTTCAAAGGATACGGGACTTTGATGTGTGCTAGACACAACCCACAACCAAGATGTTATGGAATCCTACTTTTCTGAAATTAGATGCCTGGAAGGATTTTATGTTCATCTATTGCCAATAGCAATAAGTCAAAGAATTAAATCTTTTCTTCTGAGCAGACACCCCGCTGTTATAATACCAACTGAGAACTGCTCATGTGACCACATCATTATACTGAGTGCCAGTGCCGGTTTTGAGCATAGGCTACATAGGCTGCAGCCTAGGGGTCCACACCACAAACAAAAAGGAAAAACAGTCAACTTGCATAAAAATTATTTGGCTCGTGGTTCAGGAACACTAAAAGTTATTAGAGGAAAAGGTGGTATTATGAGCCATATATGTAGTAGAGTGGGACAAGAGTGTGCACTTAAATTTTAAATTCATCTCAAATTGCGCTCATTGCACTGAGACTCATTACATGTTGAAAGAAATATCATGAATCCCTTAAGTAATGAATCCCTTTTTGTAATTTCAGCTACTGGAACACATGTAAATAAATATATTTCCAAAATGTGTCAAATGCAAGCTTTTGCCCCCAAAATAGGTGGGGTAAAATTCCGCATATGGTGGACCAAACGTTTGCAGTTAAATTAGTTTGAATAAATTAACTTTATTTAACTTTACATTTAGTAGAACCATATGGAAATGATTTGGACAACATCCTGGGAAATGATCTAGTTAATTTCAAGTGTTTTTGCAATGAGTACATCGAAGAAGGTGTAAAAGAGAAAACTGTCATCAGGCACAAGCGGTGGATGTACAAACTCCTTCTAGAAAAAAAATGTCACGGAATGTTTTCCTAACATGTAAGTGGCACTTCGAATGTATTTGGTCAATTATGGTTATCAGCAGTAGTGGTGAAAGATCATTTTCAAAGTTGAAGCTTATTAAAAATAGGCCCCGGACAACCATGTCAGGAGACAGGCTGAACTTGTAATCTCTTATGAACATAGAGATTGATATTTTGAAACAGTTGTCTTATCAAGATGTAATAAGTAAATTTATTAATATTAAGTGAAGACAAGTGCCAATAAATGAAAACAAATCCTAATAAAAGTAGTATACTACAACCTTTTTATGATGCAGATTATGATTTACTTACAGATTTGTACAATGTAAATATATCCAATACTTTTATGTTCTTTTTAAAAACATGATTAATTAATGATAATTATAATGACATTGTTTTACTTTCCTTTAGAATTTAGTTGTTTTTATTTTTTGTACATTTTTATTAGTTTAGGGTCTTTTGAGTGTAACACAAAAGCGAGTGCAATCTTTTATTATTATTTTCATCGATTCCAGAATGCCATTGTACATTGAGATACCTTGAAACTGTTAAATAGTTTAACATAGTATTTAAAATTTGCAAAAAACAGTGTATCCCAATTTAATTTGCACACTTAACAATGATTTTATTTGCAGTTCTGGAAGATACAGTTTTCACAATTTTCTGGACCTGGACCCACTATTTTAATCGGGGGATATTATGCAAAATTTCTGGGGGATGGATCTGGGCCCCTGTTTTACTGGGCATATTCCATACCCCCATACCCCCCAAAGTAGTTGGGGGTCTGCACCACATGTTCAGCCCAGGGCCCCACTAAATCTAAATCCGGTTCTGGTGAGTGCCGATGTAATTTATGAATATGATACTGACAGGACACTTAAATCTGCTTCAGGCAAAAATTATGAGACCAACAGCTTACAGCCAGAAGAGGGAGAATGTGCATCTGCCAGTGACATAGTTTATTATTGAAACTATGAGAACTGAATGTAATAGTGGAGCACAGTCAATTGTAGAGGAATTTATTTTTATTGAAGATGGTAGGTATGTGGCTTACAGAGTCCAGAAAAAAAATTATCACAAATTTCGAGTAAGCAACCCAGTAAACAACAAGAATGGCTTTCAGCTATATCAAGAGGAGCCCTTATGAACCCAGCTGATGAATTGTTAACAACTGTGTTTAAAATGGAAAAAGAGTTCATAGTATTTCATGGCACCTGTGACTTGAACAAGGCAAGTAATGTAATGAAAACTTTATTGAAGATCCTTAAATTGAAGTACATTAGCATAGATGAGGTTGTGATTTCATGTTATATCAGAATACTAACATATATCAGGATGAAAACAATAAATAAGAAGAGATCTTTAAAAAGATATGGTGACAAGACAACTAATTGTGGAAGAAAACAGGACAAGAAAGTAAATAAACTTCATTAAAATGTTCAGGCACATTAAAAAATTAATAATTAATTAAACATAAACAATAATGGACAATGATTTACATGTTATATAAGTTTAATATAATTTAATATTTGCCATAATGGCCAGTGCCATATTAGTGTACCAGACTATGTCTCACGGAGCGAGAATGGTGAGGGAACATGCGCGTGATACCTACCATATACTTCTAAATACTGTTGACAGGGCATATTTACGGGAGGAGGTAACTGAGACCTGACCCGCCCCCCAGAGGGTAGAAAAAGAAAAGTTTAAGAATTTTGTTAATCTCTTAATTTTTAGGCTATTTTATTATTTTTTGTCAGCTGTGTACGATAATACAGTAATAACTCTTTTTTATTATGCAAACAAGTTTATTACATACTATTAGGGTATACGTCTGAAATATGAAATGTAGGAGAATCAATTCAGTCAACAAGTATTGTGTAAACAATGTTTCAAATATGTACTTTTATTGTGTTATTATCATTTGCTTTAGTGGGGTTGATTTCAGGATGTTGTCACATGTTTTCAGCCAATTTGAAGATAGTAATATTGATTAGTGTTAACTTGTTTTTTTTTTTTTTGTATGAAGCTAACACGATCTTGGCCTCCCCCCTCAAGGCAAAATCTAGAATACGCCACTGATTGTAGTTTGCACAATTGGCTCACCCATATATGCCTTGGCAAAGCACCTGACCGGACTGCTCCAGCTGCAAATTGGGCTGACGGACACTTAATGTACAGCATTTGACACATTTTGTTGAGAAATCGAAGAATGCTGAGGTGAGACCTGATAACATCTTGGTCAGCTTCAATGCTGTATCCTTGTTCACTATGGTTTCCTTACAGCAGACTCTGTTCCACCAAGTACTGACAATGTACTTTCAATGAAACCAGTTCTTCTTTGAGCAGTCAGATGGTGTCACCATTGGAAGTCTTCTGAGCCTGGTATTTGCCAATTTCTCTATGGAAAAATGTTAAAAGGTGGAGTTAACATCTGCACCATTTAAACCAAAGTGTTGGTTCTGGTATGTGGCCAGAGCTACAGAGAGGAGGAGATTCACTGCTTCCTTGATCACCTGAACAGCGTTCACCTAAGAATCCAATTCACTATGGAAAGTGAAACAGATAGAAAGCTGGATTCTTCGAAGGACTGATGGTGGCCTTGAACACAAAGTTTATCGAAACGCCATGGATACTGACTGCTGTTTACAGCATGACTAATTGTCAAGCCAGAAGCGCACCTTGATAAACATGCTGGTTGACCAGACTTTGTGTAGGCTTATATGTGAGACAAAATACCTTGACGAAGAGCTTGGACTTCTTGATGCAGTGCTACAGTCAAATGGTACTCTGCTACAGAAGTGAGAAGGGCCAAAAGTTATGTATATTATCAGGTCTAACATATCACATATTTTTTAGTTGTAGTCTAGCTGCATAGTTCTAGTCAAATAGATGCATCAGATGAAAATCAGGTGGTCAGTAGAGCATTCTTATCCTATGTCAGGAGTGTAATGGACCACATCAGGAAGTTGCTCGAGTGACGTGGGGTGCGTACTGTTTTTCTGCCGAAACAGAAGATACAACAGGGCCTGCGATCAGTGAAGGACACCACGGATCAGCTTTCCTCAGGTTGGGTTTACAGAGTGCCATGCTCTTGCGGAAAAGTATATATTGGTACCATGAAACGCAGCATCAACACTCGCATAGGTGAACACAGACTACATTGTGTCTGGGCCAAATGGATGGCTGCCATCTGCCATAGCAGAACATGCCCTTTATACTAAAGACCATACTATCTTGTTTGGAAAGACTCAGGTCCTGTCCTCTACTCTATAGTGCTTTGCTCGGTTGCAGAGGGAGGCAGTTGAAATATATAACCACACTGACCATAGCATAAATAAAGAGAGGTGCAAGGTGTAAGGTGGTATGGGGCAGCAGCTTGATATGCTCCAATGGTTGCAGTGTCTGGGTGATCCCAACAACTGCCTGTCGCCTGGTTTTTACCATAAGTAATGATCCCGTACTTTCAGGGTCATACCTCTGTTTATGTTATCACTTGGAGGGATGGAAAAGATGACACTTTCTGAACTCTGGACCATGGAGAGGTACACAGTGGAGTAATTGAGGCAGTCTTTAGAGGCCTTCCAGTTGGGAGGGAGTGACTGCTTACCCACGATGGATCAAGACACTCAAACTGGCCCAGGAAAAAGTCTCTAGAGGCTGACATACGGCAATGTCGGGTCATGGGGGAGAGCATAGGAGGAGGACACACTTAGAAGATGGCACTAGGCAAGACAAGACCTAAGGCAAGCACAGCTCCTGATCTGTCTGTCAGAAGATGGCTTAAGGGGAGTCACTGAGTAGCGCTTAGGGGTGTTTATACCTTCTAGGCGGTAGGGCGACATCTGTGATAAGGTGGCAGAGATGTGGATAGGTAGAGTTGGAGGCACAAGTTAACATTTTGAGGACAAGGGAACATACAAATTCATCAACAGAAGGAACTTTCAACCCTTACTTGATAACATCATTTCTGACAAACTAGGGAGAGTTGGAAATATATCTGAGGGTATGTGATTGGAATACTTCCATTCAGGCAACAACATCGGGCCAAAGAAGAGACCAGATTGCAGGCGCTGCGTATGTTAGGACACTGAACCTCAATAGGAAAGAAATAGAAATAGCTTGGCTTTGACACTGCAGGCATGCTACAGACACTGGGCAACGTGGGCTCTGAAGCATGTACATCAGTCAAGAGTGATGCCCAAATGCTTTACAGACCGTTTCCATTCAAAAAAACTCCTGTTTAGAGAGAGGGTCTGGTATTGGAAAGTTAGCTGATGGGAGAAGGCAGTCGCCTTGGATATCTCCGTATTGATCTCCAAAATGACCCGCCATTTCCTCAACCAGTCTGGAAGTAGGGCGAGATGACGCTGCACTATTCCAGGAGCATAACTGAGTTGTAACTGAGTTAGCATAACTAACATTAGCCGAGTTGTAATGATAGATGGCGTCAAGGCGGTGAGTCTCTGGAGAGGGGAGTTGATGGTGGGCAATGCTCCTGTGGGCTAAAATAGCTGCACGACCGCTGGGGCAACCAGGGTTGTTTTGAGCTGGGCGATCTGAATGATATGTTGTGTAAGCTGGAACCTGAAAGAATACACGTGGGATAAGGAAAGTTTCAGGAAGGAGTATGATGACCAGATCATACTCAGTAGCAATGGCAACCAGTTCTGCATACCAAGACAGAATGGTACAGGCATTCCATGACACCAGCCTAAGAGGCTTATTCATGGGAGATGGGTAGAAGGATAATGAGAGGAGAGAGGATGGTTATCAGCACAGACTGAATGTCATTGGCAGCCAGAATATGTGGGATGAGGGTTTAAACCCAGGCTCGCAGGCAGTCAGCAAAGGTCGGATCAGAAGTACCTTCCTCCACTGAAGACGCCTGAGGTGTGGGCAGTGGTAGCCAAAATGTGACTCCACTGTTGGGCTGTGGCTTAACTTTGGGCTGCCTAGGCTCTTAAGGTGCTTAGGCTGAAGCTGGCTTAGGTGCAGCAGGCTTTTGCTCTGAGGAAGCAAGGGTAGATTGCTCGATTTTCTTTGCTTACTTACACTGTTGGGCCGGTTCATGGGCTGACAATGTGGAAGCAGGAGCTGCCGCATAACTGGGCATTCTGGTGAACACAAGCTGGGGCAGCTGAAGGGGCCACCAAGGTAGGGGGAATAGCAGCAGTTCACAGCTTAGGAAATTTACCTGAATTCTTTAAGGCTGCTAAGTAGAATTTGCATTGTCTCAAACTAGCTGGATGGCCTTTGCCACAGTTGGTGTATGTCGCAATAGTGGTACGATCATGAAAACAATTGTCCTTGTGGTGACCTTCAGTGCAACCCACACACTGGGTAGGCATGTGCCCACATACTGTTGGCAGTTGTAACACTGCTTTGGATCAGGTCGGGATTCAAATGCCTGAACTAAGAGAGGCATAAACCTGCACAGAAAAGAGGGTATCCAGGGTGTAAATAGTCTGGTATTCGCTACATTAAGAAGTTTCACTAGAAATTCATTTTGGGTGAGACACTTGCTGGGGGAGAAGAGATGGTTGATTCGAACTAACACTGTAACCCCGATAGTCAAGGGGTTTTCTGAATATCAGACAGGGGAACATCAGCTGGAATGACGATGATACTAACTTTTAATTCCCTCTCCACTGGCAGAACATAGGTGTGGTGCAGGATCTGAGCATCCATCAAAAGTTTCTGGATTAGCCGAAAACTCTTGATGGTAGTCAAGGTCAAGAGAATGAAGTCATGTTTGCAGGAGTGACCCAATGCAACTGCCAGATTAGCTCCTTTCAGCTGGTTGAAGATAAGTGGTGGTATACATTGGGTCAAGACAGATAATTGGGAGACAGAAGCATGCTGGTAAGAGCGTTCTGAGCTCTTGGAGTCACTGCTGCCATGCTGTTTCTGGCTATGATCAATGCGCAACTGCTCAGTTTCCATGGCGCTTCCACGAGCATCTGAGATCTGTTCAGATGCAGGCATGGGATGATCCTGAGTAAGGTCATTACTGTACAAAGGTTCCGCAAGAGCACCAGCAGGAATGATGTTTCCCTAAAAAGGGTTGAGATGATCGCTAGATGAAGCCATCAGTGAGATTAAACCTACATGTCAGATGGAGTAGGTAGGAGTAGGAATTCTTAATAAGCTTAACAATAATCACCAGGCCCCAGGAAGCAGCAGAAATGCACAAACACTAAACACATGTGTTCACCACTATCTCCAATGTTTTCACTGCACTTTGAAGTACAATTGTAAAAAATTTTACTGCTAAAAACTGAAAACTTCATGAGTTATAAAAAGCTGTAAACTTGATGGACACATCAAGCTCCAGCCATGTAAGCTCCAGACACACAATGAACAATGGAAAATTCTAAAACAGAGAAATCACCTGATACAGCTTACCCATACAACTGCAGAAGGTAAACTATAACATAAGAAAGAGGTTTGCTATAGAGAGTGAGGTGTTTTTGCACCCATGGCTTGATTGCAGCATCCAGGATATGCCTGATGACTGCCAGACGAAAACAATGCTGGTCTTTCAGAAAGGGTACCTAAAACAGAAGGGGGCACGCGAACACGATTATTCATTAGATGGCATTACAAATTTAGAAGAATCAGTTTTTAATGCTTTTATAGCACCTCTGGTGGTGATTCAGATAGTAGATGCTGTTCGCCTCAAACACAGCAGACACCTTGAAATGTCAGTCACTCTCTGGGAGTCAGAGAGCCTCCGTGCCAGTGGCAAATGGTGATAGTGCCAAGCAGTGTGCTAGAGACGTGCTTGAGAGGAAGGAGTTCCTTGAGGAGAGAGGGATAACAGAGTGGAATGTAAGTCGGTTGGGGCTATCTATTCAAATATACCTTAGTGAGGCTGGGATTATGAAGGGTTATCGAGAATCAACCGAGGGTGTTTGATCCTGGTTGGTGGGTGGTGGTTCAGACATACTGATGGTTTGTAGGTAAGGGAAGGAAGATGTCGCTGCCAAAGCAAAGAGAGTTTCAGCAAGTGACCAGATAAATGCAGCAAGAGTAGGAACTCGAAGACCTCCACAAATTACATAATTCCTAACTGGGACCACAACTGGGGTCTGCGGCATGTGTAGCAAACATGGATTCTTCTCAGCAATCACTGTACCTTCTGCAAGAGCATCAGATGGGGCCAGAGTGCCTATTTGATTCCGACTTAAAATATCATGAATGTTTCTGACTGACTTATCTCCAGTTAGATCAGCTAGTTGGAGAAACTGGTTTATAGGGTCAATGTTATTTAGAATACTATGCCAGAAACAAGTAACAGCAATAAATTCAAACTTCCTGACATTTCTTGCAGAGAGGTAACCTTGGCTTTTGTTTCAAAAGCAGTAAGAGAACTGACTGACAGTTCTTCTAGGGTTTTGACAATCTTGTTGAAATGTTTATACAGAACCTCAGTAGCTGACCATCTGGTTTTTACTTTCGGATTTTAAGCAAAAAGGCACATGATTCATGTTGATGAAGAGGCTGAAAAAAATAGAGGTAATTTAGCCTTCCACAAGATGTTTGAGGTTCAGGTGATGATTTGGTAGCATGTGCTCCAACTTAATTGAGATAGTGGGCCGCACAAGGCACAAAAAATGGAAGTTTGTGTTCATGGAGTATTCTTGATGGTATCCATTTAGATACCAGTCATATTGGCCCCATTGTCGTATGACTGCTCTCTGCAGTTCTTCAGTTTCAAACCAGTAATAAAAATTAAAAAAAAACAATAAAGCCTCTCAATATTTTCATTCCATTCCCTGTCATTTTCACATAATGAATTATTTCTGTCATTGGTTCACCATGGTAGATATCATGGGTTGAGTTAAAAATTAATGAAAAATATATGGATTCTGTCACATCGTTCATTATATCTTGTATTATTTTCCATGCTATAAAATCTAAAAATTAATTTTTTATTTTCAACGAGAAGTAGCCCAATTGCTCTTTTTTATGACCCTCAGTAGGTTCGGGTAAACGAACAGTGCAGTGGGGTATCAGCTCAACTGTATTTAGAAATTTGCCCCACTCCTTGGGTCACTAAAATTGTATGGTTCTTTGGTTCTTGTGACCCCCCCCCCTCTTAATCGGCATCCTTTCAGCAACAAAATGTAACACTTCTTTCCAAAGACTTTCTTCTTTTACTATATGATCTTGAAACCCTTTGACTATTGTTCCTTCTTCCAGTGAATATTCAAGAGCTTTCAAAGGCAAAACCAAGATTTGTGGGTTTGAGATTCTCATAATCTTTCCACTGAGCTTTTCCGATGTGTACTACCCTCTTCCTTAGTTAAAAACATGAAAGTTGACTTTGACTTTAAAGCTGAGATTTTGGTGGTTCTGAATCCAAATTTCAAAAATCAGTGAATCAATACGTATAGATGTGGAGACATAATCACATTTTATCTCCACAATAACTCAAAAACAAACAGACTAATCAAGCAGGAATTTTAAAGGTAGAAAGTAGAAGGAAGATTCAACTTAGAGTTGATTAAATGTTGGTAAAATCGAGAAAAGTTAGGCCCTAAAAATATTTTATGATTTTATTTTTGACTTATAAAATAAGACTAAGGGGCATGAGAATAACACAGGAGATTTTTGTTACATTTTTACAAACATACAAGTTTCATTTTGAAATTATTTTAATAAAATATTTTTTAAGATGAAAAATAATATTTGTAAAATACAATCTAAGTACAGCCTTGCTACTTGTGTTTGTCAAGGACATGACAGTGTTTGTGGTGGCAGAAATTAATAAGTAATGGCAACAGCCATAGAAACAATTATAATATTTTTGTAACTATCAGATTTATTAAAGAAACTACACATTTGCCTGATAATCTGCCAGGCTATGATCCTTTGCTGATGGCAACTCTACGCTTGGTTAGTTGCACCGCATCGCTTACAAGCTCAGCAACAGATTATAATCTAAATAGAAGAGCTCGAGTCTCTTCAGCTGTTCTGTCTTCCAGGCCTGAGCTTCTGTGAGTTTGGCCAGTGCATCCTTGTTGTATCTCTCTTCCTTGGCATAGCACAAAAAGGCGGCTGCACCTATCGGCCATGCCAATGCGACCCTAAACTCCTACCAATTATCTTTATGGGAGCCACGGGGCTACAGCTCAGATGCTGAGTCAGGCTGGAGCACATACCCAGTAGAACATCTGTACAAGCTCGAGCTGCCTTAGTTAAGTTGGTTATGTTAGATGGTGAGGTTATGTGGGATCCATCCACCTTGGCATGACAGTACACCATTAAAACTGATGCTAGATGGTGGCTGTGCGTGCTGGCAATGATAGTAAGGTTCTATGCTTCTGTGGGACTCCACAGGGTGGGAGTTGGGCAATTAGTCTCTGAATTATGGTGCTGATAGCCAACAGCCAAGGCATAAAACAAGGAATACTGAGAACGTAGGGCTCTGACCTATTTACAGTCTTCAAGATGCTAAAATGTGCTTACATATCTTTGAAGCCTTCCTACAGAAAAGGTGCATGACTGATTATATAAAACAAGTCTGTGAGGAATAACTGTTGGTCCAGGTGGAACCAAGCAAATGCACCTCCTTACAGTACTCCGTGGGTATGGGTGGCTCTCTTCCACACGTAGTTGAAGCATTCATCCTGCAAAACTGCAGATTACTCATCATCTGGTTAGCAGCTCCAGTGAATTTCTGGGTGAACGGAAACTTGTGAACAAGCAACAGGCACTAGATTAATCCAGGCTCACAGATTTGTCAGAGGTTTTGGCGACATTGCGAGTGGGGTTGGATTTTTGTTAAGGACCACTGAGCACAACACAATGGGGTACCAACCGTAACTGGTGCCTACCTTACACTTTTCGAAGCTCCTGCAAGAGATTCTTATTTAAACAATATTTCAAAGAATATTTTTAATATATGTATTGCTCATCCGTGAATTATTAACTCCTAATTGATTACAAAAGGAGGCTCATTTGGTCATGTGATCATGAAATGATTTAAAACCCAAAACTTAATTTTTGGTTAATTATATTGACCAGGCTGATCATAAAAACTGATATATTAAACACTGACAAAGTTAGATATTTCAACAAACCTTTAGTGCAGTAGATCAACCAAAATCTCATGAAAGAAGACAGCAATGTGCTGCCTTATTTCATTCCTTTGCTGTCTTCTTGTACTCTGCACTCAAATGCTTTTAAGACATACTTTAATCTATATTTAAATTTTGTTGCTGTAATGGGATTTACTTAACTAACAACTTTCCAGTTAGTATATGTTTACTGATCACTGTTCAACTTGAACACTAGCAGTAGTACACTTTGCACTGTCCTGAACCCACTCCAAGCTGTACTGAACAAGACTGCTAGACTCTAGGACATGGGCTGCTAGACTGTACTCTAGCTGGGCTAGACTGTAACTCCAGGAACCCCAGCTCCCAGATTGTTACCTTCATCTAATTGCTTGCTAGCTTTCTGATGGAGAGGATCTTCTGAATGGGAGTAGATGATTCTGTCTCTTCTGAGATACTAATCACTGCCAGTATCCCTCAAGGAAAATTCTCAGTTCCCTCCTGATCTCCATCTACATCAATGACGTACCTAGGCAGCCTGGAGCCCAGATAGCCCAGTTTGCTGATGACACAGCAGTATTTACCACCAATCATCTCACTGACAGGGCCGTCGTACAACTGCAGTGCAAGCTCGATTCGCTCAGGGTCTGGATTGAAAGTGGAAAGTGGAATTATATGCAACCAAGAGTGTAGCCGTCCTATTCTTGAAGTGCCGGAAAGATCCATGAGGGCATCTTCGCATCAGTATAACATACTTGCCCTGGCCCAAGGAAGTCAAGTACCTCTGAGTACACCTAAACTGTTTGCTCATCTATCGTACCCACACCCAGACAGCAAGCATGCGCTCATCTGGGCCAACTGTTTCCACTCCTTGCTACCCTAGTTATGACAAGGAAATTAGGCAAAATGATCGTTGGTCCATAACTGCTGCAGGCCATTGTGCCGCCTTGGTCTAGGTATGCATAAAAAGAAGCTGCAAATGGTCTTCAACAGGGGTCTTTCGCAAGGTCCCCCATTGATTCTCTTCTCACCTATTGAGAAGCATACTCGATGTACCAATGGCACCAAAAGCAAATTCAATGGCACCACCATCTTGCACGAAAATTTATGAACGTGCAGCAATGAACCCAGACAATCGTCTTACAATCAGGATAGACCAGTACTGTATACATCCAAGTGATATGTTGAAATGACCTCAGCATATACTGTGTTAGCGTAGGCTAACACAAACAAGACATTGAAGGCCTGCTACAGAGCTAATCACCCTACTTGGGCAAGGCCATAAAGCAGGAGATCCAGATGGTAGATTGGAACTCGGTTTCGGGAGTGATCATCTCTGACACAGAGTCACACAGCCCAGAGTCAGAACAGTTTTTGTTTTCATTTGTTCGTGAGTATTTGTGATTTGTGTCCCCCACGTCACTGAAGATGTCCAGTTGGAATGGACATAAAATCTGGAAGTGTTTATGTGTAATCTAGACCAAGGCCTTACAGCCTAGAAAACTGTGCCATTGACATAAATTAGTTAAACTATTATCATTTGAGTGAAACTTAGAAAACCCCCCAGTTTAATATTCTCAGTTCACTACCATCATTTAGTACAGCCTAACATTATTTGTTAAACTGATTGTCTTAATTCTGTATTGAACATATGGAAGTAAAAGCTAAGATTTTATTACTTTACTTTATAATAATTTGAACTACTAAGTTATGAAGCAGTGTACTTATATGATTAGAATCCAGATAAGCATATTCATCAACAAGCAGTAAAACATAACATCAAGACTCAGTCACAATTAATTTTATAAATAATTTTATATAAAAAACATACGGTGGCCTGGTAAAATTCTCTTGCTTTTCCTCTTGCCCCTTCCAGCTATCAAAAATTAAAGAATGCAGCATGCAACACACACATATACAACACAAAGCAAAGCAGCTGTGCTGACATAATACAAACAGTTGAATCATCTGTTTGACACAACTATACTTAAAATTAATTTAATTTGACTGTAAAATTTAGCTTCATTTTTGTTTGATTTTAACATACAAAATGAAACATGAAATGTATTAGAATAAAAGCAATTATGAATTTTTTTACACAAAATCCATGCAGACACGTTGGTTTGAATAATGTAGGTAATAACACTATGTTTAGTGATGTACTTTCTTCATTCATTGTTAAAATTCTTATACAGAAACAAGTATTTAGAATTAGCAAATTTAAATTTAAATTACTGAATAAGATAATATAATCACTTAGGTCAGTGGTTTCCAACTTTGAAATGGCCTGAGGGCTACAATTAAACATAGAAACCTACTAGCAGGCCTCATCATAAGAGATCAATTTTTGGTATCTAAGTAAAAATAAAAAAGAGAGTACTTAGTTGTAAATAAATAAAAAATTGTAATTTACAAATTTAACTTGTCTTACCACATACCTTTAATGGTACAATATTTATTATGTCAGTATAATAATGACAATATTAGAAAAGTACTGAACACTGTATATTCACACAAAATTTTCAGTATGAAAATTGAGGTTGATCTGCTGCAGCCACTACAGCAGGCATGTCCTAATTAAACTGAGTTGTTGCTACTCTCAGTATGTGAACCAGAGAAGAATCTGTGAGGTAACTTGCATGGTTCTTGACTAACTTAATTGTGGAGAACACACTTTCACAGGTGTGTACTTCCAAATATCATTTTCTGTATAAAACTTTGCAGATTCTTAAATCGACCATTGGATAGGCACTTTAAAAATGTGGCCCCCTTTTCTTGCCTGATCAGCAGGAAGGAATCAGCTTGTAAATCACACAATTCTAGCTGAATGTCAGTTAGTTGTTCTTCAACAACAGTACCAAGAGTGTTATTGAAGAGGGCGACACTATTTTTGACCATTTCAAATTCTTTAAATGATATGTTAAATTCGTTTATGATTTCTTGAATATTTGCACCAAATTCCATAAAATCAAATATTTCTTCATTTTAGAATTATTTTGCTATTTGCTGACAGCATGAAAATGAGTGAATTCATTTTTTCAAAGAACTTGTGGAAATTTTTAATTTATTAATAACAGATACGACTGATTATGAATCAAGGACAAAATATCAGACAAGTGAGACTTTTTGTATAGCCAGGGGATTGAAGAAAATAGACTGTGTCTTGTAATTTGATGAAAATAAAAGAGGACTAGAGATACACATTACATTAAACAAAGTAAAATCTATTGTACATTTATTAGCAAAATGTTATTTATAAGTATCAGTGAAAGGATTTTCTATAGACTTCTCCTGCAAAACTGTGATCAGTTAATATAATATTTTATTATTCATTTACTTACTTATTAAATTAAAAAGAGTAATTATTAAAATTTTTCCAGGATAATACCGCAGACTTTACTTGTAAATGGTTAAGTATTTCAGTGTCATAAATTATATATCTATAAAAAACTGAAAACAACTATAAAAACTCATGTATTTTTTGTGTCCTATTTCTTAACTGATTTTTATAAAGATCTGGCAGATACATTATATCCTATAATACAGATTAAATTTAGTAAAATGTTTTTAACTACACTATACTTATTTCTGATTAATGAACTGATACATTTACACTGATAATTAAAACTAATAATGGATCTACCCAAAAAGTTTTAATAATATTTACTGAGACTTTTGTTAGAAGAAATTAATGAAAGTGATATAAGTTACTGCCTTTACAGTCTAAATATTATAGTATATTGTGTTGCAACTCACGTTACATTAAAAGTAATTAAACTTTTACAGTCTTTTAAAGTAACCATGTTTTATCTATACTTCAATATAAAATCAATAACTATCATACATGAATACAAAATACTTAGTCACTATGAGAAAATTGTGTGATTTGTTTAGTTGTAACACTACCCGTCTTAAATTTTATTAAATTTGTTTAAAGTTGAAACACTTAACCTGCATACAAAGCTGCACAAAAATAACAATCATCAGCCACATAGCTAAGTTAAAAATAATTCTCAGTTTATTCTTGAAAAAAGAATTATTTTTCTTCACAACTGAATATCACATTACACAAACAAACTACAGTACCAAGAAAAACATTCAGTACACTCATTCAGTAAAAACAAGTTATGATTTGTGGTGTTGGCCAAGTCATTATCATGCAGTAATTTAAAATTAGAACTAACCTGTAGTTAATTGGTGATAGTCAAGATCTTGAGGGATGTGAGTTGAGGCACTATCATCACAGTCTCGTATACCTTGTACTACGGACTGGTGAAATTCAAGTAAGTCATCTCCTACTAGCTTCTGTATGAAGTTAGAAGGCACAAGCCCACGCCGTCCATCTAACAATTCTCCATCATAAAAACCATCCTGTAATCAATGATAAAGACATTATGAGACTGAAATTATAATTTTAAAAATGAAAATGTTGTTATAAAAAATATGACAGTAAATTAAACAGTACAGTAAAAATACACTGGCTATTTTAACTATGACTCTGACTTTTTGAAGCACTATTGCCAATTGTTCTAATATGTTACAATATATGGGGGTAATGAATCACTGTGTGTCCATGTCATTAGCAAGTTCACCTACTTCATATTTACATAGTCTTTCTTTCATTGCTTTCACTATTTTGAGGATGTTTGCCTTTGACATCACATCACTAAAATCTTCAACATTATTTTTTACTAACCAGTTGACTGTTTCTAATTTTGAGAAGACCTTGTTTGTCTTTGTTTAGTTTAATACATTGATATGGCACATTATCTATAATAATGATTGAATTCATTTTATTGTTGGGGAGAAGTTGCTTCTCAAACTAGATGGTACCACTTTTTTATGGTACCGTACTTAAAGTTTCTCCAGACTTTTTTACCTAAAAATAACAGAATAGGATTAGGGATAGCATGTTTATGTACCAATGTGTAGGAGAATAATTCATTTCTCTTTTTCAGTAGTAGTTTCTTATTTTACCAAGCAGTGAATCATCAGTCCACCCATGTATCTCAAATTCTTAGTGAAAATTTCATGAAAAAAGATCAAGATTGTTAAACAACAATGTCACTTCTTTTTATCAAAATCTTCCTCCCTGAAAATGTTTTCTATCAAAAATTGAGATTTTTCAATGATACAGAGAAACTTGATCTATGCCATCAATAAACTTCCTTCTTTTAGTGTGATAAGGAGAGCTTTTCATGTAGTATATTCCTTCCATTCATAATAATGATAAATATGTCATTTAATAGCCTCAGTCTGGAAATTGTCATGTTTTGGTGAATACCTTCTTTCTAGACTTACCGTGCACTGAAAGGACAGTTATTGTTGGGTTATTTATGTCTTACAGGCAATTTTCTCTTCTAATATTGTAATGGTTCGTTCACCAATTTTTAAAGCAGCCGCAACCCTTTGTACAACTTTGTTTATTGAAACAAGAAGATCCCCATTATGCCTGTCTTCTTCAAAATACATCCACAGGTTATATACAAGTTGTCATGATTGACTGGAAAGTTCCTCTTCCACTTTGTTTTTGGAGGAAGACATTGTTATAACTTACAGTCTGTCACTATGTTCACTAAAAACCATAACTGCTTACACCACAAACAAATTGTTAATGTCAAAATAAAATTTTAACCTAAATTAACTCTTATGGCTTTAAAACACATAAATCTTTAAATAAGTAAATAAAATATGCCACTTTCTAAACAAAACCTGAATTTATAAAACAATTAAATAAAAAACCTGAGTCAAATATTCAGACAAAAAATCTTACCATTACTAAAAAAAAAACACTACTTTTAAGGTATGTAGTAGGCACCAGACACTTATGCACACGTAAACTACTGTTGTGGCTGTATGCTTCACAGGCACTATTTAAAAAAAAAATTCTTCTGGGTCAGTGATTATACAGTACATACTACTTGTAGTACTTGTACTTGTTTGTTGTACTTGTTGTTGTTGTACTTGTATGCAGTGGCGGATCTAGGTTGTCCTGTGCCCGGGGCAAGAATAATATTGGCGCCCCCCATATTTTTTTGTTTTTGGTTAATTGGCATAATATATTTACCACACACACACACACACACACACACACACACACACACACACACACACACACACACACACACACACACACACACACACACACACACACACACACACACACACACACACACACACACACACACACACACACACACACACACACACACACACACACAAATGACCGGGAATATGAAGTTGAACGTAAGTGTAACTAACCTAAAAACAGGCATCTAGCAAAACTAAAAGCTCCAATTTACTATTAATAATGAATTTAGGTGAGGTATCGTTGGCTGTACCTCGGAGCAAATCACTATAAAAATAACAATTATATAAAAAAAGGAGAAAATAGAGATTCCACGACCCCGTATTTTATTTATTGGATGCCCGGGATCCGCGAATTCTAATTTTTTGTTTTATTAGGAGAAATTAACAAGATGAATTAAATTAAATGTATTTGTTCTTGGGAAAATTGATTTTCTATCTATGGCTTTTTAACAATGGTATGTTTTGGTGAAGTTCGCTGAAGATTTTCAATACTTGATTTTAGCTTCTGATAAGGGATCACGAATGTTTCGAAATGTTAAGAAATTTTTTCATTTTTATAAAAATTGCATAATGTGACTATGCATAATGTGCTACTACACCTTCCCGTAACATTAGTACTAAACTGTATATTTACTAGTTTACGCGGTGTCGGTGTAGAATTTCCGATTCCTTATAAAAATAATCGAGTCATAAAAATCGAATCGAATCAACCACAGTTGAATTTGCTGCCCCTTGAAGTTGCCGCCCGGGGTAAGGGCCCCGGCTTGCCCCCCCCCCCCAAGATCCGCCACTGCTTGTATGCAGAACAAAGAACTGGCAAAGTAGATGCTTTTTTGTTGTTCTGCTTGGCTAGTAGCTTGCGTTGAAGCTCACTTAAACTGTCAGGGTTACACTAAGAACGGCTGTATTATAGTAACTGTATGTTCACTATTGATATGTTGGGTTTCCAATATATTCATAAGTGTAGATCTGTCTGTCTGTCTGTCTGTCTGTCTCTCTCTCTCTCTCTCTCTCTCTCTCTCTCTCTCTCTCTCTCTCTCTCTCTCTCTCTCTCTCTCTCTCTCTCTCTCTCTCTCTTTTGTCAGTGTTCCTATTCAGTGTCCTATAATCCATTTCTCTGCATATTATCATCCATCCTGTTTCTCCATGTTCCCTCAGGTGCCCTCACCCTCTTCTGCCTGTCAGATTTTATTCCTTCACTCTTTTGATCCACTTATTTTCAGATCTTTGACCTCTGGCATCATTCTGTTGTCCTTTATGTATTTCCATTACATCTATTATTACTCCCATACTTCTTTTAAATTCCTTGTTTCTGATTCTGTCTCTTCTAGATTAGCACTTGTACATGTTTAGTATTACATCTCTGTTACCAGAATCTGCTACTGGTACTTCATATTGATTACCCAGATTTCTGCAGCATTAACCATGATACTTTATATTCTGGCCTCAAATACCAATTTCTCTGTATTTTTTAATAACTTTATCCACTATAAGTGGATAGTAGATGTAACTATTTAATGTATTTTAATCTGACCTACTCTATTATTTATTTGTCTGTATTTTTAGTGTTGATATGGCAAATCCCAAATATTTAAACATTTCCCCTTCCTTTTATTTCTACATTGTCTTCCAGTAGCTCATCACATTTCTTACTTCATTCTCTGTTATTATGTATAGATATACTGTTACAATTTTCTATCAGGTACACAGTTTTGAAAGATCGATTTCTAAACCCCCCTCCAATCTTATTTTCTTCTATAATACATAGCTCTTCCCTAACCATACAGCTGAGGATTTTTATAGTGAAGAATAGAATGTATGAATTCCTATCTCTCATGGGCATCCCCAATTCTTGACATTTTTGCTTACAGAAGTATATACTTAATAAATATTTTAAATAAAGTTAGTAACCTAGAGTATCCTTGTTACTTTTTATATTACAAAATGTATCACTATCCTATTTCTATCATTTATAGATATCTTATTGCCTTGTTATAGATGTCAAACTTCACTTTCAAAATACTCATATTCTTGTAATCATATTCTACTGCTCTCCCCTTATGTATTGTGTACTTGACAAAGATGTTGTGTATTGTGTACACAGCGTACTGCTCACTGTTACTGCTTTCCGTTTTCATTTCTTTTACATGTTTGTCAAACTTTTCAAGTCTGACACGTTTGACATTACTTATAAACATTTTCTCCAAGTATCTAGAGTGCCATATCTAGTATAAGTTGCATATTATCTTGGGAATAAAATGAGAGAAAGGAGGAGGAACTGTGTGCTTTGCTTTGGAAATAGGAAACTGCAGAAACATCTAAATGCTAAGGTGTTATACTCAGACTGAGTAACATGTCATGGATTTATCTCATATTGTTATTCCTGTTATGTGTTTGTGGCCCCATAGGAGCTTATAGTTTTATACATTGCATTAAACATTAGGACCAAAAGCCCATTTTTAAGAAATTATGTTTTGAGCTTTTAATGTTAAAAACATAAGTCAGTATTTAGTATCTATCTGTGGATACTTTAATATAGTTTTTTTGCATTTCACAGAGAATGTGTGCAGAACTATGGCTCAATAAAAACTATAGCAAAGACTGAAAATAATAATACTTAATAATATTCTTACTTTAATGAATATAAGAAACACTCAAGAAAGCATTTAATTAGTTGAACATTAGACTTGTTCTGCTGGATCATAATACAAATAAAATGTTCAGAAGACTCAGGAAGTATTAGGTAAATAATGTAATTGTACATAAATATTGTTTATGAAATTTTCACTAATTCTGTAGTATATTCCTGAACTCTTTAGAACATTCATACTTGACAGGATTTAGTTCAAACAACATTGTTGTAGTCACAGATTAAATAAGTCAAGCAATCCTTAGACTATCGTACTGTCTTTTAAGCCCTGTCATGGACTGGATAGTCTGCTCACAATAAACAAACCATTCTGAGATGAATCTGAACACACATCATATATTAAATATGGACAAGTAGAACAAATACCTGATGAGCATTGGCTAAAAATATTGTTAAACTGGGTTCCAACTAGAAAATGGAAATGGGGTGGACGAGGAGATCGTGGAAGGAAGTCATATTTAATGAGATGGAGAAAAGAGGTTTGCAATGAGGAGATCGGAACAACTAAAACCTCTGTCATGCAGGATGCAAGAGATGGTAGTAATTGTACCCATGGATAGATGAAAAATCTCATTTTAGAGGACAGTGTATTGGTCAATGTGCCCCAAAGACTTCTTTTACAACACCATACTGTATAAGTATCCATATAATTTCAAGTGCCTTAATGATAATGCTAGTGTTTTTTGAGATTTGTTTTTTGAGACACCAGTAAAATGTTAACTCTGTCAGTTGGAATATCAAGTTAGCATAAGAAAATAGTCTGTTACATTAAATCACACTCAGCAAACAGAGCTGCTGTGAATTTCAAAAATAATTTTGAACTCCAAACACTTTACTGGGCTTATGCCCAACAGTCAAACTCCCTTGTTTAATAGCATCACAGTGCACTTTTAAGAAATATTTGAATACATATTACAACAGAAGTGTATTAAAAATTACAAGATTTACATTAATTTTCTTATTGGTTTAAGCCACCAAGAAACAATCATGTGATAACAGTTTCTGTTGTTGCACTGGAATCCACAGAACAGGTTTATGACTGTGATACTAGATGGGATGTCCTAGTTGTTTATAAAGCTGCAGTCAGACGTGGTATAATTTGTTAGCAGAAAAACACAAAATTTAAAAGTGTGATTAAATGCATATTCAGAGTTGTGCCACCACTCTGCCTCCTTCAATACTAAAGGTGCAAATAGAATGATAATTTACTGCAGACCGAAGTTATATATAAAGCAGTATATACATATGGCCTTAACAGTCAATGAGCACGATGGTTTTTAGAATATCCCAAGTAATTGTTAGGAACATTGGTTATAATCCCCTATTATTGGTAAATAAATCTGCCTACAGTTTGTTTTTAAGCTTGAAATAACATAACTACACTAAGTCTAAACTTATGTATTTCTTTTTTTAACGAATGCACTGAACATGTGGCAGGGAGCCTTTTACCCTTTCTTGCAGATTTACTCAAACTATAGGTTCACCACAACCTGCAGTGGAACTGATATTAATTTAACTAACTGTTCTCCAAATTCAGTTAAAACTTGAGTAATCTGATGCTACTGTTTCTCGGTGCACAGTATGAAATGCCCCCTTGTACCCAGAATATTTTTCCACCCACCTTTTCTAATCACCCAAAAAAAATAATTTTTTTTTTTTTTTCTGGGGGAGGCATAACTTAATATTTAGGACTAGGCAAGTGGCCTAGATTGGCAATAAAATGTGCTGAGCCGTAGTGACAGGTCTTGCAAGAAAACAGCTGAGCAACAGTAACAGTAACAAGATTTATTTAAGTCTTTTTTTTTAACAATAGTTTACATTTTTTTTTATAAGAGTTCCATTCAACTCTTTCTTTAAATTTCACATAATGGTTTCAGTGACCAAAAAGTGTCACAGTATTTGCCGTCACTCGGTGGAGTAATTACATGACATATCTCAAAGTATTTTCTACAAATATAACAATGGGATGCCAACCTCCCTAAATTATGAGTATTATAATTCTGACTTTAACTTCCTCTATTTTATAACAGTTTGCATTGCATGAATAATGCAGGAACTATTTATAAACACATAACAAGTATAAATGTCTGGAGCAAACGATCCATGATAATTAAATGATACAATAATAATCGATAATTAGAAAAATGATGATTAATAATTAAATTCAAAGAAACATAACTCAAGTGTGTCGCAGTACTTACATCTCCCTGTTCCCAATTACTAGGATTAATCACACCAACGGAAAACCGTCATCACAGTAACCGAGGTTTAAGTAGTTGATAAAGGTAATTAGATTTAAACTAATCAGTTAATGAAACCAATTAAAGTAAACTAGTAGTTGAAATAAAATTAAGTACCACATATTAAGTTAAGTGTAAGTTAATTAAATTAAATTAAAATAAGGTGTAAATTAAACAAGTAGAGGAATTAACGGAATAGAATAAATTTTGAATAAAAACCGAACCAGCAAAATGACCAAATCAAGAAAAATTTTAAATTGTGAAAAGGTAGAGAACAAATAGAAACATGCAGGATCCCTGGCCACATGGCAGGCACTCTGCGAATATTACATTTTCTTAAGCTCAAAATATCATTTAAAAAAAGGTTTTAAACTGTTTTGTCTTTTTACAGAACTAGAATGAAATATTTAAATAATTGAAAGGTAACCCATGACTCTATATAAATCAAAGCACAAATGCTTATAAGCTACTTATAACCCAGTCAGTAATGTCCACACTTCATCATGTTTTCACTAAACATGAGGTATAGATTTTAGCGTGTGTGTTGCCCAACAATCTGCTGAGCACTTCGAGTGTGATTTCAGTTACATAATGGAACTTTCCCACCTGATCTTTCGGCGGGCACTACAGACGTTCCTGCATGTTCATGGCGTGTGAAAGACGAGGCCGGATGGCATGATGGCGTTGGGGGTTTCCTTATGCAGGCTCTGCGGATGGGCGTAGATGAAGTGTGCCCATGACCTGGACCTCTTTCCCCTCGACTAGGCGGAGAAACCTGAAGCTCTTTATGAAGCTTATCTAAGCATAGTCAAGTACGCCATCACAATCCAGCCGCCCCCGAGGTTGAACGATAAAAGAGAGCATGACGCACGTCGCGACGTTAACTTATACAAACCCCGACGCAGCTGACTAAATTTCGTTAATAACCGAAAACCACCGCCTTCCCAATGACGTCACCACTCACGGTAGCAGTGGACAAACTTGATTTCAGTATCAATGCTGACATTGAACAAACCGTGATAGCGTGCCGCACGCACGGAAAATAAATTTAAGTGGCCGTGGTGTTTACTTTTCGATATCACCACGGCACAAGTATTAATGGCTGTATAATGCAGTATTAAATTATTTTATTTTAATCTAATATACTGCGACAAAACATATATTAGGCATAGTAATAATTGAACGATATAGTCAGTTATCTGGAGTGAGGTTGTATATTTTGAAACAAATTTTAAAATTGGTCTGTAATTCACAAATAATTTATTTTAATTTAGTACTTGTCTTAGAATTATCAGAACAGATCTGTTTAAAATGTCAATTGTTGCTTGAACGTTGTATCCAAATATGTTGATTCGTCTCACTGCTGGTCCTGTGAACCATCGAAATCTGCTCCCTCGTCGTCTGCTACTCTCCGCACACTGACGCTTCACTGACACTCCTCTTGTACACACGCACGCCGACACACCAGATAACAGTTTACTCTTTATCTCAAGGTACTGAACTGGGCTGTAATTTAATATTTATTTACTATGGTGCTTTAAGCGTGCACCTTCCCGCGTCTTGATGTGTCCTCGCATTAACACAGGAGTATCCCAGATGGATAAACCTCCCCTATGCGGAAATCTTGACTCACGCGATACTAGCACTGTTTAATATAACTATTTTATTATTTGAGAAATATTGAGTACGTACCAATACAAGGTATTAGCTAATGGGTAACTCATCGCTAAATTGTCCTTGATAACTCTTACATAAGAACGTTTCTGTTTGAAAAACTCACACAGAGAGCACGTCCGTAATATTTGAGCTGCTGGATGGAACAGCCTAGACTTACGTTGCCGGAGACCAAATCTTAATGAAAATTGGGGCCGCTGATTGGTCAAAACACCTATCACATGATTGATGGGTAGAACTATCACGTGATTGATGGGTAGAACTGATAGACAAACTTCTTGAACTGATTGGCAGATTTCTGCAGAAGCAGGTGTAGATTGTATCTACAATCCTCATTGCTTCAAAAAGATAAGGAATCTATAGAAGGTTGATTTTTACTAAAAAATCCCTATTAAAATAGTATGTAACAAGTCTCTGACACACAGAAAATATAGCGCTATTTAAGTTGCTTGCGCTGCCCACATCTCAGTTCACTACGTTCATTTATAACAGAGTTATTCATAAAATACGAATGACACGCGCACTCGCACATTAAACTTGCACATGACATAATGACAAATAAATTTATGGGCATTTGGATACATAATAGTCTTTTACCCAATTCTTAATTCAAAACTTATCTCTAATTAACAGAATCAAAGAAAATCAAATTTTAACATGTCTATAATGTCATAAAATGATATATCAGCTTGTAGTCCGGGCTACAGTTTCCTTTACTGCAATGTTCTATTGCAATACATTTGAGAAAACTTAATTTTTTTAAAAGCTCTTGTTATTTAACGTTTCAACACTCTGGACTCCTTCAGACAATAAAAGATAAATTCTCTCTCTCTCTCTCTCTCTCTGTGGGGGGGGGGGGAGCATACATGAATCTGTATTTGTGCACATATATAGGTAGTAAGTGCAAATGTATGTGAGTTAAAGTCATGTATAAAGCACATATGCGCCATATACATAAGAAATAAATCTTCATCAGTAATAAAGGAAATAAAAGGAATCCAATCAGATTGATGGAAGTATCAGTTAATTAGAATTTGTGTTAAAAATACCTGTTTTATTGACAGTTTCTAGAAAACTATAATTTGATTAAACTGCTTTTTATTCCAAAATGATTCAATAATATTATGGGTATAAATTATAAAAGTAACATTACTGTAATTATGTAAGTCATTGTATGAATCAGTACATGCTCATCATTTAATGTAGAATATTATATTTTAGTTATTTAAAAAGGATTTACATTGCTTAAAAAATAACTAAATGCACACAGGTTAACACAAAGATAGTATAACATGAGTAAAAATTTAATTTTAAGGGGTGCATTTCAAACTCTTCTTTGCAATGATGATGTTGATATAAACTTATCTAGATTGTAGTATGCATGACATTGAACATATTGCACACTGCAGAAAACAAAATAATTTTTCATTTACTTAACTGCAGAAATTAGCAATTACTTTCTAAATTCAGTTCATATTTCTCATTGTCTTCTGTGATCCATGTGATTAATCAGTGTATATGTCAGAATGGAAATAACTAAAGACAAGTTCTATGAACACTTATGCAAACAGAAATTTGTTTAGAACAAATCTACTTACATGCAACATATAATCAGTTATAAACATGATTTTACCACATTTTTGAAGAATTAAAGCAATTCACTACTAACGCCAGTACATGGTGATTTGGAAGAACATGAAATATATAAAGCAGCCAATATACAAAAAGATCATCTCTTAAATGATGTTAAATACACATTAATACACGAAGGGTTACTACATCCTTATGCCCCTAACACCTGGGCAATATGAAAAAAGCATAAGAACCAGAGAAGCATGTTTGAAAGAAAGATTTTTAGGAAGATATTTTGAGCTTATGACCAATGGCTTGTGACCAAGACATTTTAATCATGAATGCATGAAAATATATAAGGAGCCAGAAAAACTAATCAGGGTTAGCTGAGGGTTCAGATTAAATTAAACAGATCCAAGTTAACATATCTTTATTACACTTCTCCATTATTTATATAAACATATTATATAAATTAATAGTATCTCATTATACCTATATACAAATAATAATATGTAATCTACACTACTTCATGACCACAGAATAATTATAAAAGTAAGGGTGGGGGTGTGTAAGGGTTCATCAATCTAGCACTTTCTCTCATTAAAACATAAAAGCACAAGATTTCTTGAGCTGCATTAAAAATAGTTTTTTGTTGTCCCTCTGTATATTGACTAAAAAAAATTAATGAAGAAATATTATATCAAACAAACTATGCACTTATTACCTCATCCATATTCCCCCATACTAGAAGATAGTCACCAGCATTGATTGCTAATTCTGCTTCAGGACACTCATTAGGAGACTGTTGAAAAGGATCATATGAATACCTGCAATATCAATATGTACAGAGGTTTAAATATATTTGTATATAACACACACACACACACACACACACACACACACACACACACACACACACACACACACACACACACACACACACACACACACACACACACACACACACACACACACACACACAAAATGATGGTCACATGGATCATCATGTTGTACAGTGGAATCAGAATAACTGGAAACATTAGTGACAACATGAAGTCACCACTTACTACTTTAATTAAAACAAACAACAGATAGAAACCAAAAAAGGCACTCATATACAATAATTTAAGTTGTTCAACACACAACACAAGTGTCACCTTATGACAGTTTTGCACTAAGTAAAACAGTTACACTAAAACTGCAAGTCACATTAACAGTCACTCCAAACCACACTGTAATTTCGCTACTTTAAAACTCACTTGGCCAGCTGCTGGAGCTTGGCTAACTGAGATTTGAGAATTATCTTCCATTTTCCAGGGAACATGCTGAGAATAAATTGTGTTGTGACAGGCACTGGAATGACTTTGAACACACAGCACTGACTGAATGCGGTATAAAAATTGACAAATGTCTAGACTGCACATCTCAATTCATCTTGAACGTTGCATAATCATTCCATATCGTAGTCACATAGTTGTCCTAAAAGATTTAAGGAAGGAAGAATGAGTGTTAAAAGTGATGAATATAAATGATGCCCTTAAACAAGCTGCAATGATGAATCGATCCAACAAATTCATGAAGACATCCAAAATAATAACCATCTGACAATCAGAGAGCTTAAAATGATTTCAACAACTCATTCTTGTAAGTTCAACTCATTTTGACTATTGATCTGGGCATGAGAAGAGTGGCAGCAAAGTTCATTCCAAAACTGCTGACAGACTCCTATAATGTGCAAATCTGATGAAAATATTTTTTAAATCAGTTACTGGTGATGAAACATACATCTATGGTTATGATCTAGAGTGGGGTTGCCAGACGTCCGGGGTTTCCCGGACACGTCCAGGAAAACGAGATGTTCGGGAATGTCCGGGGGGGATTTTGAATGTGTCCGGTATTTTCTAAAATTTAAATTTACCACGTAAATTTTGTCTGGTGCACACAAGCGTTCACGCATTCAACATGGTTTATTAAGTTTTGTATGTCAGTAGCGATAGATGCGTAGCATTTGACATTTCATTGCACACTACCTGACTACCTTACATTGTGAGTTTTTGGTGACCGTGAAGTATACAGAATTAGCTGTTCTGTTGTTTTTATTTGTTAAAAAGGTAACTAATCGGTGTCACGTGTTCGTCCTAACCTAAATCCTAAGAACTTCTTAAGATTTTGAAGTTATACTGCAGATTTACGTGTTATTTTACGTGTCTTCGTGTGATTACATTAATTAATTATTGATTTTATAATTTATAGTTAAGACTGTGTGAGTCAGATTACTCATAAAATGCCAAAGAGGAAGTGTGTATTCAATGATGAACTAAAACGGAAATATTCGTCTTTTAAAGAAGGACCAAGAGAATGGGAGGCAACTTGTGTAATTTGTAATTGCACTATTTCACTTGCAAATAAAGGCAAAAGATGACCATACTGGTAGTAAAAAACATCAAACTAATCTCAGGAGTGTAGCTGGTACATCAAGTTGCTTAAAGTCATTTGTTACCAACCCAGATATAATAAAATCAGTAGCAGCTGCTGAAGCAACAGTTTCGTTCCATACAGTATGTCATCACCAGCCATACAATTCGTTAAACTGCACAGTTACAATGAATAAGAAAATATATTCAGATTCTGATATTTGTAAAAAAATTACGTGCGCGAACAAAAGCTACAGCAATAATAAATAATGTACTTGGACCATTTTCTGTGAAGCAAATTTTATGTGAGCTAGAAAATATTTCATATATTTCTGTTTTCACAGACGCTAGTAATCATTTGACAACCAAAATGTTTCCAATAGTCATACAATATTTTGATTTTAAAAATGGAGGCACTAAATGTAAAATTTTGGACTTAATTTTTGAATCTAAAGAAGATTCTACAACTATTTCTGATCTTGCTGTTGACGCTTTGAATAGAAATGGACTTTTATGTAAGTGTATTGCATTTTGCGGCGACAATTGCAACACAAATTTTGGTGGCTGTAAGAGACAGGGAACAAATAATGTTTATTCAGAACTTAAAAAAAAATTAATGAAAACTTGATAGGAATTGGCTGTCCAGCCCATGTTCTCAACAATGCTGTTCATCATGCTTGTGATTCTTCATTACCTATAGATGTAGATGTATTAATTTTCAAAATTTATAACTATTTTTCTATTTACTCTGTTCGAACAGAACAACTCAAAGATTTTTGTGATTTTATTGATACCGAATATAAACAACTATTATATCACTCGAAAACGAGGTGGTTGTCCTTGTTTCCAGCAATTGACCGGTTAATACTTATGTTTGAGCCATTAAAGTCTTATTTCCTGTCTATTGGTAATGCTCCAAAAATATTAATAAGTTTTTTGAAAATGAATTTAGTAAAGCTTATTTACTTCTTATCCATTCTCTAATATCCCTTTTTCATATGAGTATTCAGCAAATAGAAAGGAATGATAATTCTATTATAGAAACAATATCCATTATAAAAAATGTATCTGATTCTTTACAAGACAGGGTCAACAATCATTTCATACCACTGAAAATAACACAAATTTTGAAGAAAGCTACCGAAAATGGTTTCCAAAAAGAAGTAGATATCTTCCAGTCTAATGTGAGCAAACTTTACAAAGATGCAGAAGAATATCTGAAAGTATGGCTTGTGCCTCTGCAAGAATTTGAGATATTCAAATGGATGGGGTTCCAAACTAACAGCAGTTGGTCAGACGTAGACGTTTTCCTACAATATATCAGGAATAAAGGGGTAATTATAGTCGATTCAAAATTTTTTGATCAGTGGTGCAATTTGAAAAAATATATGGAAAATCTGCCCGCTAATGACACCAAGAATTTGTTACATATGAAGTGGGTAAAATATTTCAATGCATGTGTTTCTGATGAATTGTATGGTGAACTTTTAAAACTTGCACAATATGTTTTTGCCATCCCTTGTCATAATACAAATGCTGAGCGAATTTTTTCTTTAATTCAAGCTCAATGGACAAAGGAACATAATAATTTATTACCAAGTACAGTAAAAGGTATAATTTTGACAAAATTTAATTTTCAACATTTAAATTGTAGCCAATTTCATGACTTCATTCAATCACAAACAATCGATACAGATATTCTACTGAAAATTGGCCAAGATGACAAATACATTACATAATTTTAGTTTTAGCTGTTTAAATGCTATTTTTTTTTTAATTACAATGTTAAGTTAGCTGTAATGATAATAAATAAGTAAAAAAATTATACCAGTTTAGTATTTTTATTTTCCTGCATTTACATTTTATTCAGAACTGGTAATGTCCTGGATTGTCCTGGATTTTGAACATTTTTGTCCTGGGTTAACGTTATAATGTCTGGCAACCCTAATCTAAAGACAAAGTGGAAGACACTACCATCCAATCTTCAAAGTAAAAGAGACTTAACCCTCATGACCCAAGAAAGTTAGGCAAGTTTGCAGCTAGGTGAAGGCATGCTGACTAAGTATTCTGATTATGAGGTCACTGTTGACCATGAGTATATTCCAACAGGAGAAACTCTAACAAAGGAGTACTACATTGGAGTTCTTTACCATTTGTGAGATGCTGTGGTCATAAAAAGACTCAGTTCCAAATCTTGAGAAACTGGAAATTGTGTTCCTCTGCTCACCGACATAGTCTTGTCATCATGATGCTGCAAACAGCACATATAACTAATGACAGATGATCACCAGGACCATCATCTTTATCATCACCACCACCACCACCATCATCATCATCATCACATCATGCACCAGTAACACAGACAACCACTAATCTACATGGGAATCAGTATATCATCATCATCAACATCCAGGAGCTACAGACATGCACACATGCAATGATAGCTTCATAGTGGTAACACACCAGATACGCAGGTGAAAAGTTAACAATTATTTTAAAACAAAGAACTGATCAAGAACAGTATTATGGTCTAACAAAGAAAAACAAATGCACAGATGTAAGTAGTGTAAATATGCAGATTGAAATAAGTAATATGTAATTTTAAGTTTTTATTGCAAATAATTTTCTATTTAACTAAAATGGGTGCACTATTGTAAAAAATAATTCTTATTACTTAAAGTGAATATTATTTTATTAAAATATTAATAGTAAACTTTCAATTTTATTTAGTAAATATAATAATACTTTTGTAGATGATTTGCTATGATTAAAAAAAAATCATGATTCAAAGTTGATACCCTACACACCTAATTTGATTCATATCAGACACCCAAGGAATTTAAATAGTTTAATAATTGTTTTTATATATGTGTTTTATGCTTTGGTGTTTGTATATCATTGTTGTGTGATGCATATAAGACGAATAATATTTTGTCATTGTAGCTTCTCACAAAAAGGAATGTTCTAATTTCATATTTTCAATATTTTAATTTTATTTTTTATTATAATAATTAAAAAAGCAACGATTTATTTTTCAATACTTAATTAGTTATTTCATACCATAGGCAAACTCATCTGTATTTGAGGATAAAGTTTATTGTGCAACAATTATATTTAGCGCAACGAACATTCAAAATCTTATGATCAGCCAGTAGTTTAAACAATACGGTTGCCTTTGGTATGAATACAGAATTATGCTTATATGTATTTGTTATGTTGCTATAAGTTGCCAAAAGTGAGCCTGAAGCCGGACAGAGTAAATTAACCTACGTATTCATCTAGATAGGTCAACCAGTTGTCTGAAGGATCTGCAGTTGACATTAAAGGGAAGTGAACTTATATTATTTTTACACACTTGTAAAAAGTTATTTAAAAGAAAGACTCTAAGACTTTATAGTTTAAATAAGACAAGAAGAATTTTTTAAATATTAATTTATTAATTGTACAGAAATTAAATTTTACTTTGTCTTAATGAAGGTCAACAGAGACAGATTATTTTTTATAAACTGTATTAAAAGCACAATAGATTGTCAGAAAATAATAGTACTGCTAATAAATCCAATGCATTCCAATAATATATATCTCGACTACTTATTCTGTGCGACCTATGCATCTCTCTCTCTCTCTCTCTCTCTCTCTCTCTCTCTCTCTCTCTCTATATATATATATATATATATATATATATATATATATATATATATATATATATATATTACATTTAATATTTATAATTAAATTTACCTCAAGATGTTTTTTTTCCTTTTTTGGAACATGTTTCGAGTACTATCTTGTACCCATCCTCAGCCTTCCGGTTTTTTTGTCTGGTGAAGTACATATGTGTTGTTGGTTGACTATTATTATTGTGGCTTCTTGTTGGCTTCTGGTATTTCAAATTGGTTTTATTGTGTGTGATTGTGGTGTATGTGTTAGTTTTTTGTGTATTTTCAATGTTGAGTGCTTTGAATATTGTGTCATGTTTTGTATTAATTTGTATTTGTTCAGGTATTAGTTTGTTTTCTGTTTTATGTTTGTATATTTGTAAATTTTCCCAAATGTTCATTATGGTGCCTTTGTGTGGTATATGTTTTATTAGTGTTAAATTGGTTATGTCTGGGAATTCATGTCCTGTGTTTATTGCATGTGTGGCTAAATTGGATTTATATATTTCTGGTTTTTTGTATGCATTTAGGTGTTCAAAATAACGTTTTTTCAGCTGTTTTTTTGTTTGTCCTATGTAACATTTATTGCAATCTTGGCATTCAATTTTGTATATGCCGTTAGTTGTTGTATTATCTTTGTTGTGTGAGCTATTTAGATTTTGTAATTTATTTTTATTAGTTTTGTATGCTATTTTTATATCTGTGTTTTTAAATAGTTTTGTTAGTTTTGTCATTTTATTATTTATATATGTGAATGTTGGATGGCATATGGATAAGATATGTAGATGATGGGCTATATGTATCAAATAACAAAAACACAAATGCAGAGAACATACTGAAACAAATCAATAACATACATCCCAAAATACAATTCACAGAAGCAAAAGAAAAACATAACAAAATCAACTATTTAGACATAACCATCACAAGATACAACAACCACATACAATATGCAATATATAGACAACCAACTTCCACTAACATCATTATACCTAACCATTCTGACCACCCACCACAACATAAAATGTCAGCATTTTATTCGCTATTTAACAGAATGTACAAAATTCCCCTAAAAAAACAAGAAACTGACAAAGAAAGAAATATAATATGCCAAATTGGTTATGAAAATGGATACAATAAAAATACTATGATCAAAATAGAAAATAAAATCAAGTACAAAATAAAAACTGAACAATTAAGAATTAATCAAACTGAACAACACATAAATAATAACAACAACAAAAAATGGGCCACATTCACATATATAAATAATAAAATGACAAAACTAACAAAACTATTTAAAAATACAGATATAAAAATAGCATACAAAACTAATAAAAATAAATTACAAAATCTAAATAGCTCACACAACAAAGATAGTACAACTAACGGCATATACAAAAATGAATGCCAAGATTGCAATAAATGGTGCATAGGACAAACAAAAAAACAGCTGAAAAAACGTTATTTTGAACACCTAAATGCATCCGAAAACAGAAATATATAAATCCAATTTAGCCACACATGCAATAAACACAGGACATGAATTCCCAGACATAACCAGTGTAACACTAATAAAACATATACCACACAAAGGCACCATAATGAACATTTGGGAAAATTTACAAATATACAAACATAAAACAGAAAACAAACTAATACCTGAACAAATACAAATCAATACAAAACATGACACAATATTCAATGCACTCAACATTTAAAATACACAAAAAACTAACACATACACCACAATCACACACAATAAAACCAACTTGAAATACCAGAAGCCAAAGGAAGCCACAATAATAATAGTCAACCAACAACACATATGTACTTCACCAGACAACAAAACCAGAAGGCTGAGGATGGGTACAAGATAGTACCCGAAAAATGTTCCAAAAAAGGAAAAAAATAACATCTTGAGGTAAATTTAATTATAAATATTAAATGTATTATATACATCAAGAAACGGACTGTAGCAGAAAGTGACTAAACTCTCTCTCTCTCTCTCTCTCTCTCTCTCTCTCTCTCTCTCTCTCTCTCTCTCTCTCTCTCTCTCTCTCTCTCTCTCTCTCTCTATATATATATATATATATATATATATATAGGCCTATATGTATATATAATTTTTATATGTTTTATTTTTATATTTAATTTTTATAATGAATTTACCTCAAGATGTTTCTTTCCTTATTAGGAACATGTTTCAAGAACCATTGTGTTCTCATCCTCAGCCTTCGTGATTTTGTGTCTGGTGAAGTATTTGTGTGTTGGCTGGTTGTTATTGGTGTACCAACACACAAATACTTCACCAGACGCAAAATCACGAAGGCTGAGGATGAGAACACAATGGTTCTAGAAACATGTTCCTAATAAGGAAAGAAATATCTTGAGATAAATTCATTATAAAAATTAAATTTAATATATACATCAAGAAACAGACTGTAGCAAAAAGTGTTTGAATATATATATATATATATTTATTTATTTATGATACTTTCCAAGCACACCTTGTAATTCACAATAAACGTTTTAAAACTAAGTGCCTTAACTTGATAGAGTCAGTGCAACATGTAAGAAACTTGTAATATTATAAATTCCTTTTGCTAAGGGTAGCACATCTTGAGTTTTGTTGTAGTACTGCCAGACCAACTGAGAAATGCTTCTTTCAGCTAACCCAGAGTATTAAAAGGGACCAAAAACAGATTTGGATGAAAAGAAAACTAAACCATATGCCATTTACAGATGCCAGAAAATGTAGGCTACCATATTTAACTTGTTTCAGGAGTCTCCAGTCTTTAAAAAAAAAAAATTCTTCGGTTTTGTTGTCCATGACATGGCTGTGTATCAATTATTATATAACATGACTTTCCAACTTTGGGACAATTAATTTTTATATATAAGATTTTAATTAAATTTTACCTACTCTGAACCAGTTTTCATTTGTTTACAAGTGAACAGTTATACAGTAGGTATTGAAAAAAATTGTTGTAAGAAACATCACGATCTTCAGACAAGGTCATGTATTGAGAAGTGATGTATATATCACCAATATATGTAGCATTTCTATTATTATTATAATTATTAACATACTTTGTAGAGGATTTAGGATAAAATATCATCTTCCAGACAAACCCAGAATATGACTTTGTTTCTTCTTCCCCTGGACCCTTCAGATAAGTTAGTCACGGTAGCTACCCAGTGTGCCAATAAGGTAGAATGCAATAAAACATAAGATAAAGAATTGATATTATTTTAAAATATTAATAGAATGGAAATTGTCAATGTAGGATCATTCATATAATGACAAAAATATACTAATTTTATTTGAATAAAATACAGCAATAACACCATAGAAGGACAATATAATATTATCTAAATATATTGAAAAAATATATTCAATTTAGGACAATAAAAGCAGCATAAATAAGGTATATAGACAACTTAGATTGGCCACACTATTTTTTAGTCAACACTGTAGAATGAAAATTGTAGGAAAGTAAACTGTTTATAGTAAGAAGTACTGGTTTAAGGAATGAAGGGAAAATAAAAGAGAAAATTTATTACAAAACCAGGATCAAAACTTCTGATAAGGCTTGTGGGTAAACATTCATTATGATTGGTTTATTTCACAACATTCAAGTTGACTCTACAGTAACACAAACCACAGTATATTGTAGTGGTTCTCCTTAACTACAGAACATCATTGGATTTGTGTTTATAAAGCCTCATTTCAAAGCATACAAATTTAGTCTTCAACACTAGCCTCGGACATCTCTCCATCCCAAGTCTCAAACACTGTGTATTGCAGTTGCATCCCTTCTTCTAATTTTAACTTTTCCATAGCCTCATCACTATCATCAAGTTCTTCTAGGTCTTCTAGTTCTTCAGCAAATATACATCTACTTTAGCACCTAGTAACCTCATCTCAGGTTTTCATTTTGGTCATCATAAGCTTACTACAGTTCTACGTTTAATCATCTCTGTGCCGTACTGGGTTCGGCATGTAGGCGATGTGTTTTTAAAACGAGCGGCCTTGACGTCACGCGCGGCCACGGCATCTCGTCGCCGTTCGGCTATGCACACTGTTGTTGTATAGCGACGATATTCAGTTGGCGCGTCCAGCTGTTTTTGTGCATTCCTGCATCAGAGAGGTTTCTTGGTTAGACAGACACATCGAATCTGTCTCATTTTTATTTGAACCCTCAACGAGATCATCTGCTCTCGGCTGACGGCACTCATCAGTTCAGGACTTCGTCGCCTTTCTCTATGAGTGGCTGACTAAAGTTCTGCTCCAGATATGTACAAGTTAACGGGTTCTAAAAATATTTTAACCCCAAATATATTTTTGTGTTTCAGCTTCAATTATAAACTATACTTGTGTGTGTGCTTGTATATCAGTTTTCAATTTGGGCGTTAATGCAAATTAAAGATTAACTTAATATGAATGTAAATGTTGCGGGTCAAATTGATTTCAGTAAAGAAAATGATAATGCATCTTGCACTCAGCTGTTGTTTTTTGTGTCATTAATAATTATGAAATACTCAATTAATTAATTTGAACGTTCTCAATGAAATACTTAAAACGTAATTAGTGGTCGAGTGAAATAAGTCACAGCGGGGGAGTTCAATACAGATTAATACGAATTAGTGGTGATGTGTGTGTAGTGGCTGTTGAAGCATTAAAGTGTGTGTTAGAAATTTAATTTGGATGGCGTATGTGGCGAGATCATTTCCTTATGACACCCTATACAACTCATTGCATGTCACAGGTGCTCGAACAAGGGCGAGATGGGTGTCGGGTGTTGACGACCAACTGTCCACCCTCCTGGCAGAGACGATCCTTTAGCCATGATATGCCGTCAGTCGAGACCTACCGTTCAGACACACTTATGATGCTACGCTTCCCCAGGACTTCTTAGTACAACCGAGACTCTACTGATCAGCCACAGTATTGCTTAAGTGCACCGGACGATCCAGGTGGGACCATTCTAATTATTTAATTCTATCTCAACTGCACTGTGAATTCACGGAATGTCCCAGAAGCTCACTCATGAAGTTTTAACCGTTAAACTTTTGCACAAACTCTCATGTTCAGTTCTGTGACTACATGTGTGAACATTACATAATTAAACGTAATGAAATCTATTATATCTGCTTATAATGTGTAAGCAAATTACACACACACACACACATATCCGCAGTCTGCTCTAAGTTTTACCTTTTATCAAATTAAAGCTATTCGAGAGTTAGTTATTTTGTGCCTTCATGTCATGCGGTCATGGCAGAATTCCAGTCACGAAAAGGGGGCTGTCTGATGTTTTAAGTTGTGAAACTGTTTTCATGGTCACATATGCTTATTGCTTATTACGATTAAAGTGAGGGTTGATTATTATTTTGAGTCTCTGGTTTGGTTGGGGGCACTTACATTTTCTGGTGCTAATTACCTTGACATATTAATGCTCCGGAACTGAGATTTATCTAATTACCTTGTTAATTATATATATATATTATAACAGCACCAAATATTAACTATTTGGGGTTATATGTTTACCGCATACTGAAAGCATATTTAAATAAAATGTACCAGTCAAAACTCCATTTGAATGTAGCGCATTGAAAATAATGCTTTGTAAAGCAACGCACACGTGGTCATTATGTAATCAGTTCGCTGTACAAGGAAGCGACCACACCCAAACTGTTAATTATTAATATCTCGGAAACTAATAAATAAAGGCGAAATCCAATATAGCCAAAATGTTTACCGAGATATTAATAATGACGTGTGCAAATTTTACGAGATATAATTAACAAATGAAAGAGTTAATTAAAATAATTGAATAACTTCTGTAAAATTAGAGTTGCAGTAATGAGATTTTAGTATGTTATAAAGATAATAATTTCTGAGAGATTGTATATTTTAGATTTCACACAACTTGGTTTGCAACCAAGTTATTGCAAAATTGAATAAGCACAGGATATCCGGAGCGGGAAATTGGTTCCACCAGATAATTATAATAAGAATATTAGATAATAATATCAATTCTCCGTCTGTGGGAACCTAACTTCATTCTCACGGATCAAGGGAATTCAAAATTTTATGTGGTAGGGAGAGTGTGCCAGCCAATGAAATCATTTCACGCGAGCCCCGGCCAGTGCGGTGTTTTCTGGTTGAAACCTCACTCTTTTGCCAGTACTCACGAAGTTAAGACGTAGTCCTTCGATCGTCTAGTAACCAAAGTGGTGAAGATCAACAAGAAGACTCTACGTGGTCAACACACACGCAATTACGAACACACTAAGTACAGATCATCTGTATAGCTCGTAATTGTTGCGTAAAGGCGAGATACTCTTCAGTACATCAACCAAGCTTATTGTGTACTACCAGTTAGTCATAAGCACGCAAGAGATCCACCCGACTTCAAGACCAGACTTCAAGAATACAGCAGAGAGGCCGTCTAAATCATTGGTGAACAGCTGACGAGCAGAGCGACCACCCGAACGAAGAGCACACACACACACGCTGACGTGCAACGTGCGAATCGACGAGGGACAGGAAGCAGTTCCAGCGGACAGCAGCAGACGTTAAAATATTCACAAACAGCAAGGAAGCAGAGTGTTGCCGAATTTTGAACTCCACGACCGAATCCAGCAGTTCTAAGCAGATTACTTTCTCTAACCAAGGACTCGAATCGACGAGGGACAAATCGGGACGACATCCTCTTCAGTAACAGGAAAGCAAAATCCACTTATTTATTTTTCAGATCAAATTTTCTATTTTTCAATTAAAACATTGTAATTCAAATAATTCAGGTGCCAAACAAAAAGCAAAGACTCTAGTAATTAAAAAGTAAATTCGTTGTGATAATCTGTATAGCAGTTTAAGGCTTTAGTAAGTTATAGTTAAGAAATAGAAGTAGTATAAAAGCGCTATACAAATCTTAACTGACAATCTAATCTTAGATCATACTGCAGTATATCAGAAGTAGAATCACTAGAAATGAAATAACGTGAACTAGACTGTCACGTCTAATTTATTTTAATTAATTATTCTAATTAATTTCAGAGTTTTATATTTTGTTTCATGAACATTTAAATTCAATTTAATTAAAGAAATTTAATTAGATTAAATCAATTAATAAATTAAAATTTAAATTGCAATTAACTCGCCAAAGAACGAGTTCAGTCTCTTTCAACTATTGACCAATCGAAAAACATTGATTCATTGTTTAGACTGTAAGAAATTCATAATATAATAACCATTCTATTCTTGTGTGTTGTTGGTGTAATAAACAACGTTTTATTACCCCAGTGTTTTATTGTTGTACGATAAAGCCTACCAGTCTCACAAAACTCTCCCCCTTTAAAGTAACCTATTTTGTGTGTTGTTGAAATAAATTTGAGATTACTAGCTTGCGAACTTCAAATCCAAAATCCACACGCCCTAGTCGGAAGAATCTGCAAGATCAGACAGCAGGTAGGTACTCACACACAACACAACATAACAATAACGCATAGAAGTAGAGTTATAAATGGCTTGCCCGGAACGTGGGGCAAGATCAAATTAAATTAAATTAATTAAAACCAATTCAAATTTAATTTTCACTTTAAAACAAACTTTGCTGTTTTACTTTATAAAACAGCTGGCGTCCAACTAAACAATCCCCAAAGAGTTTTGTGACTGGTGTTTGTACAACAGTAAAGTTATTGTGTGTATTTGAAACTGTTCTGTGTATTTTAAATTGTTTATATTTGAAATTGTTGTGTATTTAAAATGGATATGGATAAAATACTTAAACAAATGCAGCAAATGAGTGCGGATTTAACCGCTAAAATAGACGCAAAATTTGAACAGAGTGCAGCCAAAGCTGAGCTCAGTATAGCAGAGTTAACGTCTAAAATCGAAACACAAAGAGTTAGTCTAACCGAAGCATTAGAACGCAGTAATGCTGACATAAACGCCGAGATTAAGCAAAGTAATAAAGAAAGTAGTAAAGAATTAACTGCGAAAATAGACGAAAGCGTAACCGAGTTAACTGTGAAAGTCGCGGAAATCGCCGAAAAAGTAAATACGGTCGATACTAAAATCAATGAACGGTTTAAGGTTTTTGAGACCACTATGCAAAAATCGTTTATTGAACAAGTAACACGTATGGAGGGCCGGTTCAAAGACCACATAACCCGCTGCGAGAAACAGACCCTAGAGGTTTCAAGGCAGATGGAATCTCTAGAGGTAAAGATTCATGCGGACGTGACTGAAACACAACGACGAGTAGATAAATTAGACGCTTCAATTGTAGAGACGCGATCTAACATTGACTCTAATAAAGAGAGTGTTTTACAAACGTTAAACGACGAGATTTTGAAAGTACGACAGGAGGTACGAAGGAGATCTGCTCCTAATATTTTGGTACAAGGTCCTGTCGACGAGAAAAATCGCGTGTATTTTACGGGGGAAAATAACGAAAACCCCATTAAATTTTTTATTAGCGTGTGAGAGTGAAATGGCTAGAGTAGGTTCCCGACTAGAAGATCAAGACAAAATACAGTGGGTGGTTAACGCGATGCGTGATTCGGCGCGTAAGTGGTATAACATTGTACGCGATAGAGTGTCCACATACGCGGAGTTCAAACAAAAATTTGAAAGCCGGTACTGGAACTCGCATACCCAACGACTTCTGCGCAATGAACTGGAATATGGCAGATTTGATAAGAAAATGGGTATCACCGCCGAAAATTATATAATCCAGCAGGTCGAACGCGCGAAGCATTTAACCACGGCATTTGCGGAGATTGACATAGTCACGAAACTTGCCTACCATTTTAATCATAACATTAGAGTAGCTGTATTTACGCAGGGTATTCGCATGGTAGACGAACTCCTCATTCTAGTGTCCCAAAGTGAGACGGTTTTTGATTTTGGTGGGTGGCGTTATAATCCCGATTTTCGCCGAAATAATGAAGGGCAGAATACGCGACTACAGTACCATCAGCAAACGGATCAAAAACCGAGTACCAGTGCTACTCCACCCCAAACACCGTCAAAACAGCCAAATAAAACCTTTGAGTACAAGGGAAAACAAAATTTTGGTAGACCAAAGGGGCAGGGTAATGGCAATGACGGGGCACAAATTAGAGCGATTCAAACGGTCGAATTAGCCAAAGCTGATACAACTGAAAAAGACAGCGACTCCCAGGGCAATAAAAACTCGAACAATAAATCGAAAAATTACCAAGCTACAAAAAACGTGCCAAAATGCGCATCCAGCAAGGACGCGCTATAAATTCGGCAAAATTTTGTAAATATAAGCATGTTAATTATAAGGATTATATATTGTGTGAAATGTGTACTTTTAATTATGTAACTTGTGTGCCAGTTAATAATGTGTTCCCACCGGATGTCAGGGATTCGTTGCTAGAATCCGGTCCCACGCGACAAAGGCCCGTGAGCGCGGCGTGTCCGGTGTTACACGCCTTTGTCAATAGCGTTCCCACACGGATTTTGTTGGATACTGGTAGCGTTGTTTCCGGCGTCAGTGAAAGGTTCCTGCGTGCCAATAAAAAATATTTTCGTACGGCCCCATCACTCCCAATCAATCAATTTTATATACGAACCGCTACCGATACAAAAGAAAAAATTGACACTCAATACTATCTAACTATCATGCTAGACAAAGTGCAATTTTAAGTGTGTGTAGTGGGTATAAACAATTTAATATGTGATATGTTATTGGGGGTAGATGTATTAGAACAAATACGTGCGGAAATTAACACCAGTGAACACTTATTAAAATGTACCATTGACAATGTTAGTTACACTTTTAAATTGAACACACATACACACACGCAAAACCATGGTGACCCAATTAAAATCACACGGCCACCAAAACAAGTAATTCATTATAAAGAATGTGAAGAGGGGGAGACCACCTTAGATTCCCGAACTGAACGGAGATTATCGTCGCTGCAAGAAGAATTCAGCGATATCTTCAGTGAAGAACATTCAATCTCATCAGTGTATGAACACAGAATCCACCTCACAGAGCCGGAGAAGTTCATAAGGAGAATCTACCAGGTCCCTATAAAATACCAGGCCGAGGTCCAGCAGGAGATACAGCGGATGTTGGAGGAAGATATTATTGAAAGATCTAATAGCAGCTTCCTCAACCCACTGCTGGTCGTCCGCAAGAAGACTGGAGAGATCCGACTCTGCCTGGATATGAGGAACTTAAACAGTCTCGTAGAGAAAGAGTTTGACTGCGCACCGACAGCGGAGGACCTCTTCATTAAATGTGAAGGAGCCAGGTACCTCACGAAGCTCGATCTAACAGCAAGCTTCTGGCAGGTCCCGCTGTGTGAGCAAGATCGAAAGTATACAGCATTTATATTCAATAACAAATGCTATCAGCACAAGGTGGTACCTTTTGGCCTTAGCACGAGTCTCGCTGCGATTGTAAGATGCCTCGAGAGAGCTCTAGGACCTGAGGTAGACCCATACACTGTAATATTCGTCGACGACATCCTAGTGATATCCCGCACGTTGGAGGAACACTTCGAGCATCTGCGGAGCGTCTTCCAGAAGCTGAGGTTAGCCAACATCAAGCTCAAGCTACACAAGTGCGAGTTTGTAAAGTCTCAAATGAAGTTCCTGGGACATATAATCTCAGCTACAGGTATCAGTACGGACCCAGAGAAGCTCAAGAGTATTGTGGAGTTCCCGGTGCCCAAGAACCTCAAAGCACTACGAGCATTCCTTGGACTCACGGGATACTACAGGAAATTCACCAGCAAATACGCCGAATATACAGTCCCGTTGCTACAGCTGGTACGCAAAAATATAAAGTGGAAATGGGGTTCTGAACAGAACGATGCGTTTGAGAGGGTTAAGGGCCTGTTCCAATCTAATTTACAATTGTTCCATCCACAGCAGGGTAGGAAGTACGTAATGTACACTGACGCTAGCGAGTACGCTATCGGCGCCGTGTTGCACCAAGAAGACGAACAAGGTAGTCTTCATGTTGTAGTATACGCCAATAGAACGCTCAAAGGCGCTGAGTTGCACTATTGTACTTCCGAGAAAGAAATACTCGCCATAATAAACGCACTCAGAAAATTCAGACACTACCTATACGGTACCCATTTCGAGATCCACACTGATAATCAGGCGTTATCGTTTATATTAAAATGTCGATTAGCAAATTCCCGACTAACACGATGGGTGTTAGCTATTCAGGAGTACTCATTCACTATTAAATATTGCAAAGGATCAGAGAATACCACCGCAGACACTCTAAGTAGATATCCGCCCGTAGAAAAGGAGGAGGTGTATGAAGCAGCTGACGACGAGTTGAGAGTCTTAAATATGCAATACGCGGTCGCGCCTGAAGCTACTAATATGCTACAGAACTTAGGACGCGAGCAGGACGATAACCTCGCACTCCTTGCTAAAAAGCTAATGTTAGCAGCTCACCCAAATCCTCACTATCTTATACAAGACAATATATTGTATAAATTGTTACAGGGCGAATGGAAAGTGGTATTGTCTCCAGCGATGCTTGCGTGTGTAACACAATCTTTACATATAAAAATGGCGCACACATCTCCTGTAAAATGTGTCAAAATATTGCAGGAGGATTTTACAATTACCAACATGTACCGTAGGGTAAAGAAATTGCTAAAAACATGTTATCCATGTCAGACAGCGAAAGTACCAAACTTGCACACTTACGTTCCCATGGCCAATGTGATAACGGAAGGTAAGGGACAGATGATCGCCATCGACTTTCTGGGACCATTACCCAAGGCTACCAGAAATCTAAAACACATGGTAGTTTGCGTCGATGTGTTTACTAAAAAAGTTAGCCTTTATGCGATCCCTAGGCCCACCACAAAGTCCGTTTTAAATATTATACTTAATAAGTATATCCCACAACATGGACCAATAAGGAACGTACTTAGTGACCAGGGAAAGCAGTTCCAAAACAAACACTGGGCAGCCACCCTGGAACGTAACGGTATCAAAGCAGTCCTAACCTCGATACGACGACCACAGGGAAACCTTGCCGAAAGGGTGAATCGGGAAATCGGTAAAATGTTCCGTATCTATTGCTATAAGGAACAAAGTAAATGGCCCGAGTTCTTACCATTCTTCGAAAAGGCAATAAATGAGAGTTATCACGATACCACGGAATACACACCAGCAGAATTAGACTCTGGAACCACGCCAGAGAGGTTTTGGAATAATTATTTAAGTAGGCCAAAGACTTATAATCTACCTCTGCCGGTGCAATGTAAAAATCAACTTGTGAGGGAAAGAATAGTTGAAAAAGGGCGAAAAAGGCAGACAAATTTAATACGACTCATAAACTAACGAACTTTGTAGTAGGTGAGAAAGTACTGCTCAAGGCGAATCCTGTAGGCCGAAGAGACATAAATGTGGCCGCAAAGTTTTTTTGTTTATATAATGGTCCCTATCTGTTGGCTCAACAACTCGCGCCTCACACGTTTATCGTTAACGAAACGATCGGTAAACGAAAACGATCGGTAAATACCATGCGAGCTCTTTGAGAAAATACTTTGAGTAGCATGACGTTCCAAAGCGCGTCGCGACGAAATAATAAGACCTTAAAAAAAATAAATAGTATTTAGAGTTAATAATAATTGTATTATAATAATTAAAATTAAAATAAATAACTTGTGATGTATAATATTATTAATAATAATTATAGATAACTTGTGTATTAATAATAATGTTTTTCTATCGCGATAACCAGCGGGCGTGTAGAACTAAACGCACAACAGGAAATAGTTACGTCACGCGATAACAACTACCTGACCGACATTTGAAAGTAGGTCAAGCAATTAGCCAGCAGCAGGCGATAACGGTTGTAAATAAACTGTCAGCAAATTCTTTTGTACGCGTGCTACTGTTTACAAACAAACGCTACAGTTAGATATTAGCCGTTCTAAAAACATTAATACACAGACAATTGCAAATGTAATATTATTAATAAATGTATTTAGAATTAAGTTGTATGTAATGAAATAATATTAACACACATGTATGTTTTTCTTTTGAATAAGTAGTACAATGTATAGGTAATAATTATAGTGATTACCGAAATATGTGTGTAATGATTAAGAAAAAAAAAAAACTGTAATTATTACATTCATTTTTTTTTTAAACCGGGTGTGGGAATATATAACAGCACCAAATATTAACTATTTGGGGTTATATGTTTACCGCATACTGAAAGCATATTTAAATAAAATGTACCAGTCAAAACTCCATTTGAATGTAGCGCATTGAAAATAATGCTTTGTAAAGCAACGCACACGTGGTCATTATGTAATCAGTTCGCTGTACAAGGAAGCGACCACACCCAAACTGTTAATTATTAATATCTCGGAAACTAATAAATAAAGGCGAAATCCAATATAGCCAAAATGTTTACCGAGATATTAATAATGACGTGTGCAAATTTTACGAGATATAATTAACAAATGAAAGAGTTAATTAAAATAATTGAATAACTTCTGTAAAATTAGAGTTGCAGTAATGAGATTGTAGTATGTTATAAAGATAATAATTTCTGACAGATTGTATATTTTAGATTTCACACAACTTGGTTTGCAACCAAGTTATTGCAAAATTAAATAAGCACAGGATTTCCGGAGCGGGAAATTGGTTCCACCGGATAATTATAATAAGAATATTAGATAATAATATCAATTCTCCGTCTGTGGGAACCTAACTTCATTCTCACAGACCAAGGGAATTCAAAATTTTATGTGGTAGGGAGAGTGTGCCAGCCAATGAAATCATTTCACGCGAGCCCCGGCCAGTGCGGTGTTTTCTGGTTGAAACCTCACTCTTTTGCCAGTACTCACGAAGTTAAGACGTAGTCCTTCGATCGTCTAGTAACCAAAGTGGTGAAGATCAACAAGAAGACTCTACGTGGTCAACACACACGCAATTACGAACACACTAAGTACAGATCATCTGTATAGCTCGTAATTGTTGCGTAAAGGCGAGATACTCTTCAGTACATCAACCAAGCTTATTGTGTACTACCAGTTAGTCATAAGCACGCAAGAGATCCACCCGACTTCAAGACCAGACTTCAAGAATACAGCAGAGAGGCCGTCTAAATCATTGGTGAACAGCTGACGAGCAGAGCGACCACCCGAACGAAGCACACACACACACACGCTGACGTGCAATGTGCGAATCGAAGAGGGACAGGAAGCAGTTCCAGCGGACAGCAGCAGACGTTAAAATATTCACAAACAGCAAGGAAGCAGAGTGTTGCCGAATTTTGAACTCCACGACCGAATCCAGCAGTTCTAAGCAGATTACTTTCTCTAACCAAGGACTCGAATCGACGAGGGACAAATCGGGACGACATCCTCTTCAGTAACAGGAAAGCAAAATCCACTTATTTATTTTTCAGATCAAATTTTCTATTTTTCAATTAAAACATTGTAATTCAAATAATTCAGGTGCCAAACAAAAAGCAAAGACTCTAGTAATTAAAAAGTAAATTCTTTGTGATAATCTGTATAGCAGTTTAAGGCTTTAGTAAGTTATAGTTAAGAAATAGAAGTAGTATAAAAGCGCTATACAAATCTTAACTGACAATCTAATCTTAGATCATGCTGCAGTATATCAGAAGTAGAATCACTAGAAATGAAATAACGTGAACTAGACTGTCATGTCTAATTTATTTTAATTAATTATTCTAATTAATTTCAGAGTTTTATATTTTGTTTCATGAACATTTAAATTCAATTTAATTAAAGAAATTTAATTAGATTAAATCAATTAATAAATTAAAATTTAAATTGCAATTAACTCGCCAAAGAACGAGTTCAGTCTCTTTCAACTATTGACCAATCGAAAAACATTTTTTCATCGTTTAGACTGTAAGAAATTCATAATATAATAACCATTCTATTCTTGTGTGTTGTTGGTGTAATAAACAACGTTTTATTACCCCAGTGTTTTATTGTTGTACGATAAAGCCTACCAGTCTCACAAAACTCTCCCCCTTTAAAGTAACCTATTTTGTGTGTTGTTGAAATAAATTTGAGATTACTAGCTTGCGAACTTCAAATCCAAAATCCACACGCCCTAGTCGGAAGAATCTGCAAGATCAGACAGCAGGTAGGTACTCACACACAACACAACATAACAATAACGCATAGAAGTAGAGTTATAATATATATATATATATATATATATATATATATATATATAGTTGTGCATTTATTTATTCTAGTTGAAAAGGGTTTTATGAGGGGTTTTGTACAGAAATGAGGGATGTTGTGTCATTTATGTTGTGTATGTGCTTGTGTGTGTAATCTTTATATATTTTGTTGGGGAGTATGTTATAAATTATAATATCATAAATGTGCTTACTGAGATACTAAAAGGCTAGCATATTTAAATTCTTTTCTATACAACACTCAAGGCTTAGTAATTTTCTATTTTGTGAATAATATTCTTGCAACCATTAACTTGAACATAATGTGGCAGGATTTATGCAATTTATGTTAATATTCAATTCACTCACATTTTATGCCATTAAGAATATTAATTGATATATATAATCCTGCAGTTAATTTTGCTCTTTGTTCAACCTATAACTTGTCATCTCATGTAAGAGTTGCATGCTTAATAAAGTACACGCTTGTTTGTTAATAGACTTTTTCATTTGCAAGTCCTGTCATTCACCTGGGGGGACATGTCTGTAATTGTAATTAGGCCTTGCACACTTTTGCTTCCTCTAGGTTCACCACCTAGTTCTAAATATCATGTCTCTCCCCTTTACAAAAAGAAACTTAATAAAAAATAAAATAAAATAAAAATTAAAAAAAAATTTACAAAAAAACTTATAAAATAAAAGGGGGGTTTCAAATGGTAGCAGAGCGTGGTTACGATTCTATGGATGGAGTAGATATTATTTCTGCCTTATTTTTTTTTGAAATTTGGAAGTTTTAGAATCTGGGGACTTGTATTTATTTTCTTAAATGATACTTTGTGTGGCTACAGGCATGTCAGCTGGTGTTGGGACTTGGAAATTATTTCAAAATTTTTTTTTAATCTGAGTCCAAGTGTTGAAAGAAAAGTTAATGGTAATGTAACGATTTAATAAAATGAATAATCAGAATAATAACATATTTTATAAAAATGAATAAGGGGTTGAGTAAGTTTAAGATAATTTAATATGTGTTAGTGTTTAAGTAATTATTTTGTGATGTTGAGTGTAAGGTAGGTTTTGGAAAGGGGTTTTAAGCATGTGATTGATGGTTTTCAAAATGAATGTGAGCTGATGGATTTACTTGCGCATACTCTGGAGCTTAGACAGATTTTGAACGTGATGGGAGCCGTCAGTACTTGTTGATTTTGATTGGTACTTGTTATATGGAATAGACAACGTGTTTTATAGCACCCCCGTTAAGTAGTATTTATTTATTGAGGGCGTTGCATTGCGGTATCGTGGATTCTGAATGCGGTTATGGTCCGACCAGATGTCATGGACTTGATAGTTATATATTTTCGATTATATTGAATTTTATGTGTACTTTGTGGATTGTATATAGTGAGTCAGTTTTGTTGTTTTGTGTCGTGTTCTCTTCTGGGCATTTTGCATGGCTGTTTCTTTGCCTTTATGACGCCCATCTCGTCGCATCGCTAGAGCACTCTGGAGCGGCTCAAAGGAAGAAGAGTACTTGAGTTTTTTCCGGATTCTTTGTCTTTATGTTTTGTAGGTTAAGTTTGTGTTAGTTGTTTCATTGGGATTTGCGTTTTATTGTTGTGTTTGAGTATTGTGCAACTCTGGCGACGGTATGTTACCAGGAATTGCCCCACCCCATTTCAGGGATTCTCCAGAAACTTTCGGTGTTGGATGGAGTAGATGAGGACAGGTTGTTGGTCTTCTTGGACCTGGTCCTGCAGTTGGCAGATTTCCCTGGTGTGTCCGATGAGGAGGTCTTGTCCCTTATATACCCGTATTGCCGGGGTTTATTGGCCGGTCTGGTCACCAACACTCTGCGTCGGGGCTGCAGTGTTGACACCTTCCATGGGGGAGTGTTGGATTTCTTCATACCCCATCGACAACGTTTCCAGCTTAAGTTAGATTTATTCTATCGCCTACAGGCCAACGGAGAGGCATTGGGGGACTTCGTGCATGATGTAAGGAAAGCTGCCCGTATATTAAGGTTGGGGTTGCCCGAGACGGAAGTAATACGAGAAGGTCTGAATCCCCAAGAGAGATCCCGGCTAGTTTTCGCAGAGCCTCCACGTTGTTTTGCGGACCTGGACTGGTGGTGTGCACATGCCAGGAGAGTGCAGGAGAATGATGAGTCCCGGGAAAGAGCTGCTAAAGATGTCCAATACTCCAGTGGTTCATTAGGAAGAGCCAAAAAGGACAAACATGGCGGTTGGAGGAGAACACAATAGACTGTCAGAAAAACTGAATATTCCGGAAGTAATGGAGGCTACAAGGGGGTGGCAAGTGTGAAGACGGTAACAATAGTTACAGCAGAGAAAGGAAATAAGTGTGAAATTAACAGGGGAAGAAGAAGAAATTATGTTAGTAAACAAACATCGGCAAGTAGGGAGCCTGTAGCAAGGCATTATTCCTATTCGGAGAAAAAGGACACTTTAAAGGTTCCAGAGGACTTACAGGGGCCTAATAGAGTAGTGAATGAAGAAGGTGAAGCAGAAGAAGAAAAGCGGAATAACTTCTGTGGATCAATACAAGAGCATAAGAATACGTCAGTTAATACGGAATTAGAGGACTCAGAGAGGACGTCATGGTTGAATCCGGATGCCGCAGAATTTGTACCGGTATTGTTCGTGAGGGATCCAGATCCTGTGACATCATCATCGTCTACGCAGGGATATGAGAAGTCACTTGATGGTGTAGCTTTACCATCGCCAGTAGAAATTAATTTAGTCATTGCACATGAACCTGGACAGCTAGCTTCCAGGGTTGAAAATGTTGAGGATGTTGTAGTTGCTGAGAGTGGTGAAGGAGAGGATCGAAGGAAGAGTCAGAAGAGCGGTCTGCGGATGCTGCACAGGGAAGTATAGTTATAGGTGTTAGTGAGACTCAAGAGTCTGAGTTTGCAGATGGACAAGGGGATGTCCAGGCTGCAAGTGTTTCTGAGGTTGCGGATGGACAAGGGGATGTTCATGCCGCAAGTGTGGTAGAAGTAGATGAGGTAGAAGTTGAGGAGAAATTTGGTGGCAGTGTTGTGGAGTGTGCGAGTGAGAATGAGGTAGTGTGCGAAGATGTGCAGACGCCTTCTGTAAGTAGTGTTGACGATTCCGAAGAGCGGAAAGAAGTTTCAGGTGGACCAGGTGAGCAACTAGAGGAGGATGAAGATGTGCAGGGTTCAGATGGTGGTAGTGGACATGATGGCGATGATGTTGATGATGATGAAAATGTTGGGGAAAATGAGATCGGAGAAGAGGTTAGTGAAGATGCGGTTGAAGATGGATCAGAGGAGCAACTGGAAGATGGTGAGGAGGTGCAGTGTCATGATGTTGATTTGGATTATGGGGACGAAGAAGGGGAAATTGTAGAAGAGAAGAAAGAAGTAGAAAAGGAAGAAAGAAAAGCAGAGGAGTTAGACGATGAGGATAATCCAAAGTGAAGTGAAAGTAGCGAGGTAAGTTGCCTTGATTCTGATTCTGAAGAAACGAAGCAGTGCAGCTCAACACGAAATAATCTCTCAGAGAGTTGTGTCCGAAAGGAACGAGTACCGAAAGTCCATCACAGAAAGGTGAGAAGAAGCGGTTAATGGGTAGCGGGTAGATGTTCCCCACAGTCCCAGTGGTGTTCATCTATTTCAGGGTTGCGTCCCTGCCCACGCGAGCCTTGGTTTCCTCCATTCATCCTTATTTCCGGAGGGAGCCATGCCCTTACCCTTACTCCTAGCTATTGAGCCTTTAATGATCCTTACCCCGTTTCATCTTCCTGATTTTCCTACCCCTCCCCTTAGTAAAAAAAAAAAAAATCTATCAATAAGGAGTTAGAGAACCTTGCCGAAAGTGATTAGATTGTAGTCCTGGAGATTGTTAGTTTCCCCTGTTCTGGAAGGTTATCATGGAGAAAGTTAGAGAGTTGGAGAGTGCCTGTAGATTGTCGAGGTCGTCAGTTTCCCCTGTTCTAAAAAAAGATGGCGAAGTTATGTGCTGTTGTTTCCTTGTTCATAGTGGTTGTTTGTTGATCATTGTTGGGTCGGTCCATGCCGCATTCCCCAGTTGATTTCTCTGGTGTGTCAGTTTTGGATTAAGTGTGGTTTGTTTAGACGGTGGAAAAGTAAACCCCACCTGCTAGTTAAGCTGCTTTTGAAAAAGTAAGAGGTAGGATTGATGTTCGCGTGCCCTCTGCACGGTCTTCTCTGCCTTGTGAATATGGTCCGCCCACCCTAGTGTGGGGAGGTGGGCCAGTCATGTGGCAAGGTTTGATGATGCCTTGTTTGCTGAACATGGCTGGCCGGTCCACGAGGTGGACGGTTCTCGAAGGGTACTCGCATATCAAGGTTTGTAGCACCTTGTTAGCCTTCGGGCGTGAATATGTGAGTGCCAGGAGAGTTAGGTGGTGGTCACTGGAGAGGGTGACGTGTTGGGGCGGTCCCGAGAGTTTGGCATGGAGGAGAGGACTCGCGTGGGGGATGGTCGCAGTGTGGTAGAGATTTTCAGTCCTGGGAAGGGGGGAATAGTGTTAATGGTCCTGGGTCTCAGTTGTTGAGTTTTGGAGGCCTTGGTAGTCAGTTCTCAGAACCGGATTCGGTGATTCTTCTCTTTCTCCTGTTCTGTTCTGTTCCTTATATCTGCATGCGGACCAGGGCCCGGCGAGCATGCAGGACGCACACTTACATCTTCTCTTTCAGGCACACATTGACAGACTTGCACACCTTCCTTCTGCCTCTTTCATTTTCCTGAGTAACTGAACTCACCAAGTGCGATTTAGAATCTGGGATTTTCCAGGATTCCCGCAGCCGTCGTGCTTGAGTACTGCTTTGCTTTGGGTCAACCATGTTGCCCTTTTGGGGTGAGGGTGTGCCATACTGGGTTCGGCATGTAGGCGATGTGTTTTTAAAACGAGCGGCTTTGACGTCACGCGCGGCCACGGCATCTCGTCGCCATTCGGCTATGCATACTGTTGTTGTATAGCGACGGTATTCAGTTGGCGCGTCCAGCTGTTTTTGTGCATTCCTGCATCAGAGAGGTTTCTTGGTTAGACAGACATATCGAATCTGTCTCATTTTTATTTGAACCCTCAATGAGATCATCTGCTCTCGGCTGACGGCACTCATCAGTTCAGGACTTCATCGCCTTTCTCTATGAGTGGCTGACTAAAGTTCTGCTCCAGGTATGTACAAGTTAACGGGTTCTAAAAATATTTTAACCCCAAATATATTTTTGTGTTTCAGCTTCAATTATAAACTATACTTGTGTGTGTGCGTGTATATCAGTTTTCAATTTGGGCGTTAATGCAAATTAAAGATTAACTTAATGTGAATGTAAATGTTGCGGGTCAAATTGATTTCAGTAAAGAAAATGATAATGCATCTTGCACTCAACTGTTGTTTTTTGTGTCATTAATAATTATGAAATACTCAATTAATTAATTTGAACGTTCTCAATGAAATACTTAAAACGTAATTAGTGGTCGAGTGAAATAAGTCACAGCGGGGGAGTTCAATACAGATTAATACGAATTAGTGGTGATGTGTGTGTAGTGGCTGTTGAAGCATTAAAGTGTGTGTTAGAAATTTAATTTGGATGGCGTATGTGGCGAGATCATTTCCTTATGACACCCTATACAACTCATTGCATGTCACAGGTGCTCGAACAAGGGCGAGATGGGTGTCGGGTGTTGACGACCAACTGTCCACCCTCCTGGCAGAGACGATCCTTTAGCCATGATATGCCGTCAGTCGAGATCTACCGTTCAGACACACTTATGACGCTACGCTGCCCCAGGACTTCTTAGTACAACCGAGACTCTACTGATCAGCCACAGTATTGCTTAAGTGCACCGGACGATCCAGGTGGGATCATTCTAATTATTTAATTCTATCTCAACTGCACTGTGAATTCACGGAATGTCCCAGAAGCTCACTCATGAAGTTTTAACCGTTAAACTTTTGCACAAACTCTCATGTTCAGTTCTGTGACTACATGTGTGAACATTACATAATTAAACGTAATGAAATCTATTATATCTGCTTATAATGTGTAAGCAAATTACACACACACACACACACATCCGCAGTCTGCTCTAATTTCTACCTTTTATCAAATCAAAGCTATTCGAGAGTTAGTTATTTTGTGCCTTCATGTCCATGCGGTCATGGCAGAATTCCAGTCACGAAAAGGGGGCTGTCTGATGTTTTAAGTTGTGAAAATATTTTCATGGTCACATATGCTTATTGCTTATTACGATTAAAGTGAGGGTTGATTATTATTTTGAGCCTCTGGTTTGGTTGGGGGCACTTACATTTTCTGGTGCTAATTACCTTGACATATTAATGCTCCGGAACTGAGATTTATCTAATTACCTTGTTAATTATATATATATATATAGTTGTGCATTTATTTATTCTAGTTGAAAAGGGTTTTATGAGGGGTTTTGTACAGAAATGAGGGATGTTGTGTCATTTATGTTGTGTATGTGCTTGTGTGTGTAATCTTTATATATTTTGTTGGGGAATATGTTATAAATTATAATATCATAAATGTGCTTACTGAGATACTAAAAGGCTAGCATATTTAAATTCTTTTCTATACAACACTCAAGGATTAGTAATTTTCTATTTTGTGAATAATATTCTTGCAACCATTAACTTGAACATAATGTGGCAGGATTTATGCAATTTATGTTAATATTCAATTCACTCACATTTTATGCCATTAAGAATATTAATTGATATATATAATCCTACAGTTAATTTTGCTCTTTGTTCAACCTATAACTTGTCATCTCATGTAAGAGTTGCATGCTTAATAAAGTACACGCTTGTTTGTTAATAGACTTTTTCATTTGCAAGTCCTGTCATTCACCTGGGGGGACATGTCTGTAATTGTAATTAGGCCTTGCACACTTTTGCTTCCTCTAGGTTCACCACCTAGTTCTAAATATTATGTCTCTCCCCTTTACAAAAAAAAACTTAATAAAAAATAAAATAAAATAAAAATTCAAAAAAAAATTTACAAAAAAAAACTTATAAAATAAAAGGGGGGTTTCATCTCCTGTGTTCAAATATATATGCACAGATAATACAGATATGTACAGACATTCATACAGACACTCAGTGGTATTTTAGTGGAGGAAAAGGTGAACTTATGGCTGAAATGTGGAGGAGAGAGGGTTTGTGTCTGCAGTGCACATTAATTTTTAACCTATGAGTAATGCAAAATTAGTACATTAAATTCATAGGCAGAATTGATATTGATCATAGGCAAAGTCGTAGGGAACATTTCCTTAATCAGTAATTTTCTAATTTCCTCTTGTAACAATGCTAACATAAGCATCAAGACAGTAATAACATTACATGTGGGAAACATCATGTTTGTGCTCAATATGTTATATGACACTTATAACAGTTGTTTATAATTATTAAATATCCAATAATTTTAATAAATTTAAAATAATTATAATTATAACTTTATATATAATAATGAAAACGTTTTGTTTTGATGTCCAAAATAAATTAAACATTAAATCAGTGCTGCATTAAAAGTACGTAAGATATGTGTTGTTACCTAGCAATGTAGACATAGCACCGTCCTTTCCCAGGGACGTCCAACATGTCAACTAGTTTATTGTCATGTCCTGACTGACCATGATGGTCTTGAAAAGTGTTATAAACACCTGAAGGTATATTCCCATTTAAATAATTATTCCTGTCTGAAACATAAAAAAAATTAATACAAAATTATTACTCACTAAGTTTTTTTTCTAGTTTTATATTTGACTATACATATAGTCTGGGGGCCCGCCAACATATGAGAGGAATTATTAATATACATCTATAACTTTCTGTATGGTTTAATTATGATTAGTCTACCACTTTTTCCGCTATGACAATTTTCGCGACCGAATTCTTCTCTTTCCCATTTTTCCGAAACATGTCGATTTCCCGTTGTAAAGAAAATTTATTAATATAATATTTTTTCTAATTGTAAACAATAGATAATTGAACTAAACTCGCGACAAAAAAATTGTCGGACAAAAATTTTGATTTGTAAAGGGTGTCTACCGCCCTAAACCTGTCAAAATGACGAATTTTTAAGAGTTATTGATATTCAGCTGATTTTTTCAGAATCGGTTATTAAAAGTATGTAAAATTGAAAAATGACATTGTCGGACAAAACATATTTTCCGATTTTCCAGTCCGACGCCTGAAAGTCGTCGCAGCCATGACGTCACGGTATTTATTAATATTTGTTGGACTAAGAGAGTATATAATGGTAAAATATATAAAATCAGTTTTTCGGGTTTTTCACGAAAAAAGGAAAATTTTTCTGTCCGACAACTCATCAATCATGTTCTGCTTTCTATTTTATAACAAAAAAAAAGGTTATTAATTAAGTGTGCTCATTTTAATCTACGTTTAATGAAGAAATTTGTGTTAGTGGTTGAAATCACAATCAAAATGATCAATATTGCACACCACTATATAAAAATTATTCCGATTAGTGCTTTCAAGCTTCACAGCTCATCGTCAGATCAGGAATAGGCCGAAAATATGTAATACCCAACCCTTCACCCCTCTCCCCCACCCTGCTCACCCACAACAAACTAAAAATTAATGACCCTTCCCCACCCCCTAAACTCTGTCTCACCATCTGTAAGTTACATATTTTTCTAGTAAATTCCTTGTGTTTCTGTGTGTGTGTGTGTGTGTGTGTGTGTGTGTGTGTGTGTGTGTGTGTGTGTGTGTGTGTGTGTGTGTGTGTGTGTGTGTGTGTGTGTGTGTGTGTGTGTGTGTGTGTGTGTGTGTGTGTGTGTGTGTGTGTGTGTGTGTGTGTGTGTGTGTGTGTGTGTGTGTGTGCATCCCTTTAAATTACCCTCTTCCTCTCCACACATGTGGGTCAGTCACACACCCTTATTTTAAAACAACCAATTAGTACTATGAAATATAATTCTTAATCTTATCTATCTGCCCTCTCTCATTTACTTCTTAATCATGTTATAAAATATTTCTTCATTATCAAATTTAATTTTAATATTAATTAAATTGTCTAACCCTTTTTCTCTTTCTTTCAATATTTCTAACTCCTCTCTAAGCTTCCTTTCCACTGTGTTATTTACTACTTTTACAATTTCGTATTCTTCCAAAGGATTAACAAACTTGTGGTTGTCTTCTAGGAAATGTCTTGCATATAACGAATTGGTTGTTCTATTACCTTCTCCACGTTTGTGGTCAGACAACCTGCATGCGAATTTTCGTCCTGTCTCCCCTAGGTACACTTTGTTGCAGTCTTTACATTTTAATTTATAAATTCCGCTTTTCTGTAATACTGGAATTTTTTCTATATTCTTATTCCTTATCTTATCAAATACCATTTCACATTTTTTAATAGCTATATCTACTCCATATTTATTAAAACATTTTATAATTTTTCTAGTATGTGAACCTATGTATGTCAATGACCCTGCATAATTCTTTTGTTCTGGTTCTATTTTAGCTTTTTGTATGTTGACCCTTTTCATAACTTTATCCACTATGTTGGTGCTATAATTATTATTCCTTACAATTCCCTTTATCGTTTTTAACTCCCTATCTTTTGATTCGGTCTCTTTTAATAACAAGTTATTAAAAGTATATAAAACTTGTATAACAAGTTTTATATACAGAAAAAAGGTTTACCTATGGGGTCTTCATTATCCCCTATTCTTGCTGAAATATACATGAATGATTTTGAAAAGCAATTAATAACTTCCACTAAGTATAAAGACAATATAAAATTATGGTCTAGATACGTTGATGATGTATTAGTAGTTTGGGAAGGAAGCATAGAAGAAGTGCATGAGTTTATAAAGGAGGTAAATAATAAGGATAAAAACTTACAATTTAAGGAAGAGATAGGAGGTAAGCAAATAAATTACTTAGATTTAAACATAGAAATTAAAGATAATGAGAAACTACAGTTTGGGATATTTAGGAAAGAGTCGTATTCTGATATAATTATACCAAGAGAGTCGTACCACCCATACAGATATAAAATGGCGGCAATCAATTCCTTTTTTTACAGAGCTCAGAAGTGTTTAAAAGAGACCGAATCAAAAGATAGGGAGTTAAAAACGATAAAGGGAATTGTAAGGAATAATAATTATAGCACCAACATAGTGGATAAAGTTATGAAAAGGGTCAACATACAAAAAGCTAAAATAGAACCAGAACAAAAGAATTATGCAGGGTCATTGACATACATAGGTTCACATACTAGAAAAATTATAAAATGTTTTAATAAATATGGAGTAGATATAGCTATTAAAAAATGTGAAATGGTATTTGATAAGATAAGGAATAAGAATATAGAAAAAATTCCAGTATTACAGAAAAGCGGAATTTATAAATTAAAATGTAAAGACTGCAACAAAGTGTACCTAGGGGAGACAGGACGAAAATTCGCATGCAGGTTGTCTGACCACAAACGTGGAGAAGGTAATAGAACAACCAATTCGTTATATGCAAGACATTTCATAGAAGACAACCACAAGTTTGTTAATCCTTTGGAAGAATACGAAATTGTAAAAGTAGTAAATAACACAGTGGAAAGGAAGCTTAGAGAGGAGTTAGAAATATTGAAAGAAAGAGAAAAAGGGTTAGACAATTTAATTAATATTAAAATTAAATTTGATAATGAAGAAATATTTTATAACATGATTAAGAAGTAAATGAGAGAGGGCAGATAGATAAGATTAAGAATTATATTTCATAGTACTAATTGGTTGTTTTAAAATAAGGGTGTGTGACTGACCCACGTGTGTGGAGAGGAAGAGGGTAATTTAAAGGGATGCACACACGCACACACACACACACACACACACACACACACACACACACACACACACACACACACACACACACACACACACACACACACACACACACACACACACACACTGAAACACAAGGAATTTACTAGAAAAATATGTAACTTACAGATGGTGAGACAGAGTTTAGGGGGTGGGGAAGGGTCATTAATTTTTAGTTTGTTGTGGGTGAGCAGGGTGGGGGAGAGGGGTGAAGGGTTGGGTATTACATATTTTCGGCCTATTCCTGATCTGACGATGAGCTGTGAAGCTTGAAAGCGCTAATCGGAATAATTTTTATATAGTGGTGTGCAATATTGATCATTTTGATTGTCATTTTAATTTAGTTATAATTACACATAAACAATTTCAAAGTGTAATTGTATAGACTTCTTCAATTTGTTTATGATACTTTTCTTATTTAAAAAAGTACACACACACACACACACGTGTGCACACATATGTGTGTGTGTGTGTGTGTATTGCGAAGATACAAATTATAACTGCATAGATAGGTTACATTGAAATTATTACAACAGAGTCTATATCTGGAGGTAGTAAAATTTTATTCGTTAAAACATTAAACTTTACTATTGTCTTATAGCTTTATAACATAAAATTGTTTAATAAAGAATTGTCTTTTAACAAATGAGTCTATTGGTTTGTTTTACATATAAGTTACTTGTGCGTACAATTCCAAGTGTTTGCGTAGACACCAGGCGCTCTGCTCGCTGCTCGTCTGTACGTCAACCAACCAAAGATCACCCCATTGAATAGGCTATCTACGTCTTGGCTCACACATGCACTGATATGAAACTGTTATTGTTTATAACTTGAATAATCTTAATCTCAGGGATCAAAACTGGGTAAAATAGATCGTGTATTATGCTTACACAAATTCCGGCTTCTTGAAGTGTTCTCACGTTAATAATCAAAATATCATGGTAGATATTTTGACCCTACCGGAAATCTTCCACTCTACACGAAAAAGCACTAGAAATGATCTATTTAAAATTATCTGAGTTCTATAAAGTGGCATTGGTAACGAAGAACTCGAACCGTGACCAACTTCTAAGTCTTATGGAAAACAACTTGTCTTGTCACGAAAATCTCGTGACAGCGAGTATGTCTTTCTATGGCATAACTTTGGAACTCACTGAACGATGTGCTCTCAGCAGAGCACCATCTCAAATAATTTTTAGATTCCACCAGACTTCCTGTTTGGTGGAAAATCTAGCAACGTCATAGATATTCATACTGATAGACCAAACTCAAGTTGAAACTCTGTCCAATTCTGCAAAGGCCTGTCTAGATTTAATCTACAAATTTTATTACTTTCTAGGAGATAACAAAATTAATAAAGAACTGATTTCATTAAAAAAAAATATATAAAAATTATAGTTGTGAAGAATTGAGTATATGGAAAATGTATCTTATAACCATGAGAATACCCTGTCCAAGTTTCAGAACAAAATGTTAATTTTCAATGAAGTTATTAAATAAAATGTACATCACATGCGCACCAGCACACTTACACACAAATATTTCACATGACATAAAAGAGTAGAAAATTATGAACATTTTGACATAACATACTTTTTTAAACATAGCTTGGTTCAAAACTTATGACAACTTTACAAAGAAAAGAACAAAATCGATTTTTAACATGTCTATGGCCATCAGAAAATGTGTTCTAGCATTAGTATCCCTATTATATGAACTTCCATCATGTGTTCTGTTGCTATATATTATATTTAATATTTATAAAATATATATATAACCAATTTGACTTTTACAGAAAACTTACACTCCAAAATACACATTTTCTCAATAAATCTTGAAAAATAAGTCAACTTTGTCAATAAAAATGTATGTGTTTTCATGTGTGTGCGCGCGCGCGCGTGCATGTGTGTGTGTGTGTGTGTGTGTGTGTGTACTGCATGTCCACAGTGGTAAATCTTCTTAATAAGCTGCATATATTAATAAAGCAAACATGCTAATAAAAAATTGACACAATCTTATATTGCAGTTTTCTTTGTTTTATATTCTGCATTCTGGAGTTTTTGATTACCTTTCAGATACATGATTTCTCAGCTATTATATTATATTAATATGATAAAATAAATTCGCTAATTTATACTGTATGACTTTACACACACACACACACACATATATAGTAGCAGGTTTTTGGGTACATCCGTGTATACATATTGCCGATGTTTCGTTCCATAATCCCGAAACATTTCCAAGGTGTACTGATGTTATTACGGAATGAAACGTTGGCTATATAAACATCACATACACAGATGTACCCAAAAACTTGCTACAACAGATATTCACTGTGAAAGCCTTTGCATATATATATATATATATAATTACATAAACTTATTTCCATAATTACTTTTATTTTTGAATAAAAATAAAAGGTCACAAAAGTTTACTTTGTATAGGCTGGCTACTAGAATTATATTAAAAAATAAATAACTTCTCTTAAAACAATAATGTAGAGTATGAACGACTTACTATCTAATTCAAACTGGGAGGTAACGATGGTGGGTATCTGAGGCATCAACCGACCCTGATGATGAGCCACAAGAACTTGTTGTGTTGGTAACAGTGGCTGAGTTGGAGCACCACTGTTCAGCAAGAACTGGTATGGTGCATTCAGTGGGTTTACAACTTGTGACTACAACATGACAATTAAATAAGTGCACAGAAAGAAGTTAATCACATTAACAGTATTATTAATAAGTTTATCTTTAAGACTACTAAAAAAAGGACAACATTTTCTGTTGTAATGACATTTAATGCAACACAGCTTGCTATTATTATATTTTTTTACTTATTTCTTATACTTTATGAAACACTTGTTTATATACACCTATTATTAGGTCTGTTCAGTTAGTTCACTGCTTGTTAACATATCATTGATAAATACCATATTGAAGACACTTTAGTCTGTATGTTTCATACCTCCATTCTTATTACAGTTCTTAAAGTTACTAAATAAATAACACATAATCTATTACTTTAAAGAGAAGGACAGTGGACCAATTGTTTGCTATCAGGCAGATGATGGAAAGGTTTTATGAACATGACACAGACCTGCATTTCTTATTTGTTGATTTCAAGCAGGCGTTCGACAACGTGAATAGGCAAGAATTATATAGAGTAATGAGGGAATTTGGCACAGTTAACAAACTAATAAGATTAGTCAAAATGACAGTGAAGGATACAAGGGCAAAGGTTAAAGTGATTAATAGGATGACTAAAAGCTTCAGTTTCAGTAATGGAGGAAAACAGGGTGATGGTCTTTCTGTGGTACTGTTTAATTTGGCGTTACACAGTGTTATAAAGATGGTCGATCAAAAAGGGACAATATTTACAAAATCTAGCCAAATATTCGGCTATGCGGATGATATTGCAATTGTTGCAAGAAATGCAAACAAAGTTAGGGAGGTATATGAAGTGATGGAAGTAGAAGCAACAAAAATTGGGCTAACTGTGAATGAGAGCAAGACAAAGTATATGATAATGTCGAAGTCTGCGGATAGAAGAAAACCTCGTGACCTGGAAATAAATGGGAAGTGCTTTGGAGGCATGTCAGGCTTTGAATATTTGGGCACTACAATATCGAATGATAATGACATTAAAAAAATGCATTAAAGAGAGGATAAGGTATGCAAATAGAGCGTATTTTGCAAATATAAATATCTTTAGAAATAAAAATATAAGGAGAGAAACCAAGTTAAAAATATATCATTCACTCATAAGACCTATTGTTGCCTATGGCTCAGAGGTGTGGACGATGACAGTGGAAGATGAAAAAAGTTTAAGAATTTTTGAACGCAATATCCTACAAAAAATATATGGACCAGTGAAGGAAGGCGAGAATTGGAGAATACGAAGTAATGCAGAATTGCAACAACTGATACATGAGAGGGACCTTGTAAAATTATCAAGTCACAGAGGACAAGATGGTTGGGGCATGTGGAGAGAATGGAACAGGACAGAATGAGTAAGAGAATGATCCAGGGAAGACTCTATTGCGGAAGACGAAGGGGACGGTCAAGGATGAGATGGTTGGATGAGGTGTTGAAGGATCTGATGAAGTTGGGAGTTCGAGGATGGAGAGAGAGAGTGGCGGATAGAGATGACTGGAGGCGGGTTGTTGAGAAGGCCAAGGCCCACCAAGGGCTGTAGAGCCGGAGAAGAAGAAGAGAATCTATTACTCTAGTGGTGAAAATTGAATAACATGAGGGCTGTCTGAACAATTCCTGACCTCAACTACAGATGGCAATGCCATTGGCATGTTGCATACTAGAGACCCCTCAACCCACATTCAAAGTCATGTTACGAATATTGATTGATATTATTAAAACTATTTTGTCATTAGAATAATACATAGGATAAATTCTTGGATTTCGTTGTCCATGATGTGTCCATTACTTAACTAAATACAACTATTACATTAACGACTCAGAACACTAAGTTTTGTTATAAGTAAAAACATAAAGTTTTACCTTACAACCTGAACCGGTTTTCACCTTTAAAAGGCTTCTTCAGAGGTTGCCGCTGGTAGCGCTGTCCGTCCTGTTGTGGGTGATGGAATCGAATTTTAAAAGATCGATGTTGTGTGTGTGGGGTGAGATATGTTCGAATAATGCATGCGATTTGAATTGTGTCTGTTCATTTAGGATGTTGTTTTTATTTGTTTTTGTGTGTTTGTATATTTCCAATTGTTCTAGAGTGCCTAGTTTTCGGCCTTTTGTGTGCACATGTAGAATGTTCATGTTATTGTCGATGTTTATGTATGTGTGGTTTGCTTCAATGAGGTGGTTTGCAAAGGTGGATCCTGTAGTGGAGTGGAGTGCCTTTGTGTGTTCAATGTATCTCTGTTTGAAGCTACATCCTGTCTGGCCTATGTAGAATTTGTTGCAATTTGAGCATTTTAGTTTGTAAACACCGGGTAGATAGAATTTGTTTTGTGCTTTGTGTGTGTGTTTTGATAGTGTGTGTTCTGTTTTGTTAGTAGTTTTGTAAGTGATTGTGTATCCTGCTTTTTTGAATTTGTGGGCTATTTTTTCAGTTTGTTTGTTGATGTATGTTAGTGTTATGAATTTGTTGTTTTCTGTCTTTGTCTGTTGTTTGTTTTGTGTTTTGTGTAGGAGTTTACTGACTATTGTTCTGTCATATCCGTTAGATTCTGCTAGATATTTTATCATGTTTAGTTCATCTTTGTAGTCTTTTTAATCTAGGGGGATGTTGTTAATTCTATGTATCATGGTTCTGAAGGCGGCTAGTTTGTGTTGTATTGGGTGATTGGAGGAGTTGTGTATTAGTGTGTCAGTTGTAGTCGGTTTTCTGTATATACTGAATTTGTGACTGTGTTCAAGTTTTGTGATGGAGAGGTCTAAGAAGTTTATGGTATTGTTGTGTCCGTATTCGGCAGTAAAGGTTATGTTTTTATGTATTTTGTTTATGTGCGTTAGTAACTGTTCACATTGTCTATTGTTTCCCCTGTATAGTATTAGAATATCATCAAGTATCTGTGCCAATATAGTATTTTATGTGAGTGTCTGTCATTGTTTGTGAGTATTTTTGGTTTTTCTAAGTGTTGGAGGAAGACTTCTGCTAGAATGCTAAAGGAGGCTAATGTGGCATTATGGGGGATGTGTATGTCTTTTATTTTTGTTACTAGGTCTGTGTTGTTTTTTACTGCAATGTTGTTGTCTAGTTGTGTGTGTTGTCTGATAATTTTGTCTAGATGTTTTGCAAGTTTGTGTGCAGGGGCATTACGGTAGTTGATAATGGGGCAGATCAGAATATCTCCTTCATGGATTTTGGGAAGCGCTTGGATGGTAGGGGCTGATGGTCAGATTTGTTTCATGTAGGGCTTTTGTTTGAGTGTCATTATGTGTTTGGCTTTGTTGACTAGTTGTTTGACATTAAAAACCTGTACACAAACATCCCCATCTCTGAAACAATCACCATCCTACAAAACAAACTCAAACAGAACAATACACCAGACGAAATAACAGAAACTCTGAACATTATCACAAAACAAAACTTCTTTGCTTATAACAATAAATATTACACACAGAATGATGGTCTACCCATGGGCTCCTCCATATCCAGCATTCTAGCAGAAGTCTTCCTCCAACACTTAAAAAAAAACAAAAATACTCACAAACAATGACAGACACTCACATAAAATACTACATTGGCACAGATACGTTGATGATATTCTAATACTATACAGGGGAAACAAAAGACAATGTGAACAGTTACTAACGCACATAAACAAAATACATAAAATCATAACCTTTACTGCCGAATACGGACACAACAATACCATAAACTTCTTAGACCTCTCCATCACAAAACTTGAACACAGGCACAAATTCAGTATATACAGAAAACCGACCTCATTGAAGCAAACCACACATACAAAAACATCGACAATAACATGAACATTCTACACGTACACACAAAAGGCCGAAAACTAGACACTCTAGAACAATTGGAAATATACAAACACATGAAAACAAATAAAAACAACATCCTAAACAAGCAGACACAATTCAAATCGCACGCATTATTCGAACATATCTCACCTCACACACACAACATCGCTCTTTCAAAATTCGATTCCGTCACCCACAACAGGACGGACAGCGCTACCAGCAGCAACCTCTGAAGAAGCCTTTTAAAGGTGAAAACCGGTTCAGGTTGTAAGGTAAAACTTTATGTTTTTACTTATAAAAAACTTAGTGTTCTGAGTCGTTAATGTAATAGTTGTATTTACATAGGTTAAAATACATAGGGTATGTTACTAATGTATATTTACATTATACATCATGTGTGATATACAACTTATGTATATTGATAGAGACTATTTATAGAATACACTAGAACGTTCTGTATCAATGTACAAATACATTTATAGTTTATTCTGCAATGTTCTGGAATGTGTGCCTAGAATATTCTGGGCTACAGTAGTAAATTATGCATGTTGGTGAATAATATCATTATCCATACTATAGGCCTATATAAATGGTGGTTGACAGTTTCAGTCAGTCTTTACTGGGATTTTGGTTAAGTGAGTTACAGAATTAGTGCATGTCTTTGACACCATATTTGTGTGTTATCTTTTTGTTTGTATAAATTACAGTCCTGTCAATAATCGATATCACAGTCATAGATCGATATTGTATTTTCTGTATGAAATTTTTATTTGTGATAACAATAAATAAGGTGTTGATCGTGATACAAGTTTTTTATTTCAATCGCTGCCTAGAAGATGACAGGCAACTTTTTTTTTTAACTTAGTATATCTGTCAAAACAATATATGTAAACTTATGGACTTTCTACTTGTAACAATATGTTGGAAGTCACTCTACAAATAGTTTCTTTAATACTAACTCAAGCAGATGTGCTGTTTCCTTAAAGTACGTAACACTGAATATCAACGAATTAATAAAATTCTTTGTAAAAGAAGGTTTAATGCCAAATGAAACCATATTCATAAACGTTAAAGGTTTATGGAGATTCTTCTTCTTTTGCAATGACTGAAATATGTGCTGATAAATTTAAATGTGCCCATACCAGCTTTGAAGGTGATCTACATTAGAGACATCAATAAAATATACTGACAGCAGAAATCGTTGAACAAATACTGTGCTTGCTCACAGCAGATCAAAAAACCATTTGTATGAAAATCTAACAGTGTTTGGAGCAATTTATGAAGAATAAAACTGATTTTATATGCCAATTTATTACTATAAGTGAGACTTGGATTTATCTTTACTTGGCAGGAATGAAGTAGTAATCAAACAAGGGACAGAATTTGGTTGTTAGGTGCCAAAAAAACAAAATCTTTTCTATCAGTAAGAAAGATTTTTTGGGATGATAAAGGAATTTTATTTAAGTATTATCATGAAAAGGATAAAACAGTATCTGATGATTAAACTTTAACCTAGTATTCTAATCACTTAAACCAACTATATGACAAAATTCATGAAAGATAGACCCAGTTTGTAGTAGGAAATCATTTTACATCATGACAATGCATCTACCAATAAACGCATTTTAACAATGGAAAAATGAAGAGATTTTGAACTACAAATGTTACAACATCCACCATATTTTGCAGATTTGGCTTCATCCAACTTCCATGTCTTCCCAAAACTCAAACTTTTCCTTGGTGGTCAGCCTTTTCCATAGAATCAAGAAGTGACTGCAGGTATAGTGTATTTTGTAGTCTTTATGGAAAACCACTTCATGGATGGACAAATGGTATTGCAGCATCACTGGAATAAATGTATTGATCTTATGGGAGATTATGTTGAGAAATAAAAATAATTTTGAAATTATAAATTTGTTCCTTCATTGTTACACCTAGAACTTGTCACACCATGCTTGTGTTGTGTTGGTCAATGTTTTGGCATATCTTACTTAAGTGTAAATTTATTTACTCCATAAGAATAAGTGTTAAACTGTATCAACAAGTACGGTATTTATAGACTGTAAACTTATTCATGAAATCCCTCAGTAATAATTTTATTTCAAAGTGTTATTTAATTCTCAGTTTCATGGTTGGTACGAACAGTGCAAGATTTTTATGAACAGTGTAAGAAATCAACACCAATTTTTGTTAATGAAACCCACATACTGTAGGGACCTGTGACAATGATAGTTACCATCTTTGGCTCAACCAGTGTTATGCAATTGCTGAATGGCAAATTCCCCATCTGGCCATTTGTAAATGCTAACAATTATATTAATTAGACGACAGTTAATTTGTACATTGTAGTTTGTATTATAATGTAATTGCTTTTTAATTATAGTATCAATAGACCTCAACAAATGTACACTTACATGAGGCATGATTGACATCTGTTGAGGTTGCAACTGAGGCATCATTGGCAGTCCAATAGTAGGTACTACAAAGTTGCTTGGATCAGCTTGCATTGAACCAGACATTCCATGTCGTGATAATGTATCTTGTACTACACCACCACTTGGAAGACCTGCTACAGTATACACATTTGTACATACACATAAATTTGTGTAAGTATGTAATGTAGTATATAATATGATATATATCTCTCTCTCTCTCTCTCTCACACACACACACACACACACACACACACACACACACACACACACACACACACACACACACACACACACACAATTTTAAAAAATACCAAGAAATGTAAACATTTTTTCAAATTATAGGAAAAAATGTGGTATTCTTGTCTATACAATATATAATTGAGAAACAGTATTTTTTTGTATTTTGTATTCATTTTTATTTCAAATAAAACTCAAAACTTACAATTGTAATAATGTATGATAAATAAATCTTACCAATATCAAATGAAATAAAAAAGTACATTGCAGAAAGTTTATGAAAATTTTTGGTTTCTATTTGACAAAAACGTTAATGTTATTAAATTTTATTGATGTAAACAACCTGGGCATAACAATGAGTTTGGTTCATTGTTAACATATTACTTAAAAACTGTTTACAGTGAATTCAACTTTCTAATGCAATGTCATCTATTTTCCATATAATTGCAAATTGAATTACCTTTTGAAACCACTCGATAATGATAATACAGTAGGCTCTCGGCTATCCGACTCCCGACTATTCGACCTCCGGCCTATCCGACCCGCTCTACTCAAAAAAAAAAAAAAGTATTTTTTGAGTACGGTACGTATGCAGTATTTCCGATCCGATTACTAGCGCCTTCAAACGTCATGTGAGCAATCCCGCCACGCGGGTGAAGGCGCTTACGCGTGAATCACCAGTTACCAATACAGTACACCAATTGATTCATGTTGTGACAGGAAAGTTTCGTGTTCCTACTTGAGTGTGTAACAGGTGCATCAGTCAGTCTGTATCCAGAAGTCAGTCCGTGCGGTTCAGTCGTTCGTGGATTGTTAATTTGTTATAAAGTGTGTATACAGTATTGTTGGTGGCTTTTATTTTTAAGTGAAATATGGGTGACAAAAGAAAGAAAGTGGTATTAACGTTGGAAGAAAAACTGCAAGCAATAAAAAGAATGGATTCTGGTGAGTCGGTAAACAAAATTTCACTGGAGTTAGTAGTTGGAAAAACTACTGTGGGTGATTGGCGAAGAAATCGCGCAGAGATTGAAAAATGGTGTTCGAAGCAAGCAAGTCGCAGTGACGTGAAAGTTAGAAAAACTATGCAAAAAGGAAAACATGTGGAAGTTGAAGAGGCTTTATATCTGTGGTATGAAAATGTGAGGGGGAAAGGATTGACGGTTTCAGGCCCCTTGCTCCAAGAAAAAGCGATTCAGTTTAAAAAACAGATTGAAGGAGACGATGGTGAGTTTACTGCCAGTGACGGATGGCTTGATCGCTGGAAGAAATGTTTTGGTGTTCGTCAGATGACGATTAGTAGTGAAGCATTGTCTGCTAATAAGGACGCTGTCCGTGACTTTAAAAAACACTTTTTTGACCTGCTTGATAAGGAAGGTATTTCCGGAGAACAAGTGTACAACTGTGATGAGACGGGTTTGAATTACCGTATGTTGCCGTCTAAAACACTAGCGTCTAAACAGGAAAAGGCCACACCAGTGTTCAAGAAGAGCAAGGACCGCATTACAGTTTTAGCTTGTAGTAACGCAACCGAAAACCACAAGTTGACCTTGATTGGAAAATCTCGCAAGCCTAGGGCTTTTAAAAATCTTAAAGATTTAAGTTCTTTGCCCCTGCATTATACCCATCAAACAAAGGCGTGGATGAATGGAGAAATTTTCAAAAATTGGTTTGAACAGGAATTTGTGCCACAAGTTGAAAAACATTTAGCTGAAAACAATTTAACAAGGAAAGCAATCCTAGTTTTGGATAACGCTCCTTCACATCCAGCAAATGACCAATTAAAAGATGGAGACATAAAAGCTTTGTTCTTGCCTGCAAATGTTACATCTATATGTCAGCCAATGGATCAGGGAGTGCCCCAAGCTTTGAAAAAGAAATATCGACGTAGGCTACTAAGCTATATAATCGCGACAATTGATAATACAGAAGTTGCGATGGCACTACAGTCAGTAGACATGCTTGACGTCATCAGATGGGTGTCCAAGGCATGGGATGAAATTCCATCTTTAACACTTGTGCGATCGTGGAAAATTTTGCTGGATCACAGAGCCAGTGATAAGTGGGAAGAGGTAGAACAGCAATGTGATGTGGAAAATGCAACTGATAACACTGTGCTTGTATTGCTGTTAGAAAAAGTTCCCGGATGTGAGGAAGCTTCATTGGAAGACATCACAGAATGGTTGGCAAAGGACGAAATCGAAGAAATTGCAGACGAAGATATTGTAGCGATGGTATTAAATGAACAGCCAATTGAAGAGGAACAAGGTGATGAACCCTCCGATCGTATAACCCACTCCGAAGGCCTGAAGGCGATCGAGACGGCAGTGGAATACATTGGCCAGCAAGAAGAAGCAACACCAGCAGACATCATATGTTTACGTAAGTGGAAGGATATAGCGGCGAGGAAATTAATGCGAGGAAAGAAGTAGGTCTCAATTACAGACTTTTTCAAACCTTAGACAATGTAAGTGTCACTTGTTCTTTCATTATACAGTACGTAGTTTTAGGTTATTATAATTTGATTTATATTAACAACTAATTTGGTTGAAAGCTTTCATATAAATTAAAACTCATAGTAAAACTCATTCAACTTATTGTTAACTACACATTTTGTTTCGTCCTTCAAATAAAGGTTTTGTGAAAGATACTGTAGTTGCGAATTCTTATTTCATTTCTTTCTAATTCATTTATTACTGTACGTCATTTATAAGGACAAACTGATATGACGTATGCATCCAAATAGCAACAAGTACATTCAACGCAATAGGGTGGCGGTCATTGACCTTACAGAGGCTGGTATGCCTACGGCTCCGGTGTATCCGACTTTTTTGCTATCCGACCCGGCCGACCGCCACATTAGGTCGGATAGTTAAGAGTCTACTGTAGCTATATTTATGAATTTTGGTAGCTAAAACATGGTTACTCAATGGGCAGATGAAATAAGAGGAAGATAAAAAAAGATCTATGACCACATTCAATTAAAACTGTTGGGGTTCATATTTAGCAAGCTTAGTATTTATTTTTAAAATATTATAAATGCCATTTGGGGACAACTAAGAAATGTATTTTCAATTTTTAATAGGAAATGTGAAACAGGAAAGATTTTTCATTTCCTATATTTTGCATTACTTTTTAAGTTTACATGATTAAATATTTCGTTATTTATGTCCATTCAATTTGTAGCTAATATTTCTGGTCAACACATTCCATATAATACCGTTAATCAGATCAGCAAAAGCACCGCATAATCTAGCATACAATCACCTTCATAGGTGTGACAGAAAGAAAAGGAAAACAAATTACTTTTGTCAGACATAATTGTCTACTTAACATAAGACAACTCATTTTTGTCAATGTTATTTTAAAAGTTGAACAAAAATAGGAACTTATTTTTATGAAAAATTAGTTACAAAATGAAATCTCAGTGTTGATACTGTTATTAATAAACCCATCTAAACAAGTAAGCAATATACCTACATATATTGTAAGCAATTAAGTAATATATGGGGACTGTACCTGTACACATTTGTGACACACCTTAGGCGTTTTAGCCATGGAAAAAATAGATCTTTGGTCCTAGGCATAATGGCACCCTGCTTTCAATACAGTTGATTGAAAAGAAACTTTTGCATTTAGTTGAAAATGCTCAAGGAGCCAGAATATTTTAGGCTTTAGTGTATTCATTAAAAATTTGTTTGAAAAGTTATAAACTTCAATAAAAGTGACATTTTATAGTTAAAGTTAATCATATAGTGTAGCATGGTAAAATGTTGTAAACACTTAATACTCTAACAAGAAAAAAATAATACGGTTTATTAAAGAATGGACTGATTTTGTTTGATTATATCTCACAAACATAAAAAAAGTATTTAAAAATTGCATGCTGATAGTTAAACAAAAACAAAGTCTTTTAAGGATATGTTTATATCAGGGATTTCCAATGTGTGGCATCCAAAATATTAAATTAGGGACACATGCAGATAGGAGGGAGATCAAGATAATGTTTCAGTGTATATGTATATGTATATTTGTATTACTTCTTGCATATATATTATTTTGGAGAAGAAAGCAACAAAATTCTTGGAATATCCTTCCTAGCCCCAGATTGTAACTTAAATGGCACAAAATAAACATACCGGTAGTGATTGATTATTTTTATTTTTAGAATAGTACTAACATTATCATTAAATTAGGAGGGAAAGGAATCAATCTCAACTTTTGCTTTTCTTATTTTTTATTAATTAGAAAGTAGTTTTAATTTAATAATGTTTATGGACAATTAAATATAGTATTATGATATTGCTATATATGATATTTTTATTTTGAATATTTAATATTATAACAACTATTTTTACTTATTAACTGTTTGAATCGATTACTTTATTAAGTTTGTTAGGTTTGGTACAAAAGTTAAATATATTTATTATTCAGAATTTTTAAAGTTGCTTTTTATCATTAAAAAAGCATTTTTTCATAAATTCATAAAAAACTAGTTTACATTGATATCAACTATGGGAGGTGCAAAGTTTTAATACAAACTTGAAGAAGCCATCAGAAATATAGTTTGGGAACAGAGTTTGTAGGACGTTTCCAGTGTATTATTAATTAAGGACATCCAAGTATTAGGAAACAATAGAATAGGATATTCTATGCAAGTATGTGTTGCCGTCGTAATTAAACAACCCTACAACCAGCCTAGTTTTCAGAAATTGGAATCATTTTTAGAGCACGTTTTGCTCATCCTGCAAGCAATCTCAGCTTAATGTATATTTTTTAAATTTTAAAATAAATTAAACTAAAAATTAAAACATAACTATAAAACATAAAAACTAACTAGAATGTGAAATAAAAGCCATTAGATTTCCAGCTAATTACATGATAGCTACTTTAAAACTTGCTTTAACTGTTATAAACAGTTCAATATATTACACAATATGAAGACTCATGATCCATCTTGTGATGTTTATAGAACAGTGTGTATGTATCTTATACAAATGTAACAAAGTCATGTCCAGACCAGAATTTAGTTAGAGGGAGGCCAGCTGAGGTATGTGATAACTGTGCAAAACTAAACCCATTGAAACTAATAGGTATGGTTTTAAACATCATAGTACCCCCCCTCCTCAAAGTCTACTACCACCAAAACACTTGTGTGGCTTAGTAATGTTATTAAATCAGTATTTTGGGGATTTATAAAAAATATAATAAGGCTTCTCTGGCTTATTCCAGGTGCTCCCAATGGTATATTAAATTTAAAACAATAAAACTGCTACAGAATAAACCATATAAAAAAGGTTGGTACAAGACTTCTTCTGTTTTCGGCTATACCGATTTATGTGTATCACAGAATTTGGGATGTTAAAGTTCTTTTGTTTAAAGTACCTCCAACTTGCCCCTTTCCTATGAAAATTCGTGTTAACTAATAGATTTTGAAGCATAAGTCACTTCTCCAATTGATACTTTGCATCAAATTCATAATATCCTTTTTAACCAATCACAATGCTTTGACTTCACTAATAACATTGTATAAGTGTTTTATTTCTATTTAATAAAATCAAATGACAAAACTATTAGAGTTTTTTCTATTATGAATGTATTTGATGTATTTAAATACAGTATTAAACTGATTCAATTAATACAAATGAGTAGAAAGGATTGGAAAATTTTGTGCAGCCATCAGAAGGACCCACCCATAACAAAAAACATGTCAAATATGCATTTGATGCATTCACAAGGCAAGGTATTGAGATTAGTTTTAGTTTTGAATTTATAACTAGGCCTAGTATATAATAGTAAGTAATATAGTAAATACCATATACAAACTGAAATCAGCTATAACCAATAAAAATATTTCTAGTTTAAAATAATGATATTAATATTTTCTCCTTTCATAAGTACTCTGCAAAATTGGTCAGACTTCCCAAAATCATACCAGTAGAAAATTCTTATGTTAAAAAGTTCAAGCTCAAAATATCAGAAACTTTCATGGAAGGTTTTGTGCTAAGAAAGACAAAGTGTACCTAGATAATTATATTCTCCTGGTCAGTGTTCTTTAAAATAAAGAGCCCAACCAATACAGAAAACACAAACCCTGGGTGGGTAGTTACACAACCTGTTAGAATCAAATACTTTATAAATTCTCACAATTGTGGAAAGATATCTGTATATTTAAATGCAGTCATAGATGTTTTGAAAGTGTCCAGATTTTTCATTAACAAAATTTTGAATCATACTAGGTTAACACAGGAGACAATAGAGGGGGGACATAGGATTAATAAAAGGAAAAAGCAAAGAAGGAGAGCATTGTGTGTTTTGTAAACAGCTTAGTGTTAAGAGCAACATTACTGTGCTAACCACACAGGTAGGCAATGCCAGTGAAGTAAATATTAGAAAACTTTATAAAATATATAATAATACTTTGAAGAGCACAATGCAATTTTGAAAGTTTCCCACTGGTATTTCAGATCAACTTATGACAGTCATTGCAACCTTAGGTTTAGATGAACAAGAGCTGATGTCTGATCCACATGTCTGCAATGCAAAGTCTGCTTAAACATGTGCATAAATTAAGGCAGGCATTAAATGTTTCATAAAATATGGCAGAGTAATGACATTACTGTTATGCCAAGTTATGATTGTCAGAAGAATCTGCCACTTACTAAAATTCTGGATGAAGCAACTTATAGCAGGCAACCCTCTTTGTATCAGTGATGTAGTGAAAATAGTTTACTGATATAGTGAAAAATAGTTTCATACATATACAACACTCTAATGACCATGAAAGAGCTCTTGAAAAATGTATGTTTAGTATGTGGTGGATGTGGAGAATAAGATACGAATTCCAGTTTTGCCCATGGCCTGCTATTGAATTGCTAGGCACGTACCAAATATATCAAGACAGTTGAAGTGGATCACCTAAATATGGTTGTTCATCAAAGGAAAATCTTTAACAATAATTTTCTTTTGGGTAGGTACTTTATTAAGTTTAAAGAGAACACATCTATATCATCTGCTAAGAGCTGCACGATAAAAGAATAAAATGTTTATTATTACAATCTGTGACCAACAGTAAATAAATAAATATTGAAAGTAAATGTATTGTCAGTATATTGTAATGAGAATCCTATGGAACAGCCTAGAACGTTCTCCACTCATATCCCTCCAGTAGTTGAGCAGGTGTACCTCAGTCAAGGCCGCACAAAAAGTACGTTCCAGAGTACTCTGGAGAACACTTGAAATATGCATTGGCTGGCATGCAGTAAGGTGGGAAAGCTATTCTGGACCTCTGCACGACCTATAAAAGCAGAGTGTTTGGCTAAGTCAGTTTAGTTGTGCTGAGCGATTTCCTTAGCACAGATCACGTGGATGTTAAGTATTGTGGCGAAGTGTTATTATGTTATAATTAGTGTAGAATTCTACTACTTGACATTATTATTGTGTGTGGAAAAATTTGACTTGAATTATTGTACAAGTCTAATCTTGTTGAATAACTTATTGATTACAAACTATTATCTGTGATTAATTATAGCTGGTGATTAGTGACTTCACTGGTGTCTGTTTTTGTTTTCCACTGTACCATATGACAATCAGTGAGACCATCGTAACAGTGGGTCAGAAGTGCAACAGAACCTTTGACAGTGGAAACAGAGGACACTTTGTAGAAAAATTTTGTAATTTATAATTTATCTGCAAACATGGATGCCAGTCAGATGATGGAAAATATCCAGGCACTCTTGTTGTAGACAGAGAAAAAACACGACGAGAGACGATGACAAGAGGCAGAAGAAGCAGACAAAAAGAAGAATGAAGACAGGAAAGAGAAGAAACAGAGGAATGACATAAGCAGGAAGCAGATGACATCAATACAGAAGCAAAAGCAGATGCAAGAACATAGTACCATAGAATTGGGTTTCCTACATGGTGGCTTGGGTGAATTATGAGGTGAGCTTAATAAACAAGTTACTAGAATATCGGAGGTACAAGAATCAATTACAATTAAAAATAGCTGAAGTAGAAAAGTCTGTCTAGAGTGTGGAAGAAGTATCTAGAGTGTCTACAAAAATATCTGTCGTAGAAGAATTCATGTCAAATAAAATGTCTGAAGTAGAGAAAACTGTAGCAATTGTAAAAGATTCAGTCTCAACGATAAAAGACTCAATTAAAACCATAAAAGAACAAATTTAAAATGAAGTTGAGCAGTTCATGAAGATACAACTGTGCGTTTCAAAACAAGTTGCCGAACAGACTGTACCTATGGTAAAGACAGAAAAAGACACGGAAAGTAAGACAATAAAGAAAATCACTGTGCCTGCAGTTGGGACAGTTCACACCAAGGCCCCAATCTTTGATGGAAGCAACACTGGGCGATGTATCTTTGGCAATTTGAAGCCGCTGCTAGCGGAAATAATTGGACAGAGAAAGAAAAGGCAATTTCACTCATTCTTGCTTTAAAGGGACCTGCCACAGAGCTACTACAGAAAGTGCCACCTGACAGCCAGAACATCTATGATGAATTGATTAAAGCTCTAGAATTATGGTATGGTGATAAACATTTGCACAATGTGTACTACGCTCAGTTGAGACAAGGCGACAATGTTCCGGAGAGAATCTTCATGAGTTTGAAATAAGCATCAACAGACTGATTATTCTAAAGAGCATGGCTAAAGCCCGTTGAGGGCGGAGCCTACTGACCGTGCAACCTTGAACAAACAAATCAGTGCGGAGCGGTGTTGCCACACTGATCGCATATTATTTTTAGACTATTCCTGGAAAAGGTGACTTGACTGAACACATCCTGTACCAACATTTTTTTCCTTGTTATGATTCAGTTGAGTGGGAGCATTTGAACTGTTCAGTTTGTGGCAAGTGCTATCCGATTTTGAAGTGAAGTTTTAAGTGTTTAAAAGTGTTTTACCCTGTGTAATCATGGAAGTTACAGGTGTTAACGCCAATACTTTTAGAAGTACAGGAAAAAAAGGAAAAACCCTGCATAGTGGTGAGAGGAACATTGTTTGGAATGTATACAATTTTTTTAAAAAGCTTTCAAATCCACAGTTTAGGGAAACTGTTAACTTTAATCAATGTGCAAAATTGTGTAGTTTAGCCTGCAATATCAGTGAAAAGACTGTAAACAGAGTTTGCAAGGAGGCTAATACAACAGTGAATGAAGATCCATCTGATAAAACATTTTCAACCCCTGGAAAAAAAAAGAAAAAGAAAATGTGAAATGACTGAAATGGACAAATTTGATGAGGACGTTGTACGGAGAACAATATTTTCGTATTATGATAAGGGAGAATTTCCAACAGCAGAAAAAATAACTACAGATTTAAGAAACAGTTTAGGCTATAAGGGTTCAGTTTGGTCGACTCGTAGACTGTTAAACAAAATTGGTTTCAAATATCATAAAATGAATGACGGAAGGAAATTTTTAATGGAGAGAAGTGACATCGTGGCATCACGCTTAAGATTTTTAAGGACAATGCACCAGTTAAGGCAGTCGGAAGATAAACGCCTTGTTTATTATTTGGACGAAACATGGGTCAACGAACACCATAGTCTGAAATACGGTTGGCAAGATAACAACGAATCATTTGGCGTTAAAGTACCCCTCGGTAAGGGAAGACGGCTTATAATATGCCACGTTGGCTCGAATGAGGGATTTATGAAAGACTGTGAATGGGTTTTCCAATCGAAGACTAACAGCCAGGACTATCGTGACGAGATGAATGCTCAGTCTTTCAAAGAATGGTTCATCTCATTTCTCAACCTACTAGAGGAAGGTTCCGTAATAGTAATGAACAATGCCCCTTATCACTCGGTGCTGGCAGAAAAAATACCAGCCACTAACTGGAAAAAAGAAGAAATTCAGAAATGGCTTACCGAAAAGTGTATTGCTTTTAGTCATAATGAAACTAAGGTGGAACTCTTAGAAAAGGTGAAGCCATTTAAGAACAAAGAAAAAACTTACGAACTGGATGTGATTGCCAGTTTAATGGGTCATTAAGTGGTTAGACTTTCACCATATCACTGCCAGTGTAACCCGATTGAGCTGATTTTGGCAAAGGTTAAGAGGGACGTTGCTGAAAATAACAAGACATTTAAGTTGTCTGATGTCGAAACCCTTGTCCGTGAAGCACTTGGCCGAGTGACCAAAGAGGACTGGCAATCGCGCATTAAACATGCCGAAAAACTACAAGAAGATGATGTTGACAAAGAATGTGCAAAGGCGGATAACCTTGATAAAATAGTGATCAATCTGGTAGATGATAGTGATATGGACAGCAATTATTCAGATACTGAGTGTGACAACAACGACAGTGCATCAGAAGTGCTAGCCACCCCCCTCGATGACGATGGAGATATTGCAGACACACTAACATCAATTTAAGGTAGATTCACTTCAATGTCATGCTGTCAAAACCTAATAATTTATATTTATAATATTTAACTTAAATTTATAATATTTTATTCAATTAATTACATAAAATGTGTCGATAAGAGAATTTTGGCACACTGCATTCTATATCAGTGCTACAATCTGTAGCAAAGCACACAACCAAATTGTCGGCGTGTCGCTAAAGTGTAATATAACGTGTCTAACTTAATTTGATTAATAACATGACAATTATTTTGTCATTTATATTTAATAAATCAAAATAACAAAATAAATTGTTACAAAGCACATTTTCACGTTAATAAACAACTACAATAAGAATAACTCACAGATATCTTGGCATAAAAATACAATAGTATAAAATACTATGTCCGCTCTTTTACAAATTAGAATATAAGTATTTCTTTAATGTAAAATAAAATATCACTATTCTGTTAATAATTGTGACTTAATAAAACCAATTTAAAAATTAAATTGTTTTTCAGTATAAACATCTTTACATCAGATTAGATTACAATAAGAAACAATAATTTTATAAACGTTTTATACATTACTTTTTAATTATTTTAAATTAAAAATACCATTACTGTCTTTAATAACACTGTGATAATAGATGAGCGAAAAATAGAATAGATATATAGTTATTTATTTACCGGTAGTTAAATAATTGGAGCTTTCTATGAAGACAACTACTACACACTTGACAACGCTGTGCTCTCACCTCGTTGGCTGCATCCCAATGGACTTCTCCCGTGCTCGGGATAATAGACTGGCTTATCCTGAAGCACCAGAAAATTTTTGAATGAGGTTTGCAGTGCAGACATTTATTGATGGCATCCAAGATTGTGAACTTCAACAAGTTTTATGAATGGCAAGAGATCGAAATAGCGCAGAAGCTCTTGTTCACGCCCCTGAGTTTGAAGCTGCCAAGTGAGTGTCCCACTACATTAATGAGTTTATGTTATCACACTGTAGTCAGAAGATCCCAGTATCACATTGCTGTTACAGAGGGTGCAGGAAAACAATGTTTCCAGACAAACAATTCAAAAGTTGAAGAACACCACAATGATTTGAACGATGGGGAAAAGACAGAAGACCGAAGTGTTACAACTGTGGGAAACATGGTCATCTGTTGGACTGTTGGAAGAATAAAATACTGAGAGAAGGGAGTGATTACACCAATTGGAGAAATAAAGCTCCAGATCAGCATAGTTTCCAGCTACATAAGACCAGTGGAAGCTTGATTGTTAATGGATTTGTGGAAGGTAAACCAACATCATTTACAGTTGACACGGGCACAATAGTGTCCATTGTCCATTGTGCACCCTGACTTAATCAGCAAACAACAGCCTCAACATGCTGTACAGCCTCAGCTCTTGTACAATACAGACTGTGACTAGAAGCCCCTTCAATGTATTAGGTCATGTAGACGTATGTGTATGCCTAGGTCTCCTCTAGTTTAGCCACCAAATTCTCATTGCAGACATTGTTGATGAAGTGATTCTTTGAACAGACATTATAAATGCCTACGGATTCATTGTGGACTTAAGAGAAAACGTCCTGAAGCTGGCCAAGGGAAGATAAAGCTTTGCATGACTAAAATGACGGGGTCCACCAACCATTCAATCAAGCAAGTGACATTGGCCGAAGAAGAAGTCAACAGGTGTGGTCAAGAGGAATCCTTCCCATTGCAGGTGGAAATGGAACAAGAAGTAGCAGAGGAAGTGCTAATATGTGTAACGACAAAAGAAGTGATTTGAAAGCCAACTATGGGTGTCGAGGAAAGGCCCTTGCTTGTTCTTGAGTTAATGTAAGCACCTGGGGGAAAAGTTGTTGAAGATGAAGTTACGCACGAGGTTGTTGACAAGAACCAAACAGACATGAACCAACCAACGTATAGGTCATCAGTACATGACGCAGTGGGAGTGATTCCAGCAAAACTAGTGGTTGAGAGGATGACTCATATTCCTGGCAACTTAATGTTCAGATCACATGAGACTGAATTCGAAGAGCTGGAGAATTATTCTTCTCAAGTAGACCGACTACATAGATTGTCTGCTGAAGTATTATTTCAGAGACGATTTGCCAGTTCAGGACAATCAGGCTTAAGGAGGGGGAAGTGTAACGAGAACTGTATCGAACAGCCTAGAATGTCCTCCACCCGTCCCTCCGCTAGTCGAGCAGGTGTAGCTCAGTCAAGGCCGCATTCAAGTACGTGCCACAGTATTCTGGAGAATACTTGAAATACGCATTACCTGATGTGCAGTAAGAAGAGAAAGCTATTTTGGACCTCTGCACAACCTATAAAAACAGAGCATCTGGCTTAGTCAGTTCAGTTGTGTTGAGCGATTTCCTTACCGCGGGTTGAGTGGATGTCGAAGTATTGTGACGAAGTGTTATTGTGTTATAATTAGTGTGGAATTCTATTACTTGATATTACTATTTCGTGTAGACAAATTTAACTTGAATTGTACAATTATAATCTTGTTGAATAACTTCTTGACTACAAACTGTTATTTGTGATTAATTATAGCTGGTGATTAGTGACTTCATGGTGTCTGTATTTTGTTTTCCACTGTATCACACGACAATCAGTTAGACTGCCATAACAATATATTTTTAGTTACTGTTAATCTGTATCTATCAAATCATGAAACAATGAATTGTAAGAACAATAGAATAGTAAATTTGAAAATTCCATTCTGTTTGGAATCTGAAATTTCTTTCTAAACATGCATGTAATTTGTATATATTGTCCTCCATGCACTTAATTGTTAGGTCCATTCTATATTGTAGAAATAAATTAAACTGAAGAAATATATTAGGATGAAGGTGTTAAGGTAATGTTGTTTATACTATCTGTACTGTCTGGCCACGAGCATAGTGTAAGGTGGGAGAAGCATGGCCTGGTACTACGGTAGGCTAAGTGGGGGTAAACCAAACGGCTAGTACACACATTTCACCCTACCTCACTTATAAGTGGCCGCGTGGTGGGGGAGAGCAGCTACGATCATCCAGTCACGGCCAGACAGTAGTTCTGTGTATTGCTAATGTAACTAACACCAAGAACATTACATGTTTCACAAAATGTTTTCCATAGAACAGAAATATTTCTATATGACAGCATATATGCAATTAATAAATGGCATTGACTATAAAAAAGTTTTTATTTTGTGGGAAAACTATTTCAAGTTGATTAAGAGTAGGCCTATTTCAACTTTATCCAGCCTTATTGTAACAGGCCCAACATAGTAAAGACTTATTAAACAGTACACCAAGAATAAGGGTTTCGTTTTTAATTTGTTCTAATGAAACTTTGCAGGCTTTCATTGAAAGGAAACATGAAAATTTAATAAGATTCTTTAGAGAAAGTGATTAAAAGAGTAATTTAAGATTTTTAAGGAAAAATTAATAAAAAGGAGTAATTTAAAAATAACATAAAAATGTGTTTGTTGTTATTATTAGAAAATAGTGATACACATAACATTGTAATGTATACCAATTGGCAGTTCACGTATTCAGTCGTTACCATTTACTTATTATTAATGTAAAAAATGTATAATGAAAATATTAAAATATTGATGGAAAAGGCTAGTTATAAATTACATAATACATGCATGTTTAACATACATTCTAACAAAAAATTGTGATGTAGTAATGTATACTATCGCGATGTTCATAAGCTGTCAGTTCACACATTACACAACTTCTGTTTTCATTTATTTACACAGCATGAACTGTTGTGCTGTCATGAAACTTCAAATCATGTGCATCAATTTCACACATGCACATAATTATATTAAATACCGTTTATTTATTTCTTTTTTTGAGACTTATTGCTATTTCCTTTGTTTTCAATTTTTTGTTCATTAGCCATACATTCATGACCAAATACACCTATGATGCTTTCAAAGAATTTGAGTGTCAGAAACTGGAAACCGCATTTAGTGGACCATATCTAAATTTCACCACTTTTTGTTCCAATTTCGGTGAAATTATATTTTGTATTGAGACTTTCTCCAATTATTCTTTGGTAGTCTAAAGGCCCATTTTGTCAGTCTCAGTAGTATCTGGCCTTTGATTCTCCTCTCCAATTTTTTCTCAAATAAAGACTATGTCAATAATAATAAACACTAATCTCTTTGGTAACAAGTTTGTTGTCCTCAACATTCTTGAATATTATTACATATATGATGATTTATTCAGACTGTATGAACAAACAGAACATGTACTGGCATCTTTCTCAAAATTTACTTACTTGATCATCTTCCTTTCCTCTGTGGTATCTCTTTTCATATAACCTTCTCTGAACCATTAAAAATGGTTCACTATCAATGTTCACTATCAAGTGTTGCTAACATTATGAGTGGAATGAATACTCATTGAATCTAATCTTAATTTTGGTTCTGTTCCAAAAAGTGTTGTGTATGGATTATGTATAGCCTTTCATTATATGACTATATCTTGTGGAGTTTTTCAACTTCATGAAATGGCACAAGCCCACTAGTACTTCCATTTTCATCCATCTAAGCACATGTTTTCAAAAGCATGTCTGCAGCATCCTACACTCCCCTGTGATTATGAATAATGGATCTTCCATGTACTATTTCGCATGCAGATCACATAGCTGAAAGACACTAGATGACTCACACCCACTGTTGTTCTGCAAAATGTAGATTGTCCAAAAATACAAAAATTCCTTTAGTAATTCTAATGCAGCTTCAGCAGCACACCAATGCATGTTTTCAACAAGGAAAAATGCAAAATTTTGTAGCTCGATCTTGGTAATTTTTAAGAAAGTTTAATAAGCCCATTTTGTCATTCAAAATGCACAGAATTTCATGTTCTCATGAATATCATGAACTGTATATTAAAATTAAGTAATAAAAAAGTGATAAAACAACTAATAGGTTAATGGGTAAATGCAATACAAATAATATATGGCACATAAATATAAACAAAATACTTTTAATTTTAATTGACATGGATGCGTACCAACTAACATTTTGTGTTGAAGGTTATGAACGTTTTTAAATGCAGGAAAACAGATACACACATGATTTCAGCATCTTAAGTCATGAATTTCTGGATAAAAACCTCTGGTATATTCACAAATTTCAGATGTGTATCATTTACAGTGAAGATGTGTAAACAATCAGTGATTTAAAATTTATTGATGAAATTAAAGTAACTGAATGAATAGAGGCAACATTAAGACTTCCACATCTAGAATGAGATGATTTTGGTAAAAGTTAAGTGAGAATTTCAAGTCACAAAAAGTAGAGGGGACAAACAACTGCAATCTTATTAGACTACGAGAATAATAACTTAAAATGTATAAACAATAAAATGTATTATTACAAAATATTATTACTTCTTGGATTTCGTTGTCCATGACATGTCCGTTACTTAACTAAATACAACTATTACCTTATAACCTGAACCGGTTTAGGTTGTAAGGTAAAACTTTATGTTTTTACTCATAAAAAACTTTGTGTTCCGAGTCGTTAATGTAATAGTTGTATTTATATTATTACTAGTAAGATGTATAACAACATTATCAATAATATAACATTAATAATAATAATAATAATGGCAGTCAAAAACCAGGATGCAGACTGCTGGAATCGAGCCTTCATTTTAAATAGGTACACTGCATACATTTGAAACATATATTTGTGATAAAGAAAGTCTCTACCATGACTGACTAATGGCATCTGTTTAGCACAAACCATTTTATGCATCATGCAATTATTAAAAATTTTTTGTAGTTTACATTTTATAAACAGGCCTACAGTTGACATGTCTTGTACACAGTTGCTGAATTTGAACTTAAATTATAAAACATAACTTCAGAATTCAAACTAAATGCTTGGTCATGTAACATACATACATACATACATATATATATATATATATATATATATATATGAGTGTCTGGGTTACTGAGGACACATAAGACTGAGTCATTATCATAGTTTTATACAAGTTATATACAAACACACACTTTCAAGAATTACTACCTGATACATCTTCAATAAACTATAAGAATTATGTAACTACATATTTAATTTAAATATTTACAATTGTACATGCACACATACAGAAAATGTATATGTGTATGTATTATGCTAATATATATATATATAATGTTATATATATATATATATAGTTATATATATATATATGTATATATATATATAACTATTTAAAGTTGTTATTAACGGTTTACTGCTAAAACAAAATTATCCATATTTTTAAACAACTAACGCTACAAAAATTAGTGCAACTATTCAGTATCTAGATAAGTCAACATAACTTCACACAAGTCCTCAAGTCCTTTGAGAAATCCAGAAAAGTTTTCAATTTTGTCTGTGTACAGACATTATGTATTTGTGTATATTTTTCAGTTAAAGGAAAAATTGTTTACAATGATGATTACAATGACCATGACATTATACGTATATCATGTGTAAATAAAGACTATCATATTATAAGAAATAATGCCTATTATGATAGCTGGCTTGCAGAAATTCAGTTTTGCCATGTGAACATTTTAACCTGGACAGTCCAGTTTTTCAATCAACTTGCTGACTGTATTGAATTGTTGTCTTAAAGATTTCTGTTGAAATTTGGAAAGTTCCAGATAAAATGAAGAATTCAACACTACGAGTTTGAAACTTCTTCTCCTTAAGAAGTTACACTTTTAATAAAAGTTTGTTTTAGCCAACTAATAAATCAGTTTTTGCAATAAAAATTAAAAATTTGTGTCAACTTTTGCTGAGCAATGACATAAATTAAAACTTTTGTTTATTTATATTCTAATTTGTTATTTATTTGTTACTTTTTCTTTGTAGAGGAAAAGAGACACTGAGAATATAATTGACTGATATTATTGTTTGATGTAATCAATAATTTAATCAAAATACTATTGATAGAAGTTGTTTCATTTATTATTATGATTATTATTTATGAGCATATGCAGAATTTCAATTTGGGGGGATTCAACAAAAAGTGGAAGGAATAAATATTATGGTCACTAATTTCCTAACAACATTTCTGTGGGCATACGGATTTAATTATTTTTCTTAGAATACTTATATCTACTTTAAAAAGACAATAAAATTACATAATATTATAGTTTTTTAGCCAATATTAAAAAGAGGTATGAATACCATAGCAACTAGATATTGCAAAATAACAACAATCTCTCTGAATATATTGACACTCTTTCATCACATCCTGTGTTCTACACTACTATCGTACAACAAAATGCTGACATAACAAATGAAGTTTTGCCTTAGTATACCAAGTATACTTTACTGCATTGTAAGCCATAACATGTTTGTCATAGTTATAAATAATAACATTTTTATGGTAACAGAAGCAGGAATTGTTATTCAAAAACAATTACAGCCTCAGGATAAAAAACTTCGACAAAAAGCAGATTTTGATCTAAGAGATTTTTTATCAAATTATGTAAATTATTTTGCTGTAAAATGTTTCTACAATATTTGTTGTTTTTGTACTTTCATTGTTCTATTCATGTTTTGTGTTTAATTAAACAGTAAAGAATAAAGATGGGAAAATAGTTTAAAGACAAAATAATAACAATATGGAAAGTATAATGTGAGCAGTTACACTGACTTTGGCAATTCATTGGAGGCCATTATAAACAATTTCTCTCTGTAAATGTACAATTTCTTTCATGTACCATGTATTTTTAAAAGCTATTTTTTAACATCTAACATGTATAGACGCATTGCCCAGTAACAAAATCTTTCTGGATATCCCAGTAGTCTTTTGGTTTAACACAGAAGACAAAAGCTGACAGTAAAACTATCTACTAATGGGGTACTACCAGCTACGACATAGGTGGTTCTAGTCACAAATTATGTGACTTACTGCGCACAGGCACTGTCAGTTGGTTTGAGCTGGAAGTCCAGATTGGCGGATTTGGGGGTAGAAGGCGACCACCACCCACAGACACCCCTAAAGCCAACCATGTATCCCTCAATATCCAATACCTTTTTATAACCACATTTTGCAACACTACTTTAACAGAACTAAAAGTTTTCAATATACATATGATGTTTTAACCTAGGATTAATAATAATTAGAACTGTTATTGAAGTACTTTAAAATTATTGTAGAATATGTGAATGGATTTGTAAATAAACAGCTGAGTCTATACCTTAGACATTTGTATAATACCTTACCTGAGTTCAATTTTTAAGAATTTTTGTTTCAACAAAGTGACTAACACAGGGCATTATGAACATTGTAGAATAGGCTATGTAGTTTAGTTACAGTAATAAAAAGATATTTTATAATACTCTTTACAGTCAATAATTTTATTTAAATCTCTGACTCTTGACTTCAGTCAGGTGGTTAATTGGGAATGATATAAATTGATCACTCAAAATAATTTATTTTGTGTATTTACTAAACATATTTAATAAATTTAATAATCCATTGGATTAAATTTGGTAATTCACAGTACACAAAATAATAGCATATTTTACAGGATAAAAAGATAAGCAATAGAGACATTCTAGTATACACAAATTAAATTAAAATGGGCACATAGACATTGTTTTACTTAAAAAGATATATGGAATGTGAAACCTTCCAATAATTCCAATATTCTGCTTGAGCCAGATAATGATTATAATTCAATTTGCTGTGTGTGTGTGTCTGCGCATGCCCGCATGCATGACTGGTTAATAATATATAATATTCTAATAAAATAATAGAAACCTGTATATCTCCCCTAAACACATTTGTTTCTAAAAACAAATTAAAAGATAATATAAATGGAACTATTACACCATATTCCTACAAATTATAAAATCATTCCTGAAATAAATAAAATGTATCTTTGCCTTCAAATTCTATGAAAAATTCCTTTTTTTAAACCTAAGAATGATTTAGTTATGAATGACTCTGTCATTAATGACTTTGTTGCGAGTGACTAAACAAATTGTGTTGTTTGTTATAACATGAGTGACTTTGTTATGTGTGAAATATGGAATACACTATATGCAATTTATAAACTGTATACGAACACTGGAAGATCTTATTACTCACCTATTGTAGACCGTGTTTTATCCAGTTCTGCTAAGATTCTGTTGTCTTGGTCAATTTTAGCCATGATGCGGTCAATTTCGGATGTCACATTTGTTGGTGGTTGAACAGAATGAGGACCAGAGCCTGAAGATGATCCACCACTGCTAGACACTGCGACAGGGGAGGCAGACACACCTAGCCCGTCCCCGCCTACCGCCCCCAAACACATCCTCAGCGGGCCTTCGGGCGGCACCCAATAGGGTAAAGCCGCAGACCATAACTGGTTGTTGTTTCCAGGGAGAAAGTATTGTGGGTCTAAGGGGATATTTGAGGGATGGAATGAAGCATCTACAAATGAAACGACATTTCCCGTGGGTATGGAATAAGGGATGCCCCCAAACTGATGAAATCCTAGATATAGTTAATTTGGTGGAGATAGAGAGAGTGTGGATAGAAAGAAACAAAGAAAAAACAAACAAATAAATATTGCAAGCTATGCTCTAACAAAATGCGTGGAAGGCAGCTATAACTAATCTAAAGCTTAAATGGTGACTAGTGCATGGTGCTTGCTCTTAGCTTGAGGGTCCACTAACAACTGATGTTTGGGTTAACTGTACCAGTTTCATCTAATACTAATTCACAATTGAATTTCTTTAGTAAAATCTACAATATACAACACACCAAACCTATAACAATACTAAGAAATGAAAATTAAACGATCTATGTAGCAGTTTCAAGATACAGACAGTAATGTGCATAAAGTGCAGACTTTTGTTCATATGTATATAAGACATGCCTAATAAAAATGGATAAATCTAATAATTAATAAAATGCTTTTTACGCAATTATTACATTACATGAAGGATTAGGTGTCACACCTGTTCCATGCGTTATGTAGTTTGAGTGGGACACCATTTATTTGCAGAGGTGATTAAACTCGAAACAGCATTAACTTGCTGTGTAACCTTTCTGTGATAATGTTCTCTACTCCTGTCAGCACTCCACAACAATTGGCCAAAAGACATTCTATTAGCCTAATAAGTTAAAGACAGTGTCCTTGTGTAAAGAATATACCACTGATCAAATTTATCATCACATTCTGTTTTATGTGGCATAATAATTTGTACATGGAACACAAAATAAATAAAATTTGTCAATTTTTATGCATGGGTATATGAATTTTAAGAAATAAGGGTGAAAATTGCAAGTCATGTAACTATGACAAATTATTTCATTAAAGTGACATCTTGTTGCTACAGAAGTTATGCTAAAAACTAAATAAATTTTATAAACAGAGGAAAGCAAAGTTAAAGGTATTTGTAATCCAAACATATCAGTTGATGTGGTACCAAACAAACTACTTACATGACCAGACTATGTTTTCATGCATGAGGGACTGAGTTCCACTTTGTGCTTACTTAATAAACCTATCATAATTCATTAAAATTACCATGGAACAAGCATTATAATTGTGTCAATCAAAAGTATATATACTTAGTATGCTGTGTTTTACATATGTTAGCACATTTGATGTTATTTTTTCATTTAATTACATAATAAATGAGATATTTATATCAGTACTAAAATATGAAATGTCATTTTTTTTTTAATGTTAAACATGTTAAAAATGTGTAGTGCACAAAATTTATTGGAGATATTATTTTAGCTGACTTAGATTTTAGTTTAGTTTTATAAAGGGCATTTACAAAATGTAAGATTATTAGAGATACTAGAAACACACTATAAAATATAAGTGCATGGAAAAAGTTTCTTTAGTAATAGCTATATTGCTAACTGCTGAAGCTGTTTGCAAACAAGTTATGACTGAACATTAGCATTTCTTGCACTAGCATAAAAAAAACTGTAGTATTTTGAAATGAACTTCTTCACTATTAATTCAAACAATATGACTGTACGCTTTAAGAAATTAACACTGCTTTAAAAAATTAAATACCAACTACATTTTCTCATTTTAGTATGTATATACTTTCAGTAATGAAGCAGGCTTTTATCATGAGAGCATCATATTGTATGGCTACACTTGCAAATAGTGTTCACACACGTAGCTCTGAATTTCATACCAACACAACTGAAAACACATCATAAGTAAGTTAATGTATTAACATTTGTGTGTATCATATGAGGGCATTAATATGTTTTAAATTCCACTTTTCTTCAAAATGTTTTTGATAAAAACACAAATAAATAAAAAGTGAGAATTTTTAGAATATGTATAAATATAATATAATTGATTTATTTATACTTAATCATTAATGAAGAGTCAAGAAAGCTTTACATGTCTGATACATTCACAGTATCTGATTTCACTGTAACATATCATGATTTCATAATCTTGTAATGCACTTTTTTACTGCAGTAGTAATTTATAAATGACAAATAAAGTGAAAAAAGAATATTATAATTTATCATATCATGTCATATCATACAAACCATGATATAATATTTTTGAACATCAGGTGCAGTTAGGTAATAAACAGTTGTGTATTATTTCTGCACATGGCTGTATTTGAATATTACATGGCTGTAATTGTACACTATATTTATATACTGCATTAGTACCAGTATAATGTATTTGTATACTTAGTATTCTGTTATTAAGTACCAAAGGCATGGTGTTTATACTATTTAAGATCGTAATTAAATAATAATGTTTGCAACTGTAATTTGTTTAATTCCCTTGTCATGAATTTTATGATACAGGGAAGTGTAATTAATAAACATAAGAAATGTATCAGTCTCTTGTTTAAGATTTTTCATATATTACGTACCTGTATTATTTTCATCTTTGTGGATTTCATTGTTTCATGTTTCAACCACTGAAGTGGCAAAAACAGAAGTTAATTGGTTTGATTTAAATTTGTCAATTGATAAACACACCCAGAAGTAGAAAGTACTTCATAAAACATTTGATCTTGTGTGTATGTCTCAAATCCATCAGTTCTCAGGAAATATATGAAGAGAAATGACTTAACTACAGGCTTTTTACCAGCACACACATTCTTTACTTTTGAATACTGACTGCTCCATTGAAACAGTATGTCAAAGGGTAGACGCTTAGATTGCATATTAGGGTGGCTCGAAAACATTTTTTTTTAGATATTGGTAATGGCTCAAACGGGAAAAGTTGCCCACCAGTGACACTAGTTTACTTCATTTTTTTCAAATTTTTCTGGTGATGTCTTCCGGTGCCGCAAACGGTCTGAAGTTTCAATAAAGTCAACATAGACAACACGCAACCAACCGTCTACAAGTACACAATTCCAGTGAGCACAGCGGTTAAAAGTAGAATACTTTTCTAGTCTTAGGTTCTTAGAACCCATTTACTTTGTTTTGACACCCTTTATATGTGAAGTTCTTTGTTTATTTTGGCCCCCAAAACGGTCATAAACACCTGGAACTTGCGACAGGTGCGTAAACGATGTACAGCAACAGCAGTCATTGTTGCGCGCATCTGCGCAAAGCACAACAGTCACTCAGTGTCTGTCTGTTAGTGGGCGAGTCCATTTTGGAAGAGTACGGTGGCTCACAAGAGGAGTTGGGTAGGTCGGAGGGGCGGACCTTTGTTTCAGTGCGTAATCGTAGTCGTTGTGATCAACACGTTGACGAAACGGGCGTTTTTGGAGGTTATGTTATCTTGATGAGTGCAAGCAAAGTTTGTTGACAGTATATTAATAGTGACTGTTTACTGATTTTGATTATATTCTTTCAGTTACGTGTAATCTAACCGTAGTGTGCTATTTGTGAACTAAATGCCCCATGAGTGAACGTTAGAGGCCGGTGCCGAATAAGTTTTTAATTTGGTCTTGATATAAGTGTGACAGTTCTGCTGGCTGTTTCAACTCACATTCGCTATTCATTATGGGCCGGAAAAAAATTCCTGCGAGGATTTCTTGCCTGAGTGTAAATAGTGACTTGTTTGGTGCGCCTAGTGATTTGAAGGAGACTCAGTTGCCGACGTGTGGTGATGTTATGCGTTTCGTGAATTTGGTGAAATTAAATTTGTCTGCTGAAAACAAAGGGCGCGCCATGCCTTTAGGTGAGGTTTTGCCAACAGTTGTGGACAGAGTGACGGTTATTTGGAAAAAAGCACCTATTCACGTTATCCCAAAGAAATCTGTGATCACAAAACTCTTAAGGTATTGTAGAAAATGCCGCGGGTTGGGGAAGTCATCCAAACGGAATAAGGACTTTCCTAAAGAGGCGTTTGACCGCCTGTTCGATATATGTTCTTGCCGATGTAAAGATCTGAGTATTTGCTGTTCCAATAGAAATTTGCGAGTTCCGGTGAGGGAAATCGTCTTCCTCCATGACCAAAGAACAGAGCAAAAAATGATGATAGGTGGGTTGGATATCAAAGTCACAAAAGATCTCCAAGCAGCTGAGCAGAGGCGGAAGGTAAGGGAAGAAAGGTGGAATTCGGCACCAACTGCGTCAACAAGTAGTGCAGGAGAGAGCAGTCAAGTTTCGACTGTAGAGCAGACGACTGAATTCGCGACACCTACGATTTCTGATGACACCGGAGATAGTGGAGAGGAATCGGAAACGACAGGATCTGATTTTGAACCAGGACCTCATGTATGGATAAAGAAGATGACACAGACAAGAATTCCTTTATCTAAAACATCTTCAGCAGCTTTCAGAACAGGTGTATCTGATAGGCACGTAGCACTCATTGCTACAGCTGCTCTTCAGGAAGCAGGAATCGTTTCAAAAGAATCTCCAGACAGCATTGTAGACAGAAGTAAAATAAGACGAGAAAAGATGAAACACAGCTCTGAAATACAAAAGGACCAAGACGTCTCTGATCACCCTGTCAGAGGGCTATTTTTTGACGGTCGGAAGGATACCACATTTGTTCAAGAAAAAAAGGGAGGCACATATCATCGGCACGAAATACAACGATCGGCGGAACTCGACGTGCAGTCACCTCCTCGTGGTGAGTTCTGGGTTATTTTGGCCAATTTTAAAGCCAAAATAAGCGAAGAACTGCACATATAAGGGGTGTCAAAACAAAGTAATTGTATTCTAAGAACCTAAGACTAGAAAAATATTCTACTTTTAACCGTTGTGCTCACTGGAATTGCGTACTTGTAGACGGTTGGTTGCGTGTTGCCTATGTTGACTTTATTGAAACTTCAGACCGTTTGCGGCACCGGAAGAAATCACCAGAAAAATCTGAAAAAAATTAAGTAAACTAGTACACTGGTGGGCAACTTTTCCCGTGTGAGCCATTACCAATATCTAAAAAAAATATTGTTCGATCCACCCTATTGCATATGCAAGCCTAATAATTCAAAAAACATTTTCTTATATACTAAATGCTATGATTGATTACCTGTATTTTCCTTGACCAGTACTTATCACACTGACACAATTAAGAAAACAAAATTCTTAATTTTGAATAAAGAATTCTTATTTATTGAATAAATACACTGACTCTTGGTCAAAAATTTCAAGAAGAACAATATTATTTTTGAAAACCAAACAAAAATTTACAGATAAAACTGATGATAGATAATTATGACTACATCTTTGTTATCCAATGCAGTCCATTCTCAATTTCTCATACTTTTTTTTATACAGTTAAATGTCTTGCATCACTTGACAAACAACAGGTTTTATACAGATAATTGTACGTTATCCTTGATTAGCAAGTGTTTGATTAATAAAGCTTTTTATGTTGGAGCAGTAAACAAGTAAGATGGCATTTATCAACTAATCTAGAGATTTTAGGTTCAATTTCTGGGCAATACTATAAAGGTGCATTTTTGTCTCCCTAAGTTGATGTAGCTTGTAAAAACACATATCTAGCATAACATGTAGTATAAATACGGACAGCTGTAGGTTACTGCTGGCCATGGTGCCTTACTTGTATGGGGCACAAGGCAGACAGCCTATCCTGTCTCATGTAAACAATCTTGATATTAAAGAAAAAAAGAGTCTGTTATCATTGCCATAATTCACTTCAACAGTTCATAACCTTGTAGAAAACTTGTTTATATTTTTAAGTTTCATTGTTTCAGAAATTCATTAGATATGAAGCATATTTATTAAGTATATAGCAATATCTCTGATAATATATAAATTTATAGCAAGCAGCTCTAAGCGTATTTGCTGCAGTAAAATTCAAATCCATGTCATACAAAGTACTAAACATTTTCTCAGGTTATTATTGATCATTTTTTCCAACAGAAGTCTATGTGCTCTTGACAATGTTATCTTGTAGATGGAAGTGCTGCAGGAAAATCACAGTTATATATAAGGGGTCCATCACCACTAATGCAGTAGAGTAAAATAAAGATTAAACTGACACAATGATTCAAGAAAAAGCTTTTGCACAAATTTAAGTGAAGGCACATAGATGTTTCTATGTTTTTAGTTCTACAAGACAATAAAATACAACACATATAAAACACTCAGCTCAGTTGCCATTACTATTTTGTATGTTTCTATTTATTCTGCATCTTAAGTAATTGGAAGTATTAAAATTATAATAATTAAAAAAGTCCTGAAAAATTAGTATTATTGTTATTATTATTATTATTATTATTATTATTATTATTATTATTATTATTATTATTATTTTAGTTTTGTTTCCTCCAGACTTATTAATGTGTGTGTGTGAACACAGTCGAGCTTTTCTTGTCAGCTTTACAAAAAGGACTTCATTGAACCGCATGTGATAGATTTATTTTAAGCACAGCAAATACAGCTTACTTTCCATGAAATAATACACACTTAGGCACCAAAACAATGTACTAATTCTATAATAGAAGCTTGTCACTAAGTGTACAACATACATTTAATAAAATGTCTGTAAAATTATGCTAGCTTAAGCATTTCTAACAAACAACAAAATCAAACCACATGCTTAGATTCTATAAACATGAGCATAAACAAAACTGAATAATATAACTGTGTAGATTTCTAATTTTCTAAAAAAAAAATTTTACTATGCAAGGATTTTTTTAAATTCCCACAGTAATTTCACAACACTATACATACCGGTATTACTTCGTTTTAATGTGATATCTTTCTCTCACACAGTTTGTAAATTTAAAAAGTGTGTGACATTTAAAAATAACTACCTACTGACACTTGTAGTTATTTGATGTTCAAATAAATATTTTGGAAATTTTTATTTAAAAATGTTCTAAATGTACATTTACTTCTTTAATATATTTAGTATTATTAAAGTGTCTAAAATAAGTGATTATGCACCTTGTATTTAAATAGTGTGAAATTTATTGTTACTGGGTAAAACATGCAATTATGATAAGCATATATGTGCAATAGAACATATAGACTAACTATTAGTTTCTGGAATAACTGTGGAAAAAATTATAAATCTCATCGTGTGTTATATTTATGAATTATTAATTCATTATTGCAATATTGATACAGTATTGGAATTTTACTTTCCAAGTGGTTTTCAGTAGCTGATTTTTGGTTCTGAAGCTTTCCTAGTGTGTCACAAAAATTATATTCCCAGGTTACATACAATATGAAAAAACAAAAGAAAATTTTTAAGTCTGGTGAACTTGAAGCTCTACTTAATACCCAAATATATTGCAGCACTTCCTGGTAAACTCTGACAACACGTGTGTGTGTGTGTGTGTGTGTGTGTGTGTGTGTAGTAAGACATTAATACCCTAATCATGTCTTATGTAAGTTGGACATGCCTTGTATATCATAAACTCAATAATTCAATTCAGCAAGAGAAGGAACTGTAACACACACACACACACACACACACAAATGTGTTTTTCCATATGCCAAGTATATTTAAGATATCTGACCCTGATATCTTGATGTAAAATGCCAGTGAGACAGAATGATGTACATAATATTGCCCAAACATGTCTCATATACCCACACAATATCAATCTTTACTTCATAATTTACATTGTCAATATAATCAGCAGTTCAAACAACCAAATTTACAAACATGTTACATAATTTTATTGCTTGCTGAGCTATTTTGTGACAGTAGCACTTCAGAAATTTCAGAACAAAGGAAATTGAATTTAATTCAATACACTTTGTTACAGATGTTATTAAAAGTATGTTCCTAAGCTACATTAAACGATTGTTGTACATAAAAATTTCCAAAATGTTTTTGCAAATATAATAACCCATTAAGACAATAATCTATTATAATTCAAAGTTATGTGTGTAGTTATAGATTTAACAATTTTGGTTTATGTCCCACACAAAATGCAATAAGAGATAAATGTTCAATAAAAGGAAAATAGGAATAGAGAAGTATTGGGATAGAAAACTTTTGGGATTGGATTGTGAGAAGAACATATATTGAATATCTTATAATTAACATAAGCTTAACTTAATTAAGAGTAACTCCTTTACATAACAGTGAATTATATAATATGTTTTTATTAATGACTGAGAACAATATATGTTGTGAACAATAGGTGTGCTAAGTACTAACTCTATGAATATCAAGAATAATGTGCTACTATTAGATAGAAGAAATCTGTTAGTTACATGTTAAATATGCAATTGCCTTGAGATTGTAGGCTATTAAAATGAAATATCATATACACGGTTTTAATAGTTTTAGTGTGTAACTGTCATAAGTATGTGATTTTGAATATATATAACGTGTTACATATTTTATTAGAAAAGTTATTAACAAAATAATATTAATAACCTATATTAATACCCTTAGCATGTATTATATTAATACCCTATTATGTCATTACATTTGCTCAGTTACAAACAAATAGTATCCACCAGTTTCGTCTTTTAAGAGTATATTTATTCTGTATTTCTCTTTGTACATTTGTTACATTTTGGTGCATACACATATGCAGAATAGGAAAGAACATCAAGAGTATTTATGCAAACTTTTTTAGTAATAATATGAATACTGGTGACAATAATTACAATATAGTAGCATATTATAATAATAATAATAAGTATTTTTAGTTTTGTCTTCCAAAATTGTTTTTTTTTTTTTTTTTGCTGACATGAATATACTTAATTTCTGATCAGTGTTTCAGCAAAACCAGTTTAGTAACAAATCATATTAAGTAACTTTTATATAATGAAAGCTTACTTGTAGTCTAATGAAACTATTAACAAAAAATTGCAGGTTTTGCATTAATGAAATACATATGGCAGGTGTCATTAAAAGTTTGTTTACTTTTCTCAATAAGGACGAAACCTTAAACATTACTTATTTCAAGGAACCCCTGACATGTACAACAAAAAACTTGTGATCACACTAATCATAAAATGGAATTTACTGTTGAATCTTACTAATGACATAGTTCAGTCACTGAAATGTTGACCACAATAGTTGTAGCACAGATGTTTAATATTTTTGCTCTGTCTTAATAAGAAAATTCAGTATAGTCTGTTCAACAGTTGTGGTATGTTAATGCATATATTTTTATATCTCAAACCATAGTCCTGTCCCTGACTGGATGGAGAGCTGAATTACAACTCTGTTATCACATGTTGTGATTCAACTCATGTTGGTTGTGTCGAATATGATACATCAAAGCCTTAAAATAGATATATAGTACTGAAAATTTAAAACCACCATATTGAATTCTCTTTATTAAAAACTGAAAGCATGTTTGTAGAATTGAGGTGGGTAGACTAGTTATATTCAGGTAAAAACTTGTAACTGTTAAACATTTCTTGTAACCATTTAAAATATAAATGTGTGTGATAAGCAAACTGCATTAATATTACACTGTGTTAAGACATCAGGCAATTAAATATGAATTTCGTCTCTCATATATAATTCTCAAAATGTTCTTAATGAAAGCACCAACTTCAAGTACACCTTATTTAAAGAAATTTTAATATATAATTACCTTACTTATTCTGTAGTGTACTTAAGAATACATAACCCCTATACCCACTCTTAAATTTTGTAAGAGTGTTAGTATTTACATTAGCTTTTCATTATATGATGAGTACAGAAATAGCAAATGCAGAAACAGAATATAGTAAAATTGCCACCTCAATAATAACAAACAAGTTTAGTAGGCCTACTATTTTTCTTCATAAGTCTTCATATAAACAATTCTATCTTCAAATGTGATAAGCATGTTTCACATTTTATTACACATAATACATTATACAGAAATACGATTGTTGAATTATATTTGGCTAACAGAAACAAATCACATACCTATTATATAGGCTTATTCTATTTTCAGAGAAAAGAAAATTGTCAGGACTGAACTATCTGTAATTATCTATAGATATATTATGTAGTAATTGTTCATGTGTGTGTGTGTGTGTGTGTGTGTGTGTGCTGTCAAATTGTAAATATATTTGCACCACTTACCTGTATTTCCTCTGTGTTTGGCAGTGGGAGGCATCCTTTGTTGATCAAGGAATGTATCAATGGCATTTGAGGTAACTGGAGTTGATCGGTCCACACAGTTTAATTCTACCAATAAAACAAAGTATTAAACTAGATAGAAACAAACTGAGTTCAAATATAAGCTAACTAATTATTTGAAAGTCATTCAAATAATTTTTAAGACATGTGTCAGATAAAATCTTTAAATATGTGCAGTTCTAAACTTTCACCATTAATATGCTGAGTCCTGTTTATGATTTATATATTAGTTTAATATTTATATTTGCACTGTTAATTACTTTTGTATTTTTAAAATTCATGGTCATTAGTAAGCTCAGTGAAAGTGAAAATTATTAAAAGATATAAAGTTAGTGTCCAAGAAAGTTATTGACATATAATTTATACAAAAGCAGTGGTGCCCATCCCCCCCAAGGCCCAATGCGCAAATCTCCCCCAAAAATTCTCAGCACTCCCCCCCCCCCCAATTGAAGCCTATACAAATTATTTTAGTTAAAAAAGTCATGAAAAACAAAACAAGATCCTACACTACAGTTACGATAATTGTTACACTTGTTAAGTTGTTTTAAATTGTATCATTGTTTTAAAAGATAAGGGGGTTACACTGGTGTGGGTGTGGATGAGAAGCAAAGACATTTGAGAGATATATTTTAAAACATATTGGTCGTATTGGAACGTGGATGGCCAGTTTAAGCTTACAGACTTTTATCATTAGCCCTAATAATATTGTTTAGAAGTTTTGTATGTTATTACTTTGAACAAAACAGGCTAGATTCAAAGGGTATTGGAGTAATTAAAAACCAAGCAAATATTGTACTTAGCAAATTGTATTTAACAAATATGTTGCTAAATTAAAAATACATTTTAAATAATTGTACTATTAAAACCAATGCAATGAAATGACGCAAAAACGACGTACAATGTAGTTTAAATTATGATAGGAAAAATATGTTTGTGCAAAAATATACATTTACATTAGTTATCACCTTGTTTAAATGTCTTATACAAAAGCAGCTTTTTTCTTTGTACATTTGTGGTTGCAAATTTGTTAATGATTTCTTCGTTTTGTATCTGGCTCAGTACGTTGTTTTCACAGGATAGAATCAACAAACTTGACAGCCAAGAGTCTCCCATGCTGTTCCGAAGCCGATTTTTCACTATTTTCAAATGGCTCATCGTTCTCTCTGCAGAGCAGCTGGTCACGGCAAGAGATAACAATATTCGGTACATCACTGTCAGATTAGGTAGAGCCGAAAGGTTAAGGACACACCTGAATGGTCTAATGAATCCTCTCATTATCCATTGGTCCATCATCCTATGTTTCTCACTTTGTAAATTTCCTTCCTTTACCTCCTCATTTTCACTGCCATCTGGATCCTCTGCCCCTGCCGGGATTCACACTTCAACCTCTGTTATTTCCATCCTTTCAGCTTCAGGGGAATGTAACATGTCTGATATGTCGATGTCTGCGTGAGTGACTTTGTACACATTGCAAAATGTCTCCAATTCTGAAGTAATTAGGTCATTGTCCAGATTGTAATACTCACACAGCTATTTTATCTTATCGGGGTTGAAGTCTTTTCCAGTCTCCAATTCATGTGCGATTTTCATAATTCCTCCATGAGGAAAATAAGACATTTGTTTAACCATGGCAAGCGAGCTGTCCAGGAAACGATCATTCAGTTGAGACAATAATGAGTCTAAGACTAGGAAATAAACCTTAACCTTCATTTTCTTTACAGGGTCATCAATTTTTTCGTCTATCGAAAGTTCGTCCATGAGGCGTTTCCGTTTTCGGTTTCGCTGAGTTCGGACTTGCGAGACATTGTGCTGATCAGAAAATTGTGTTATTGAACTTGTAAGTTTGGCCCACTCTTTTTCGCTTCTTAATGTCTTCAGTTTCACCCTCGTGTCTGAGATAACTGCTGGTATCATGCCATAATCAACTGATTTGACTTGTAAGCAAATTGTGATTGGAGAAAGAACTTTAAATATAGTTGAAGCAATGTGCATGGCACATATATTTTCATAATCTGACATGCTGTTGATCAGTCCTTTCGCAGACGCTTTAGTGTCATTGTCAGATTTCTTGTGAAGACAGATTTTCTTTGAGGGTCTCTTTGATGGTTTTGTAACATGTTATCACAGTTTTGAGATCATCACTCTTACTCGACCATCTTGTAGTTTGCACTCGTTTTACACTTTTCATTTTGTTTTATGCTAGGCCCTTTTTCAAATTGTTGATAAACATGTGGTGACGTTGATGAACAGACATGAAAACATACATCTCTTGAAGGAGGGAGAACATGTTTCGCATTTGAGGGCAAACATCAATAGACTTTTCTACCACTAATGCAAACCAGTGAGAACAACACCATACATAAAATGCTCGGGGACTCTCTCTAAGCACAACAGATTTTAAGCCATTGTACTGACCTCTCATGTTCCCTGCTCCGTCCATGCTTTGCCCCACCATGCCATTAGGGTTGATTCCTATGGATTTTAGAGAGTTCATTAATTCGTAGGCTAGGTTTTCCCCTGTTGTGTCGCCACTTGTGAACACTTTGATCAACCGTTCTTCCAGTTTTACTGGATTGTTGGGAGCTCCTTGCTCATCTAGGTGCTCAACATATCGGAGCAAAACCACTGTGCATTCTTTTTTGCTTATATCTTGTATTGAATCCAGGATGACTGAGTAGGTGTTACTTAAATTTATATTGTTGACTATTTTTGAGACTACAATGTTACTCATAACATTAATCAAGTCAAATACATTTTGATAACTGAGAAAATTTGACCCCAATTTTCCCTTTTGGTTTCTGATTTTTTCTATCTTTTCAAGGTACACTCTGGCATCGGGATTATACTTAGCTATCAGTGAGAACAGTTTCACCAATTTCCCTTCTGAAACATCCTTTTCTCTGAATGCTAGCATTTCTTCACCTAAATACCGACAACAATCAATTATTACCGACAACACTTCTCTGTTGTGATGAACGAGTTGGTCAGATTCTTCAGCAAGTGAGGAGTCTATTCTTTTCTGCGATATCCACTGGATTCTAGTAACTTGGGAAGATAAATGCTGTTTTGACTGTTCATGCTGTTCTATGTAGCGCTCGCCTCGATGCTCAGTCCAACCTCTGCAGCCAGTTGTACCCCATACCGTTCTTTCTCCTGGCAGAGCAAATAGAGTACAATGCAGGCAAAAAACCGCATCTTTCATCGGACTATAAACTAGCCAGTTTCTTTTACTTCTAGTCCCATCAGGTAAAGTGCTGATTTTCCAAGCTGGATTAAATTTTCTTCCGCCTGTTGAAGGGAAACTCATCGAAGACAAATCTTGATTTTCTAGTCGAAGACGCAAATTTATCTCCTCCGCCGATAGTTTGATGTTGGCAAACGATGCACGGTCTTCTACATCATGAACACCAGGTAATGGGTCTGGATTATCTGGTTGAATGTTTTCTGGGCTCAGATCTGAGCCTGAAGGGCTACTGATTTCTAACTCTACATTTGGCGGTAACGATAATTTAGTATTTAAATTTGAAGTCACAAACGAAGGAGGTGCTTTAGCTTGCATTTTGTCTTCATTTCCACCCTCCACAATATCAAATGTTGGATTTATATCTTGGGACTCGTCTGAGGGTTTCACACTTGAAGTTGATGGTACATCTATGTCCTCAGTTGTAGGGTCATCGTTAGCAACGTCACTGGTTATGTTCGATCTAAAAAAATACAACGATTTTAGAACTCTCCCCTCCCCAAAGTTGTTATTTTATTGTTTGCTTTATTTTATTATTTTTAATATTTGCCGTATTAGTGGAAATAACAGAACAGCAAATATAATAAAATGTTACCGGTAGTACAAAAATGCTAATAAGCCCGAATAAAAATTACGCAATAAAGCGATTCCTTTGTATCTTATATAAAGTTGTTTCTACTTTGGCCTATTCAAACGGTAACTGAACGAGACAAAAATAATTATATTTTACATACCTGGAATCTAAACTATGATGTTGACTGGTACTGGGGTCAGCAGAAGATTCAGCATCAGTGTATTTCACCCACGGGCCATCACCAGACTTCACTTCAACCATTTTAAAACTAATGTTTAGGTTATGTCTAAATTTATAGGCGTGTTTCTTCTTACAATGTTCTAACCACTTGTCTTTTCGATGAGTTGTGTTACACATAACCTCCATACACTTATACTTAAACGATTGTTTCAGTTTTTTCGGCATTTTGACAACTATCACGAAACACGAGATTACATTCCAACCCCAACTCACACAAACAAAGCACCGCATTACAGAGTAAAACTCACGGGCAGACTGCCGCCGCGCGCGGCTGGTGGACCAGAGATATGAATTGAGGACCCGCCCCCTTTACTCCACTGCCCGCCGGTCTACAAGCTTAGCACACGCACACATTTTTACATTCACGATCACGGACTCTGACTTATTGACAGGATGTTGCCGTAGGCTGCCAGGGTCAGTTTTCCAAATTCCAAAACAAAATTTACTACTAGTTGTACTGGTAGAGACATTTATGCCGCCAGTTCGTTAAAACAATCATAAAGATATGCAATTGCTTTAGTTTTTTACTAATAGCTTAGTTTGTTGCACAAACACGGTAAAAATTTCCATCAATGTTGGATTTAAAATGTTATTCTTGAAAAAATCCCCCCCTAAAAATTCTCAATGTGCAACTTGCACTATGATCCCCCCCTGTGGGCACCACTGTACAAAAGAAATTAATACAAAAAGAACAATTGTGAGCATCCAAATACAGAATGTTAGATATTGATCTTTTCACAAATACTTGAGAGAATAAATAATGTAAATTATTAACTTTTAGTTAAAATATATGAAAAATATGAGTGCTTAGAACCTACAAATCTGGTTATGTATGCTTTTTTAAGTTCATGTGCTAATATTTACTGCAAACAGTAAATTGGCAGATAAGATTTTATGTTATTCATGCCTGGAGTGGAAGGGCGAGAGTCAGGTGAAGTTTGAACTTCCTGATGAAGTCCACTTTTCTTCCACGCTGCACCTGAATTACCAGATGTTGATCTCTCACTCTTGTTTTGTGCAGACCTCTTGATAGCTGCCATTTCCAACATGAGCTCTTCATGACGGACATTTTGAAGTTCAGTTTTCTTCTCCAATTCACGAATCTTAGACTGCATTCCAAGAATTTTATTAGTTACAGCAGTAAACATATTGAATAAATTACTGACATAATATTTTTAACATATCAATTTGTTCAAATATGGAGAAAACTAACCTGTAGCGTTTCAATATTTTCATATGCTTTTGCCTTATCGGAGCTTCCAAGTTTCCTTTGTACTTCTATCTGCTTCTCTTTAAGCTGTGTAAGTGCTTCAGAATGTTCCTTTTCTAATTCTTTGCGTTTGTCTGTTGCCTCACGCATTTGCTGAAAATAATTATCACATGTTTAATAAACTTACTTTAGCAATTGTAATAAAATGAATTTGTGTGTACATGATTTATCTGTGATTAGTAGTGAGAAATTACAATAATTAAATATTGTGTACCTTTAAAATGGACTCCAGTTTGTCAACTTTTCTTGGCCCGTTTTCACCTTTCACCTAAAAAATATAGTAACAATATTAGTTCATCTGAAAAAGTTGTATACATAATTAGTTAATGTGGATACATTTTCAATTTAAGGCCTGCTTAGTTGATCTTCATTTTTCTTTTTCTTCCTGAAAGCAAGACCTAAACCTAAAAAATATTTATTATGTGGAAATATTGTGAAGGGAATGTGCACTTTCAAAGTTTCCTGACAATATATTGGACACTTTTTCTAAGCACTAAACCAAAACGGAAATAAATAAATTGTTCTTGCTTGTTAACCTCCAGATATTCTGGACCACCCATTTTCATGCTCAGGTGCATTTTTAAAATTCAGATTCATAGCTGCTAAAATATATTTCAAACATATTTGAAATTACCTTCCTGTCCTAAATGTACAAATATTTGGAGACAGAACAACTTAAATATACAGTCATGTCTATATAATATTTTTTCATTAAAAAATGCAAAAAAGTAACAAGAAATACCTTTTTATTAAAAAGAAGCAATATAATTTATGAAATAACCGGGGTTTCTCACCTGAAAGCTATTAACACCTTTTACCACCCATAAAATTAAATACATATTCTGTGTGGTCTTGACTGAAAAGGCTACACTTGGATTACTGTCATAACATAATTACTGATTATGTTGTAATCAGCGGTCTGTTTTTCAGTTTAACATTGTCAGCATAAATGGTGCTGAGAAAAATTAGGAAACACGTGTCGAACTAAAAACAGAGTTGTTTTACTATTTAAAATGAAAGTGAAGTTAATTAAAATTAAATTGAAAGTGAATGGAATAAACTAATCAGTTTGTTTCTAATAAAGTAAAGCATTTGATTTAGCATGGGGCTGAAGTTGTGACCACTGAAAGTAGAAATGTTTTTTTTTCTGGGGGCATGCCTCACACTTTGAGTTACAGTAATTTAAGGAGCAACGTGTGACACCGTCCATTAGAAATTATGAAAAGTTATACATTTTGCAGCTGTTGCACATGCTTAGTCTACTATACTTAGACGGTACTTACATATACTGTATGTTTAGACTTTTTTTAGTTACTAGATAAAAATGTTTATACTTACTGTATACTTAGATTGTGTTAAATTGTATACTTGATACACTTACAGTAATATACTGGACTTAACAATAAGACTTTGGTGAGCTGATGATGAATGCATATAAACCTAAGAGTTAATTATATGAATTTGTATATTTATGTGTGTAGGTATTTGAGGTATATAGGAGGAGAATGTGGGTTGGGTTACCATCTAGTCAGAGGTGTGGTCATCCTTCCATATCATAGGTCTTCAAAAGACTAATGATATTTCTAGGGGTCAAACCATGACACATAGAAAGATTGAATTTGAATGAATTTTTGTAATGATTCCACCATATTTTTGTTAAAACTTAGACTGACTAGCAAACCTCAAAAAATTTCAATGATGGAAGTCCAAATATAATGTATTGAAAACAGTAAGAAGGGCTTTGGCTTTGCAAAGCAGCTTTAGAGGGAGAGGTTATGATGTGAAAACAAAAAGAGACAGAAAACCAATATGTTGGAACATAAAAATTGAGGAATTAATGAAAAAACATAAAGAAACTGATGGAAAATGGCTTGTTACAAACGATAGAAATGACAGAACCACTTACATCTCTTTTAGAAGAGAAGTAAATAATCAGATTAAAAAACACACGAAGAGTGTAACATGCCAGCAAAGATGTCTTGAGATAAATTCACAGATAAAAAGGAATGGTGAAATGACGCATGGGTACAAACTAAGAACAAATAGAAAAGAAACTAAAAGGCTGGCTTGGGATTAATGGAAGGAGTATTATGGAAAATCTTTACAGAATACAGGGTTATAATTTATAATAACACAAGGAAATTGGGATGCGCATTATGAAAACGAGGAAGTTGAGGTCATAACATCTAATGAAGTGATGCTAGCAATGGAGACAATAAAGAATGACTACGCCTCTGGATCTGAAAGAATAAAAATTAAATTAATGAAGAATGCTATTTGAAACTTTAAAATACTTGCATGACTTTCCACACAGTGTCTTAGTGGAGAAGGAAGTCGCATATAAATGGAAACCAGCCAACATAACATCACTATTTAAAATGGATGATTGGCAAAAAAGAAGAATTATCATGGGCTTAGGGTTACAAGTTCTGTTGGACAATTGTAAAAGTTCTCTTGAATAAGTTCATATCAATGAATTCTAAAATATCAAATAGAAGCAACAATACACAATGCAGAAGAAGAAAGTGGTTTCCATATGAAAAGGTCTTGTACTGATAATGTGTTCTTCTTGAAACAGCTATGTGAGAAGGCAGCCAGCCATCGAATTGTTTTGTATCCCACATTTATTTATTCGGATAAAGAATATGATAGCGTTCCATTATCAAAGCTCTGGGCAGTACTGCAGTAAGCTCATGTTTGCACTTCTTATATTATAGCAGTACATAACCTTTATGAGGGTAGTAAGCTGTCCCAATACTTTACAGTAACAGAAGGTTTAAGACAAAGGTGTTCCATAGTACCTATCTCATTTAAAATTTATATTAACACAGCCTTAAATAGGTGGAAAAGATGCTTTAATGAAATGGATGTTTTAATAAATTTCAATTACAGTCATGTTAATTTATGGTGGCCGAATCAGTGCTGTGTGAGGGGAGGGGACTCAATGTAATGTCTGACTGTACTGATGAAAACGCAGCACTGTGCATTCTGCTGTTGCCAAAGCCGCCAGCCAACACAAAGTAAAACAACTGTATCTCTACATGCTTCTGTTTGTGGACAATCAAATTGTGGCAGCATTGGATGAACAGGACTCCAATTTTATGACCTGAAAACTCCATGAAGAATACAAATCTTGGGGTCTTGACATACATTTTGGAAAAATCAGACAGCTGATTATTGGAGATGAAGGAGCCAATATGACAGTAGATTTGCACATCATAAAAAAACAGTGCTTTTTAGACATCGTGGAGTGACACTATCAGAAGATGGCAGAAGCAGTGAAAATATCAGCTGTAAAATAAAACAAGGAATACTGGTGATAGGGCTTCTAAATTCTGTGTTTTGGAGTGGAAAAGTAACCCACAACACCAGAAAGATTATTTACTCTGCCATCTTAGAAAGTATAATCACCTATAGGTCTGAAACTTTGGAGATAATTTAAAAAAATTCCTGCAAGCTACAAGCAGTGGAAATTGACTTCTTGAGAAGGTCTTATAGATGTCCAAGCTCCAGTGAATTAGAAATGAATGTATCATTAGGAAAAGACAATACAATTTTAGACATAATAAATACAGACCACCTTGTATAGCCATGTGAAATGGATGCCTGCTTGTCATTGGTCCAAAAAAGTAGACCCAGGAGATTTTGGAAAGAGAACTACTTGATGAGATACAGTAAAGAGGCTTACAATGTGGTGATTGGCACAACTAAGGCCTCTGGTGTGCAGGATGCAAGAGATAGTTGTGGCTGTAGAAGACTTGCAATGATGGTAATTGTCATCTTCATCATCATTATCATCACCATCACCATCATCATCGTCATCATTGCCCCCACCACTACCCCACTCTTCCCTTTCCATCATAGGAATCCAATTCCCTTTCCATTATGGTTTTTGGCTGGTGTAGATGAGTCAAATTTTGTACAAAATTTGACCACTAGGAAAGGACTTATGCCATTCAAAGATTTGTGTTTTTGACAATGTCTTATCAACAAACTGTTATTGTAATCATTGTAAAATTTCACTGGGTTAAAGTTTTTATTTGTCAAAAGTTAATTATAATACACAGTGCAATGCCACTAGGCACTGATTGCTCACTTATGTTTTAATGACTAGCCTATGGCTAACAGAGCGATAGCATGAGAACTCAAACTACAACAATGAATCTATAGGACATGCCCTCTACTTGAGCCTGTGTAGTCTTGACGCTGTTCCACTATTGCAAAGAGTGTCCACTTTGTATCTGACTGACTTTGTATGATACATACAGTTTCCATTGCATACATCATCACTGGACAAATTACTGATTTATAAAATTTTGCTTTTATATGATTTTTAGGTATTATTTCTGTAACATAACATGACTAAGATATGATATGAAATTCAAACTTCAACATCACAGAGTGAACTGAGACATAAATGGGGAGCTTTTGATTAACATTTTATCAACAAACTTATCTTTTCATTTAGATAAGACAATCATACCATGTGTTGACATAGAGTAGATAGTAGTGTAACATACAGAAAAATTTGGTAAAGCATTTATAATTATAGTATTTATTTTTATTTGATAATTGAATTTGTTCAGTACCTGTGCTTTTCTTGGAAATGTTCCACATAAAGTTTACTGTTCACCAACTGTCTCAAAAAAAAAAAATCATACTATACACATTATCAAAACAATTACAATTGTAGTCTTCCAAATATTTTATATAGCCAAACCTTTTCATACATAAGTATTCAATTATTATTTTGTCATAGGCACATTAACTACATTACTCATAACCTTGTCACTGGCCAAGCCTTAATTTTATTCCTGAAACAAGAAATGTTCTGTCTGAGAGCTGCCGCATCCTTAGCTACATGCAAGTATACTCTACACCTAGTACCTGTAACTCTATACCTGCTGTAACCCTTCTCAGAGAAGTATGGCATGGATATTGTCAAAACTTTGGAAACCTCATTGTTACTATAATGTTTTTAACAGTCTAAATTGCAGCATTTCTCAGTGACAATTCACTAGCAAAAGAAAATACTGACAGTACTGTACAAAAATAATTATAAACAATACAGTTTTATCTCATTAAAATTTTCATTCAAGATATAAAATGTCACATGTGTCAGGTTTTATCCTCAGTTACAGTGCTCATCTTCATTGGTGTGCTGTGCTCTTTCTTTCCTTACTTCAGCAACTGATGATTGACATTTATCTTAACTTTTATGATTAGGCTGCTCTCTGGTTGGTCACTATTTTGATCAGTTACCACCACAGATTAGTAGTTGTTACTGCTTCCAAATCTGAGATTCCCACATTTACTGATAATAGACTGGCAGCCTTCAGTTGTGATAATTCAAGAAGTAGGACCAATAAGGACTGCAATGACCACACTGCATGGATTAATTATTCAGAAGACTTTAACATACATCAGTAGCTACAGAAGTTTTAATGGTTTGGTGAATATAATTTATCTTTATCAGTGGAGGTGGCAAAATTTATTAGAAGAATAATTTTCCCTACTGCCATCTTACTCCCAATTCTCACATTTCACATACAAATAGACCACACAAAAACCTTGTGTTTATTTCATAATAACTACTTTTTTCCTGTTTCTGATAGGACTGCATTATTTTTTTTTTCAGTTGACTCACACCTGGTTTTTATGATTTTTCTTACAAGATCACAAGTTTTCAATGTCACCATCCTACATAGTAACATGAAAAACAAAAAAAGATTTAATCTTTGAAATAATTTATAGTATAAAATAGTAATAATTTTAGATTATGTGCTAAGCATATTGTCAAATATGAGAATTTCATTTCGGAATATATACTGCAGATCTAACCTTATTTTCTCGCATAATTTGAATTTCTTCACAATTCATTTCAAAACTTTCATCCTAAAGATTTATCAGCCATCTTAACTTAATGAATAATCTAAATTTTTTATAGAACACTTTTTTACCCTTAGTATTTTAATAGACTGAGTAAGTCATAATTATATGCAATAGACACTTTTATTTATGGTTGTTAGCTGTTATGAAGCAATGGCTGTTATGAAGCAATATCGTGTTTAACAACGGCTGATTATTAATTAATTATGGTCGGTTAATTCATGTTAGCATGTTCAACTACAATTACTTTTAAATATTTTCAAACATAATTTAATTTGACACAACACTGGCCATGAGCTGTGGCAAAGTAATCTGATCTCTAAATAAATAAAGATTACATAAATTTATAACAACCATATTACACTGATTTTGACATGAATTTGAAGTCCCCACATGTCTAATTGTAAAAATAGCAGATATATGAATAAAGCAAAAAAATTGAAATTTGAGACAAAATCCAAAACATGCTGCTGAATGGCCAACTGCATTTATGTCTAACTTCTTATATGATACAGGAATAAATAAGAGGCAATGTAACAATAACAATCACTTTAACTCTGGCATAGGATGCATTAAGATTAGGTCTGCATTGCCCATAAAAAGAGTGTTATTAGATGTGTTTAATATTTCTTTGTGTTTTGTATTTTAACATACTAACACCCTACACTGAGTGAGATGTTTCTAATGAGGTATTGTATGTCTTAATTATTTTAAACTAAAACCATATCAATTCACAAGCTGGCAAACTGACTAAAAACAATTCACAGAATGGAATTACAACTATTTAATCTACTTTAAATTCCATGTGACTTAATTGCTGATTCATTTGTACACATATCCTTGTGTGTGTGTGTGTGTGTGTGTGTGTGTGTGTGTGTGTGTGTGTGTGTGTGTGTGTGTGTGTGTGTGTGTGTGTGTTTGCGTGTGCGTGTGTGTGTGTGCACGCGCGCGCACACACAACCATCATCATAAAGAAAAATGCTTTTCTACACAATGCCCAGAAAATACCTTTCCAGACTTTCTCTCAACAACAAGCACAGACAATTTTATTCTAGAAAACTTGACCAGGTCATCAACCTACCTTACATAGATTGTCAGTGCAGTCTGTTTAAGTCATTTATTGTCCAAACAAGAAAAACTTCTTCACCTTCATTGGCAGACAAAACTGATGCATGTAGCTGCCCGTGGCGTGGTCAACCACTGTCATCCATCCACATCGGTCCTGAGCAAGGGAGATGTTTGAACAAACTTCAAGACTGTCAAATATTTTCTTGCCCAGGCAAATGTGATTTTCTCTTCTACCCTACTTTCTTACTTCTGTAAGAATATTATCTATTCTAGACTGATTACACAATCATTTACTTATTTTCCTGAGAATTGCTCTCCTTGTAATTCCTAGCTAAGCCATTACTATTTTGTAGATCACAGTATTTATACCTTTCTTAAATTTACTGTCCGTATTTATGGTTAAATACCATACTCACTGGAGAAAGCACACACAGATTAAAATATCTTTTTATCAAACAGTTTTTATTGTATGGTATATCTTTATAAGCTGACCAACCTTATAGTCTTATGTGACTGGAAATTTATGGCACTGTAATTTCATTGTTTTGCTAAATTTCACCCTAATAGCAAACCTCACTGACAGCTAATTTAAGGGACTAGACCCTTATCAGCAGCTTTCATTTTTTCAGCCAGTGAAGCTTAAAACACAATTCTTAACTTTTACCAAACATTGTACCTTTTGCTGAGCTTTTCTTTACCACATGTTCATCATCAGACTACATGATCTGCAAATTTATGATTTAGAAGAAATACTTTATTTATTTTAATTTGATTATCATTCTAAATACTAGAACGCATATCCTCATAATTCTCTAGCTTCAGATAACTGTGATTAGATCTGGCGATAGGTCATATCATTTTTCTGTTAATACTGTGTGTGATAACTTGAGTAGTTTTGATTTAGTATGCTTAATGCATTTAAGTATATTTCAGTATTTTAGTTGGAATCTGCAGTTACTTTTTCCTATCCTTTGTTTTATTGAAACCTTAGTTACCATTTCAGTTTCCTTTTTGATAACAGTTTTTACTATGTGTGTGTGGTATAAGTATGTATGTGGTATGAATGTAGTTTGATGAATTTGGGGTCTTTTTTGCCTGATCATCTACTGCTTCATTACCAGTAATTTCAACATGGAAAAAGTTCCATTATAAGTTTACTACTACATATTTGTTAAGGTTCTACAGTGAATTTATCCTTGTTGTACAGGTCTCAAATATCCTTCAGAGCTTCCGAGGATTTTGTCAATTTTTTTTAAGTTGTTGGCGTGGTTTACTAGAATCGTATGAGCACATGCAATGACTTCAGTTTCAGCACTGAAAATGATTTCTACACACTGGAAACAAATTTGTAAAGAGAGATCAGTAGATTCCTGTTCCTAAGTTGTCATTTTTGTTCTGGGACCTGGCAGTGTATATATTCTCAGTCACATGTCTGGAGGGTAACTTTCTTCTACTGTAGAGAGACCTAGTTGTTTGAGAGCTATTAGGGACCAGCTTCTTTTGCATATTGTTACAATTGTCTCACTGATCTGCTCATCAATCATATGGTACAGTGGAAACAAAACACAGACACCAATCAAGTCACTAATTACCAGCTTTAATTAATCACAATTAACAATTTGTAATCAACTCATACAATAATTCAAGTTAAATTTTCCACATGCAATAATAATGTCAACTATCAAGAGTTCCGCACTACTTATAACACAATAATCACTTTTCACTAATGGCTCAATCTGCACTAAAGAAACTCACTGAAACTGCACTGATAAAGCCAGCAGCTGTGGGTTATACAGGTAGCGCAGGTGTTCCAGAATAACTTTTCACTGTGACGACGTGGAAGTTAAGATAACTTATTGCGGCATGCCTGCATATTTCTATATTTAAGTACTCTCCAGAACATTCTGGAAGGTACTTCACTGTGGCCTTGTCTGAGATGCTACACCTGCTCGACTAGCAGAGAAACGGGTGGAAGGATTCTTTGACTCTTCGAGAGAGTTGCATCGTTTCACTGGCATATCCTGTTCGTCCCAAACTGGCAAAAAGTATCTGAAGTAATAATACTTGGCCAAGCGATCTAAGTGGATGACCTTGAATTTTTGCTGTCCTTTCTGTTGGATCCGATAGACAACATTGTTGATTCTCTTGTTCACAGTGTAAGGCCCTTCCCAGTTAGTTTGGAGTTAAGGTGAGCGACTATGATGGAGCTTTGGGTTGTACAACCAAACCTGATCTCCTTCTTCAAAACCCACGTTATTCCTACAAATGTCATACAGTTTTCATTTTATCACTGGCTATCTTCAGCCACTCTCTTATAAAGTGATTCATTTCTTGCAGTTGGTTTTCTAATTGCGATGAACAGTTCTGCAGCTCTTGGAACTGAGACCCAGGTGATCCAAAATTCAAGTCCCCAGGAAGACAAACCTTCTGCAAAAACACCAATTTTGCTGGAGTAATGTCGGTTGTGTCATGTGTCATGTACTGATGACCTATATACCATTAGGAATAATGGTATATGCTGGTCCCAGTTTGTTTGATTCTTGTCAACAACCTTTGACAGATGCTGCTCAAGTGTCCTATTGAACCTCTCAATCATTCCGTCCGACTGAGAATGGAGAGGAATTGTCCTGGTATTTCATATTCTGAGTTGATGGAATAATTCTTTAAACACTCATGACTCAAAATTCCTCCCTTGATCCGTATGGATTTCCATAGGGACCCATAATGGCAACAGAAGTGAACTAACGCCTTTGTAACAGTGGTAACCTCCTGATATGGAATTGCATAAGCTTCCATCCACTTAGTAAAATATTCACATATAACATTCATGTACTGTAGTCACCATCAGCTGAGCCTGTTTGGAGAAGAGGTAAAATTTTGTCCTTAATCTGTTTTTCTATTCTGTTGACATTCTGTTTGGTGGCACTTCTGTCTTGTGCCAAGTTGGCATAGTTCTGTGTCCAGTCTATTTACCATTGTGTTCCTGGTACTTAATTCATGGTCCAGTCTCTTTACTGTAGTGTTGAACTATGATTTTAGGGAGTTTACTTGCTTTTGAACATTCTGTACCATATTTGCACATTTGGCATCTCAGCCCTCCAGTAATTCTTCTGTGTGAAGAAACCTGACTGATAGAGCTTGTATCTGGGTCTGAATTTGTGAGGACTGTTCTGACTAAATCTGTAAATGTGTCTGTACTACTGTGATTTGTTCTGATTGGGCCTGAAATTGTGTCTCAATTTGTTCTGACTATGCCTGACTTTGTTCTGACTGGGCCTCAATGACTGCCATTATTTTGTTAAACATGTCACTTACCTGTATTTCCTTTGCAGTAAGCATTTGTTTGATAGTTATGAAGATTTATCCAGGTTCCCACCTGTCTCTCATATAGCCTGTTCTAAACACATCTCCAGGTTGGTATTAGTTCCTGTTGTGGAAACACTTTTTCCAAGCTTCTTCAGCTGGATAGTTGTTATGTTCTCTTCCCATTTTTTCACCTGCACTGCACAATTACTAAATTATAATGTAATTTGTTCATTAATTTATAACGTTAACAGAATTAATCTTGTCACAATCACCAGTTTTGTCATCTTCTAAGCAACAATTCAAATAAAACTATCATTTTAATAATATAATAATATATATATACTTTCACTTATGAACTTACTTTTGTCACTTCCCAAACGTTTCGAGATGTTGTTTCTCTTCTTCAGTGGGTTTAATACTAACTGTCGATTACAGAATAACCGTTACGGAATGGAGTGTGTGGTGGGGGTTGATGGTGGGAAGGGATTGGCGCTGAGGTTCGAATTATGTGTGTGGATCAGTGTGTCAAATAGTGTATGTTATTTGTAATGTATCTGTTCATTTAATATGTTGTCGTTTAATATGTCATTTAAAACTATCATATCACTCTCAACACATTGTTTATTTACCGATATTACAAATAAAGATATAACACTGACAGTACAATTTCTATCCACACTGTGGTGTCAGTTATTAACACAAGTGTAATTTATACAAGCAAAAAGATAACACACGAATGTAACATTGATCCACTAATGTGGTATCAAACACATGCACTAACTCTGTAACTCACTAATTGCATTCTGAATCTGAACTAAACTAAACTTTCCTCCATCTCTTACTGTTGGTAATGATGTAATTCACCAACATCCATCACTTACTAGTATATTTCTGGTGCATATTCTAGAATCTTGTAAAACAAACTATGTTTACCTATCAATGAATAGTACTTTGATACAGAACATTCTAGTATATTCTATAAATAGTGTCTCTATAAACAGTGTGCATCAATATACATAAATTATACATCTATTGTGGACCTGTCCCCCCTCCATAAATAGCATTCATCAATACACATAAGTTATACATAAATTGTGAATAATGTAAATACACATATATGACATAACCTACAAACTTAACCTATATGTATTCTAATGACAAATAGTTTTAATAACCAATCACAATATTACTTAATATATTGTACAATATTAATAATTCTAATTTGAATGTGGGTTGTGGGTTCCCCAGAATACAACAGTTGTAAGAAATGATACATAATGTAGCTATGTTTTTTCTTTACGATATTATAAGAATTGTGCAATTGGGACACATTGGGAACACTGTATTACTACAAAGGCTCATGAACATTTTACTTCTTGAGGTTTTTTAACAGTAATCTGCTACTCAGATTACTTTCGAGATATTCAAAACAATACCCTTGATATTTCTTACTCTGATGAGGAGTTTGCTAACTTTCAGCATTAAAAAGAATTAATAATTACACTATAGTAACTCAGTCATAAGAAAGATTAATTATACTTTAGATATTGTCTGCTGAAGAAACTGTTTCCGAAAATTAAAGAATGGTCTTTGTTTCATTATTATGTTAATAGGGAGTTTACCACTCAAAGAAGAAGAGTAGAGTTCATATTTAAATAATTTTAATTTGTTGGATTTCATTGTCCATGATGTGTCCGTTACTTAACTAAATATAATTCTTTCACTACAACTCGGAACACAAAAATTTTATGGGTAAAAACGTAAATGTTTTTCCTTATAACCTGAACTGGTTTTCACTTTTAAAAAGCTTCTTCAGAGGTTGCCGCTGGTACCACTGTCCGTCTTGTTGTTGGCGATGAAATCGATTTTCAAAATGTTGTGTGTGTGTGTGTGTCCAGAATCCTGAGAGTATGATGATGATCATCATCATCATTACCGTTACGCAACGGTAATGGCAGATATACGCAGGTGATAACAAAACAATTATATTATTCATATTGTGAAAAGAGCTCTTAAAAAGAACTGAACTATAAACATTAAATAATTAAAGTTAGTAAGTTAAATATTAGAAATAAGTGAATTTAATTTAACAACAACTTGTAGAAAAGAAATACCAATCTTTTGTTGTATTTTTGGGTGTGTCAGTATAAATCAATTTGGAAGTAAATGTAATATCTTTTTATTTCTGTATAGCAACAATAAATTCATTCTTGAATCTTAATATTATTTTGTTTGTAAATGAGTTGCTATCATTATTTAAAATTTGAGTTAAATTCAGACACACAAAAATAAAAAGAATTTAAATAACTTGTTTAACATGTTTGTTTAGTTAGTAAGATTATATGGGTGTTTACGTTTGTTGTATGTTATGAATAGCATAGCAGGTTACAGTATTTGTAAAGCTTATAAAGGTGAATATTTATTTCTCTAATGTTTGAAATTTTAGTATTTAAATACTGTATTTTTCTAGTAATTAATAAACCATAGAATGATTATTTTGAAACAGTTTTAAATGATTATTTCATGTCAACAACATCTCACTCCTCTTTAAAAATTATTTAATTATTGTGCAACTACATATACTTGACGCAACGAGAGAAAAAAATCCTGCGACCTTGCCAGTGTAATACACTTTATAGTTGTGTTGAGTACATGGTAATATATTTGTATAATTGTTGTAACGTTGCAACAATAACAATAAATTTTACACACAGAATGATGGTCTACCCATGGGCTCACCCATATCCAGCATTCTAGCAGAAGTCTACCTCCAACACTTAGAAACAAAAATACTCACAAACAATGACAGACTCACATAAAATACTATATTGGCACAGATAAGTTGATGACATTCTAATACTATACAGGGGAAACAAAAGACAATGTTAAAAATTACTAACGCACATAAACAAAATACATAAAAACATTACCTTTACTACCGAATACGAACACAACAATACCATAAACTTCTTAGACCTCTCCATCACAAAACTTGAACACAGGAACAAATTCAGTATATACAGAAAACCGACTACAACTGACACTCTAATACACAACTCCTCCAATCACCCAATACAACACAAACTAGCTGCCTTCAGAACCATGATACACAGACTTAACAACATCCCCTTAGATGAAAAAGACTACAAAGACGAACTAAACACGATAAAATATCTAGCAGAATCCAATGGATACGATAAAACAATAGTCAATAAACTCCTACACAAAACAAACATCAGACGAAGACAGAAAACAACAAATTCATAACACTAACAAACATCAACAAACAAACTGAAAAAGTAGCCCACAAATTCAAAGAAGCAGGATACAGAATCGCTTACAAAACTACTAACAAAACAGAACACACACTACCAAAACACACACACAAAGCACAAAACAAATTCGATCTACTTGGTGTTTACAAACTAAATTGCTCAGATTGCAACAAATTCTACATAGGCCAGACAGGACGTAGCTTCAAACAAAGATACATTGAACACACAAAGGCACTCCACTCCACTACAGAATCCACCTTTGCAAACCACCTCATTGAAGCAAACCACACATGCAAAAACATCGACACAGACACACAAAAGGCCGAAAACTAGACAATCTAGAACAATTATAAATATACAAACACACGAAAACAAATAAAAACTACATCCTAAATGAACAGACGCAATTCAAATCACATGCATTATTCAAACATATCACACCCCACACACACAACATTTCAAAAATCGATTTCGTCACCAACAACAAGACGGACAGTGGTACCAGCGGCAACCTCTGAAGAAGCTTTTAAAAGTGAAAACTGGTATAAGGTAAGGTAACTGAAAACGTTATAAGGTAAAACTTTTACATTTTTGCCCATAAAAAGTTTTGTGTTCCGAGTCGTAGTGAAAGAATTATATTTAATTTTAATTCTAATAATGTTGGTCTTAATCTTGTTCCTGGATCTTTTATTGATGTTAAACAATTTGAGTAATGTTATTTGTATAAACCACAATAAATTGTGATGCCTCAGTGTAAACAAAACTGTTAATAAATACCTACGGACTTTATAATTTGATGACATCATTAAAATCAGGGGCAGATTTACCATTTTGCTACCCGTAGGCAGTATAAATTTGCCGCCCTCCCACAGACCTCTTATTTCCCTCCTCAACAGGTCGAAGCTCAATTGGCATAGGAGCTGAGTATGCTGAATCTGTTGACCTTTTCCTTTTCATCCTCTTCCTGTCTTTCTCAGGGTCAAAGTAATCTAACGTGACTGTTTGTAGGTAACATTTAAAATTCATTGTCGCAGAATGTGTGTTAACTCAAATTACTAAGAGACTTATAACATTTACTTAGACATTATTACTTATGCTAATTCTTAATTTAAAGAAGGCTACCCAGTTTGCTCACACGCACACACATACAAATTACCCCCTTTTCATATAAAATAAGAATATATTTGATTTGATACAGTTACGTGTGTAGCGTCGTTTCTACCGACCGCATGGCGCATCACACAGAGTTCTCTGATTTGATATCCAAAAAAGATTGTTGTTCCATTTGTATTAAAATTTTCACTTAGTTCACTGTATATATTATTAATTTAGATTGCTTTACACATCTCTGGTACACTATTAGGGTCGACCGACCCTAATAAGCTCGAGCTAAGATTTTTTATGACCGCACGGTCCTGAAAGTGTAATTAGACTGGGCAGCAACTATGCATACAGTTCCCCACCAAAACTCGGTTAAGCAGACGGAAACGCACAGCCTTCATGTTATGAAGTTTTCGTCGTCTTTCCCAGTGCATGGATTTGTCTATAGGCCATGTGTTATAGAGTGGTCAGACGGAGACGATATAGGAGGCTTTGGTGGGAGGAGCCCTTACTGGTTTCCGTCGTCTTGAAAGCACATTGTCTGACAAACGTTATGCCTAGCCATTTTTCCATGGCGTTGTTTTAAAGTGGTATGCGTCGCATCTGCGCACATGCTGGTGTTCCGCGTACTAGTCCGTGACAAAACACTTGATCTTCAAAACAATATTGCGTTCTCTAGCTACACCCTGTTCACAAAGCTATGTCACTGTTCATTGTTCGAATACGACATTAATTTGCAGGGGACATGCAACGAAAAATTTAAATACATTTAATAAAATAAAAAAACCCTTTTTGCCCCATTACAAATGATTCCTCTAAATCATCAGGATACTGTTTAACAAGGTGCTCTCCTGCTTTCCTCAAGTTGTTATGTTTTAATTCGTCAATTTCGCTTACAACCTTGAACATTTCGTTTATTTCAACATATGCATTCCTCTGTTTTCCAGTTCAGATACGTTAGATTGTTGATAATAATGATGAACACATCATCATGGGGTTTTCTCTTGACCTGAGGCTTGTCCTATTTATATGTTATTATTTTTTTATCAATGAGTCGTATAACTGTACCATGGATCTCACGTCAATGTCAATACTTTGTAATTTTTTATTCGTGTCATTGAGTCTTTGAAGTATGAAACCCCATAATTCTGCCATGAAGGCAGTTTCTAGGCTGTTCATTTTTGTGATTAGATTTAGGTGACTGGCAAAGAATGTTTTGCCAGTTATTTCGCAGTGCTTGGCAATTGTCATCTCATGCAGACCATCGTGTAGAGCTGAGGTTCTTCAGTGTAGAATGTTGGTGTTGAAGTTCTGGTTCATTCATGACAGACACTGGGTTTTGAAGTAATTTCCCACCTGCTGGTAGATGAACTAAAAAAGTTGCACAATTCTTGGGAAAAAATAAAAAAATTATAGCCCACATCACAACATTCAGCTGCATATGTTCCCACAAGATTGAGTGAGTGAGCAGAACAAGGAATATGTTTGAGATCACAACACCATAAAATCGGACAGATACTCACCATAGTACCCCTAACCTTCTATCATTCCGCCCAAAAAATTAAAATACACCTTTATTGATTTTACTCCGTAATACTTCTTGCTCTTCTTCCAACCAATATTTACCTCTAAAGGCTCTGATAATCTCTGATAATCCACCCAATCCATTTTGTGTACTTCCGCCCATACCGCGGAATTCCCTCTAAAATATTTCATTATCTTTAATAGCTGCACCTCCCAACTACTCCGACAAAACTGATTAAATTCTTTCACTATATTTAAAAATTGCATGGGGTGTACCCCCCTATTTTCGCAATTAAACAATTCTAAATCAATATCAATATTCATATCTCTGGAAATCACTACTTGTTCAGTAACAGTATTAAGTTTTTTACTTACTTCTACATTTAACTCCTCTTTGACATTAACTATGCTTTGTTCAATTGACACAAATTTATCATTATTTAAACATTCGAATTGTATGCTACGTTTATCCATAATATTTACTGTATTTTGTATAGCTTGTATCTCTGATTTGCAATTACTTTCTATTTCATTTATTTTGAAATTAGTATTAGTTTCATATGTCTTAATCTTATCAACTGCACAATTAAACTTATACTCACTACCAGCGTTACATTAATTTATTTTATATTCAAAATTTCCAGTCACCTCCTGTATTTGATTATCGATTCTTTCTGATATGCTACTATCTATTTCATCAATTCTATTATTCATACTTTTTAATGAATTACTCAATTTTTCGTTTAATTCGTATTTTAATTCGTTAAAATTACTCTCACATTTATTCTTTACCGCATTGATATCAATTTTAAGTTCATTAAATTTATCATTAAAATTACTAGTTGGAACATCAAATTTTACATTAATATTACTACTCAGGTTATCAGACATTGTTCTCATGAAATTGTATATATCGTCCAGTGACAACTCTTTTACTTTACTTATTACAGGAGTAGATTCTGCTTTTGCTTTACTCATTACTACCGATTCGTCTACATTACTGTCACTTATTAACAGTGCCTCTGTTTGAATACCTGAATCGCTTTTGTCAGCCGATTCAGTTGACATACTTTCAAACATCGCTTTATTTTCGGCTTCGTCGTCTACAATTATTTCAATTTCATTTTCATTAGTAGCCATTATTTATTCTTTATAAGATTTGTTAATCTTAACACAATTTCAATCTTACATATATTTAATATTTTTTCACCTTGTATGTATTACTTAATTATACTATACACATCACTTAACCTGTACGTAATTTATGTATTCTTACCCAACCTCCAAACCATGCTTGTATTTACCATAGGTGCGGTTTTTGTATAAATTTTATTTTATAAAACATGTCCTCAGTTCGAGGCTCTATTTGTTGTTAACTCAAATTACTAAGAGACTTATAACATTTAAATTATTATTATTAACCCAGGATAACTCACCTTACAGTTCCAAAGTCCGTCACATGAACGGCGTAACACAAGCAGGGTTTGGGATTATATCAATAACATACTCGACTCTCATGTAATATAACTCTAATTTTATTTCATTTTCTTTTACTACTTTTGACTTTACTTGTTTTACAAATTTTTCTATTCAAACTGTTACTGTCATTTAATTATTTTTCTTTTCAAATCTGCACCAAAACAAAAATTTACTTAGACATTATTACTTATGCTAATTCTTAATTTAAAGAAGGCTACCCAGTTTGCTCACACGCACACACATACAAATTACCCCCTTTTCATATAAAATAAGAATATATTTGATTTGATACAGTTACGTGTGTAGCGTCGTTTCTACCGACCGCATGGCGCATCACACAGAGTTCTCTGATTTGATATCCAAAAAAGATTGTTGTTCCATTTGTATTAAAATTTTCACTTAGTTCACTGTATATATTATTAATTTAGATTCCTTTACACATCTCTGGTACACTATTAGGGTCGACCGACCCTAATAAGCTCGAGCTAAGATTTTTTATGACCGCACGGTCCTGAAAGTGTAATTAGACTGGGCAGCAACTATGCATACAGTTCCCCACCAAAACTCGGTTAAGCAGACGGAAACGCACAGCCTTCATGTTATGAAGTTTTCGTCATCTTTCCCAGTGCATGGATTTGTCTATAGGCCATGTGTTATAGAGTGGTCAGACGGAGACGATATAGGAGGCTTTGGTGGGAGGAGCCCTTACTGGTTTCCGTCGTCTTGAAAGCATATTGTCTGACAAACGTTATGCCTAGCCATTTTTCCATGGCGTTGTTTTAAAGTGGTATGCGTCGCATCTGCGCACATGCTGGTGTTGCGCGTACTAGTCCGTGACAAAACACTTGATCTTCAAAACAATATTGCGTTCTCTAGCTACACCCTGTTCACAAATCTATGTCACTGTTCGTTGTTCGAATACGACATTAATTTGCAGGGGACATGCAACGAAAAATTTAAATACATTTAATAAAATAAAAAACCCCTTTTTGCCCCATTACAAATGATTCCTCTAAATCATCAGGATACTGTTTAACAAGGTGCTCTCCTGCTTTCCTCAAGTTGTTATGTTTTAATTCGTCAATTTCGCTTACAACCTTGAACATTTCGTTTATTTCAACATATGCATTCCTCTGTTTTCCAGTTCAGATACGTTAGATTGTTGATAATAATGATGAACACATCATCATGGGGGTTTCTCTTGACCTGAGGCTTGTCCTATTTATATGTTATTATTTTTTTATCAATGAGTCGTATAACTGTACCATGGATCTCACGTCAATGTCAATACTTTGTAATTTTTTATTCGTGTCATTGAGTCTTTGAAGTATGAAACCCCATAATTCTGCCATGAAGGCAGTTTCTAGGCTGTTCATTTTTGTGATTAGATTTAGGTGACTGGCAAAGAATGTTTTGCCAGTTATTTCGCAGTGCTTGGCAATTGTCATCTCATGCAGACCATCGTGTAGAGCTGAGGTTCTTCAGTGTAGAATGTTGGAGTTGAAGTTCTGGTTCATCCATGACAGACACTGGGTTTTGAAGTAATTTCCCACCTGCTGGTAGATGAACTAAAAAAGTTGCACAATTCTTGGAAAAAAATAAAAAAATTATAGCCCACATCACAACATTCAGCTGCATATGTTCCCACAAGATTGAGTGAGTGAGCAGAACAAGGAATAAATTCAGCGTGACTATTCAGTTCTTTGATAAGAGTTTGGAGACCTGAATATACTCCGGACATGATATTCGCATTGTCATACGACTGTCCCCGACAATTTTTATGTCCAAGTCATGAGAGTTAAGGACTTTACAAAGAGCATCAAACATTTCTACTGCTTTGTGGCCTGTATTGGGAAGAAATGTCAGAAACCTCTCAACAGGTGAACCATCTTTTTTAACATGCCTGATAACTATAGCTAGTTGGTCTGTATGTGAAAGATCAGGTGTAGAATCAACAATTAGTGAAAAGTACATAGTTTTTTAATTTCAGAAGTAATCTGTAACTGCTTTAGCTATGATAAACAAAAATTCTTCAGCAATATTTGATGATAAATGAGAAGTTTACTACTACCAGGGTGGCCAAACTTGGCTATATAAGAAGCAAGGAACGTATAAAACTCTGCTATAGCTTCAAGTAACATGATATAGTTGACATTGTGACTACCTCCAAACTTTTCTTCATGCCCATGCAATGACATGCCGCATGATGCTAATGCTTTGACTACAATGACAACATGATGAAGAACATTCTTCCAATAATTAGTTTCCGGTTCCAACTGTTCTGCCAACTCTTTGTTTGTGGCCTGTTAAGTGCCTTCTTTCATTAACTGTGGCATGACTGTTCCTATGGTTTTTTTGTGCTCTTTAAGTTTAGGAACACCGTTCTTCCAGTCATTAAGTCCTCCTGCAGAAAACTTTGTCCTTAGAGCTGTTTGACTTGAAAACAGTAAACAGACACCACAAAAAACACAACCAGTGGTTTCAGAATAAACTAGCCAGGTTCGAGGTAATGCTTCACCATTAGCAAGTCTATGCTGAAACATATTTGAGGTAAGGTATCTTCAGCCATCACTATATTCCCTCTTTAATTTTTTAAAGTCCGCACTAGTGTTCTGTTTAAATCCAAACTTTGCTATATAATTGCATGTGCTCTCATTCACTTGCCAATTAATAGGATCATAATCTAAGACCTTCCCTACCTAACTTAATGATACTGCATCATGATTTTTGACGTAAACTGGCTCTTCATTATTCAAAAATGAAGTTTCCTCCACAACGGACCTTTCTGGCTGAACACTGAACAGTATCTTCAAATTCACTACTATCACACTTATTGTTGGTATTACTAGAATGTCTCGATTCCTTAAATATTAGGCTTGCCTCTGTTTCTGGAATCAACCCACAATTCGGTATTGCATGGACAGATCTACACTTAGACTTAATTTGATCTGGATTCCCCACTACTAAAATCTCTCAATGATCACTTTCAGTAGTTTTTTCACAAGCACTGTTTACACTAGTGGTACCAACATCACTAACTTCAAATCAGAACTTCCACATGCTTGGGGTTGCTCATCACTAACGCTACATGATTTGAATAAACTATCAATTTTATGGGTTTTATTTATGATAATTTCCATTTCAGCTTCTTTTTCTTTCTTCAATTTTAAATATTGTCTGCCACTTAATTGCTTTCTTCCATCACACATTTTCTAAAGATTCACACTAAAAACACTGTTTATAATATTTTAAAAGTTCTTCATTATCTTCACTGATATTATACAGATAGAAACTTTGTGTCTTAAATTTTAATTCAAATTAAGTTAGAAAACTTTCACCTAGTCTAAGATCAGTCTGATAGATGAACATGAATGACAGACACACATGTGGTATGGTGGTATGATAGAGTAACAGAATTACACGTAAATTAGTATTATTTAGTGATATTTTCTGTTTTGCATAAAAATGAAAATAAGTACCGTCAAGTAACCTCAAAATTGTGTCCACTACTCCATGTTCTGTTAAATAATGTTTTAATATTACACGTTTTACAATGAATAGTAGTATAAATACCAATCAATAATAATAAACCACGTGCACAAAAGCAACTGTTAATGATACTCCCAATGTTTTGTCTGCAATCTGAATCAAGGAACTAAAGAATAATAACAGAAGGAAAATGTATTAATAAGTAGACAGACACAAGAGGGGGCAGTGGTGGAGTAAAGATAAAGGATCGGTCGACTTGGACTTTACACAGAAGTACACACCATGCCAAAAATTTATGCGGTGCCAGTCAGGGTTGGGTACGAAATTATGCTATGCTCACAGTCTATGACTGTTAGCAGTTAGTGGCAGCTATTGACATTCACTCATATCAAATTACAGAGTCGGTAAAGGATTTTCGCAATCTGAATGTAAACAAATTAATAGTTAAATAATTAATTAATATAATGGAATTATCACATTGATATATGTAAATGTAATTATGAAAAAACGATGTACTTCATATACATCAGAAGAAAATGACGAACTATTCTCTTTATGTAACAAGCCTGGTTACTAATGTTTTTAGAAGTTTCTTATCATACTGGGATGAAATAGAGAGGCATTTGAAACATCTCTTAGGTGTAAATACAATATAACGGCCATCAAATTTCACCTTTCAAAAATTTGCTGCCCCTAGAGGCGTAGCTAGGGGGGGCCAAGGAGGGCAGCCCCCGGCGGCATATCCAGGAGGGCGGCAAAGTGAGCGTAGACTTGAAAAAATTGTTTTCTGTTTATAAAAGAACAAACAACATGTTTCTTTGATATGACTATTGCTTTCATAAAAGAAGCATAACCAGCCAGCTTGCTGTTGCTATACCTTGCACAATAAACAGTAATAGTCAATTACAAATTACGCTGTAATAGAGGCTCTTTGTCCCTCTCTATACAATACAGTATTTCATTCTCCGTGTTCATTACGCTTTAGTTGGCGACGAATGTTTAATCTATGCGGTCTCTTATCTCGGTGTTTTTAAACAGTGCATTCTGTTTTAAATGAGTTTTGTTATCATGCATGCGAGTGATGAGTAGACATTAAGTCAGTACGGTTTTTTATCAGTGTTCATGCTTTTATTCACTTGCTGTCTTCAATATTTTTACGACTTTGTAGTGAGTTGTTGTGCCGCAAAGGAAAACTTATAATCGTACCAGTATTAGCTTGTGTAGATATTCTTCATTGTTATTCGTATACAGGCAAATGTATTATTTGTAAACATATAAAAAAACATTACATGGGCTACGTATGTGCAGTTCTCCTGGTTCGATGCAGCGAACGTGTTGATTATCAGTTGTTTATGAGTACCTTGAGTGTGCGGATTGTTTTTGGTTTGTGCGTTTTGTGGCTATATCTATAATACTTCACGTGTATGTCATCATACTAATACAATTATTGAAAATCAATTTTTTTGAATTTTATTTGAAGCTGATATGAAACGAAGTAAACTCAGTGGCGCCCAGTTTCGGAAGAGGAGGGAAGAAACATTAAGTGCTACAACAAGTTCGAAAGAGTTTATGAAGTTTTTTAATAAATACAGTAAAGTTAACGATGTGAATACTTCAAACTGTGAAAGTGTCAAAGTACATTTACAAGATTCAGTTGGTTCTAGTACCATGGTTGATGTTGCATCGTGCAGTATTGAAATTACAGGCGATGAAGGACAGAGCATTACTAGCAACAATGTAGACCGTGTTCTCGGTGCTGCTGTACAAGATATGGGAGTTTGGCCAAGCGAGATATCTCAATCCTTCCGAGATATAATGGTGAATATAGGAACATATCAGTTGCAGAACAAGGACATCCATTTTCCTGAAGATGAAGATGGACGATCCTTAAACAAGTACTGGTTTGATAAAACCTTGCAAAATGGCGAAAAGATAAATCGCACTTGGATGTGTTTTTCTCCAACTAACAAATCTCTATTTCATTTCTGTTTCACTTTATTTCCACAAAAAAACTATCAAAGAAGCCAGTTCAATAGTGAAAATGGGTTTTCGTCGTGGCGAAAGTTATATCCTCGTATTCAGGATCATGAAAATAGTCCTGCTCATCGGTCTGCGTTTTTGGAATGGAAGGAATTGGAACGTTCTTTAAACAGAGGGAGACTTACTGATGATCTGCTTCAGGAACAAATGAGTAAAGCAGCTAAGACATGGAAAGAAATCCTCGAACGGGTCGTTGCCACAGTACAAACTCTTGCAGAACAAAATCTGGCACTGAGAGGACATCGAGAGTCAATTAATAACCATCCAAATCCTGGAAACTTTCTGGCTTTCTTACACACTTGGCTAAATTTGAATGTGTTATGAGATCTCATCTGGATTCAGTCTCTTGTAAATCTGGGTATATATTGTATCTTTCGTCAACTATTGAAAATGAAATAATAAGCCCGTTATGAGAAAGAGTGCGCAAATATATTATTACTGCATGTAGGAAGGCAAAGTACGAGTACTTTAGTATTATATTTGACACAACAACAGATGCTGCACATGTAGAAAAAATGTCTCAGATTATAAGAGATGTTGTAATTAAATGCAATTCTGTTGATATCAAGGAAGCCTTTATAGATTTTAATCCATTAGAGGTTAAAACAGCGGAAGGGATCACAGAAGCTATTTCAAGTAAACTTGAAAGAGATGGATTGAATCTTAGCGATTGCAGAGGGCAGTAGTATAACAATCAAGCAACAATGACTCGTATCCATTCAGGAGTTCAGAAGAGAATATTAGATTTGAATCCACTAGCTGTGTTTGTTCCCTGTGACAACCATTTACTTAACTTGGTTGGTGTTCATGCAGCTCATGTAAATGTTTAGGCAGTAACATTTTTTGGGACAGTTGCACGTTTATTCACCTTTTTTCCTGTTCCATTCATAGATGGAGTGTTCTTAGAGACTTCATAAATATTACTCTAAAAGGCATTGTGATACCAGGTGGAGTTCAAAAGCAGACGCGGTGAAAGCAATATCCACTCAGCTGGATGAAGTGATCGCTGCACTGGAGAAAGTGAGGGATACACCAACTGAAACAATTGATACGAGGAAAGATGCAGCATTAATAATTAATGCGATAGAAAACTTCAATTTTGTGACCTTGCTCTTTTTCTGGACAGATATTCTGTCTTCTATGGGCAAAATCCAGAAAATCTTGCAGACCAAAGGAATAAGCTTTATTCAAGCATTGACACTTCTGGAGAAGCTAACGGGCAAATTACGTATTCTGGTGTATCTTGTAGTTATTCAACAAGTTGTGTCAAAATATGATGAAATTGAAAATATTTGTCAATCAATTGATCATAGTCCACAACTTTATAAAGAATATCTAATAAATAAAATAAACCTCCGCTCAACAGTCCGTTAAGGACCAAGGCGTACCGCGCGGCATTTGTGTTAGTGTGACGGTGTATGGCTAGTACTCCGCGCCACCGCTTATTCACAGCCAGGAGGCGGCGGCGCTGTTATCTCAGCGCCTACTCAGTTCTGCCTCATGACGCTGAGTGCACGCCGTACGGAGCCTCCGCCGGGAATTGAACCCGGGACCACGAGCGCATCAATCGCCCGCTTTAGCCACTAGACCACCTGGAGGCTCTATAAAGAATACCAAGGCAACATAAACTAGTGTATGGTAAACACTAAGTTTAATGTGAAGTGTGTGCAGCACCTTTGACTATGATATTATGCTTTGCACTGCACTTCTATGAATGGATTAACAAGAATCACTGCATACATTTACAACTACTGATTAGAGATGAAGCAACTATTACCTGCGTTGGGATCAACCCGAACTTACTGATGCTTAGTGGATCCAGATTTTCAGTCAATATGTGGTCAATGTGTAGACCTAATAGGTATCCAGTTGATTGGAGTTTTCTTATTAAAAAATTGCACTACACAACAAAGATAGCGAGAAAATTTACTATTGGTAATTTTCCCCTTGTAAAAACAAAATAATAATGTTTTTTAACATTTTAGCTTTTTTGTAAATAAAACATCTGATATTTTGAGTTGGATTCAGAAATGTAACATTTTCATTACCATGTCAGATTTAATAAAAGCCAAATTTCTCAATCTTTTTTTTCACTAACGTTATTCACGACAATTTTTTCAGAATAAGTTCTCTACAAACCTAACTAAAAAAATTTCGTTGTTTACTAGTAACAAAATTCCTGTATGCTAAACCTACGATATCGTGTTTTTTAATTCAAATTGTTAATACTTTTCAGCAATGGTTCTGCAAAATACTAAAGACATATCCCTGGAATACTTTTCTTTTAATATCTCAAGTCACACAACATACGGAGCCACTAACGTTTTCCACAATTTGTCTTCCGGGAATTTTCATAATGGATTATCACTCCTTCGGGAACAGATATATGGGTTAAAAATTTCCTTATTACAACTCGAAAGAAAAGCATTTCCAGATCTATGTTTACATAAAATTTTAAAAATTATTTTTAACTTTAGAATCACCACCCGAAATACTTCCTTTGCTCACCAAACACTGTGTGTGTGTGTGTGTGTGCGCGCGCGCGCGCGCGCGCGCGATTCTGTTTGTGCAAATTTTAAAAGATCACTAATTTTCTAACAAACTAAAATCAAGATATTCTTTCACCTCACATTCGTTTGAAGAAGAAAGTAACGAGAATAAATGCGAACAGTGTGTCCAGGGCGACACTACACTCTGACCAGTCATTTTTCTTTTAATAATTTGGTTCAAAAATATAAAATAAAAGCAGGCGTTTAGAACATCCCCCAACACACCTGCACACTATTTAGCACCGCATGTTCCTGAGAAGAGCAGTAAAAATCGACCCTTAATTAACATACAAATCGCGTTCTCAGACCGTAATTCCCGGACTATACATAAACAGCGGGAGGGGAGTTCGGTTGGATGGAGGAGGGTAAAGGAGGTCATAATAGGGTGTGTGTACGTGATGTAAATGTACCATCAAACAGCCCGAACGCTTAGATGTTTCCCTGTTCAAGGCAAAATTAAGTTTTTTTAATTCGTATTGAATGTCTGGGGTACCTGTTATAAGTTGAAGATTATAAGCCGATGTTGATTATATAATCCAGGAGGCGGTATCGTCCATGTGCCCCAACGATGATCGTTTGTGTAACGTTGAAAATAATGGTGTGGGGCTCGTAGGCTGTTCGAACATTATCCTAATGATACTAACGCTTTACGAATGCTTAGATCAGAAGCAGGTGATGGATCAAATGTTCAGGACGGTGCTGGGATATTAAACACGGGCGACTGAACACGGTAAGCTAGACAAATTTGCATGGGAGAGTCGGAGAGTCCCTATATTTAGGAAACAGTTTTTAGCAAGAACGGAATAAGTTGGTAAGTACTAATATGTTTTGATATACTGTTATTGTGTGGTGCATGCATAGAAATATCTCTGTTTATCATCATTCGCCTGACTGCGATACACCAGCTCCTATGACATAGTCAACAATCTCTGCCTTCCATTCGATTCACTGCACCAATCATCTACAATCTTATTTTGCCTTCTCGTTATAATTTTCCAGAAACTTCTCCTTCCTCCCATTATTTACACATCCCTTTTATTTGTTACTATCTCCTACATCACATTTCAAATGCGTCTATTGCTCGTATTTTGACTTTCCCTACTCTACGGATTTTCCATTGTGCTGTGTCATGCTCCGAAATACATGCTGTAAGCAACTTCAGGCATTTGATATTGCAGTGAGGTTTAAGAATTTAAGTGTAATGGAGAATGGTAAACGTTATCATACAAGAACTTATTATGCGGAGACGAAATTATTAATGGTGATGAGATAATAATTTGTTTTCTTTTGATGGCATTGTGGCATTACGATAGTGCTGTATTTCGTTTGAGTGTTTAATTTTTATCCTATATTTGTATGTTCAGTTTTCGTTAAGTTCTTCTTTAAATTATGTAAAACCTTACAACTAACGCAGGGAGGCGAAAAGTTAAATAACAATAATTTATGAAAATTACTATTAGCATACTTCCAGACCTACAAGACTAATTTACTTGGCTGGACTACAGCATTGAAAAGTCTTATACAAAGAAACACTCCAGCCACTGAACAAAATGATCGTGAAGTATGCCTGTCAACGTATATTTGTGTTGGATCAGAAATCGTCATTTGTTCAACCCGTTACTCTAGTGTATGAATGGACGTTAAACAATCCGTTTAAAAGACATACTGTAAACAGTGCTTTTAATTAGATTACGAAATTCACAGTACGTCTGTTTGGTATCCCAGATTATGGCTTTAATGAGTAGCAGTGGCGTAAATACGGGGGGGGGATAGAGGGGATCAATCCCCCCCAAAGGAAATAAATAAATAAAAATTATTAATTATGAGTGACAGAATCCTAGGTAAAGTAATAATTTTGATAAAAATAAACTTAAGACGTTTAAATAAAGGGTTGTTTCCCTAATCAAACGTCTTAACTTTATTTTTATCAAAATTATTAGTGTACAAGTCCAAAACAATAAAATCGAACTTTGTGTTTTTCAAAATTCCCGCCTTATATAAAAATCCCTCCTTAAATAAAAATACTTACAATTACCTTTTTTACCCAAAAGTTACATAATTCCTTCGTTAAGAAATAAATCGCAGCATAAACAACTAATAAACGACTTTGTTTACAAGTCCAAAACAATAACATTGAACTTTGTGTTTTTGAAAATTCCCTCCTTCGAGCCGCAGCCGCAGGGTCGCAGCCGCAGAGGAACCCGCACATGTGAAAGCACTCTTAAGCCTGCAGTGCCATTCGGTCATTGTACTTGTCACGTGATATTCGGCCAGCGAATACTAGGCAAACCTAACCTCTTTAGTCCAGCGCAGTGGTTGATATTGAGAAGTTCAGCGTCTGCGTTGATACCGTACTGATTTGTGTTTGTGCAAGTGTAATTTTTATTTATTTTATTTTTTCAGAAGTTCGTTTTTGCTTTGTGGAATTATAACACTGTGGTCTAACTATTTCGCTCTAGAACAATGTCAGGTAAACGAAAAGTCCAGTGTTTAATATTTGATCTTTTTAAGAAAAAGACAAAAGAAGACGATTCTTCAAATGTAGAGGAGAGTGGGGGAATGGTGCGCAGCGGGTAATCGTGCGCATCAATATTTTTGATATTTCCAAGCATGTGGGACATCTCTGAATGGTGCCACAACCAAGCGGCAGATTCGCCAACTACTGTGCCACGCCAACCACTCCCGCCAAATCATTTTTGTAGGTATGTGAGTGTGAAACATTATAGTGTAGTGCACGTTGTTATTTTCACTCTCCAGATTTTAGGAAGGTAAGCCTCAAATATTTCTCTGTATGGATTAAACTAAGTATATTTATAAATGGCAGTTTCTGCTTTGGTGTTTGGTGCAGTTAGTTTTGTGTTTAAGGCAGTATTTCTGTAAGTTTTAAGCAAAAATAATTTACAATGCGCGATCGGGTTATGGTGTGCAGCAGTGCGCACAATTCCCCCCCCCCCAAGCAATCTTATGGCGACAGTTAACATTAATTCCCCCTTTCGTTTCTTTGTTCCCAGATGCCTAGAAACTATGTCAGAAAAACAAAAATTAACTCCTATAACCAGGATAACTTATTCAAGGCTCTTGACGCAGTGAGAAAAGATGGAAGAAAGATAAGGGAGGTGGGAAGATCGTTTGGTATTCCAGAATCAACTTTAAGAAAAAATTTGATATTAGATCGTCCTCAGTGCCCACGACTAGGAAGAAAGTCCGTGTTTTCGCCAGAGATCGAGCTAGAGCTGAAAGAATATATATTAAAACTTTGTACTTGCTTTACGGCTTAACTCCAAAGAACTGCGCAGGTTGGCTTTTAGATATGCTGAGAAGAAAAATATTTCTAACAATTTTAACAAGAATCTAGGGTTAGCCGGTAAAGACTGGTTATATTGTTTTTTGAAAAGACATCCCAGTGTGAGGCTTCGTCAACCACAGGGAACTAGTCTCAATAGAATTGCTGGTTTTTGTAAAGAAGAAGTGCAGTTGTTTTATTCAAACCTTGAAGCAGTGATGCAGAAGCACAAATTCCCTGCCCACAGAATTTATAATCAGGACGAGACTGGCTTTACCACTGTACAGAAAAAGTGCCCTAAGATATACGGATCAAAAGGGGTAAAAATAGTGGGAGCTGTTACCTCGGCAGAGCGAGGAAGAAATATTACAGCCATTTTTACCATGAGCGCTTCTGGACACTTCCCTCCGCCTATTCTTGTCTACCCTCGCACCAGAATGTCACCTCTTCTTGGAAGAAATGGCCCTATCGGCGCTGTTTATCTCTGCTCAAAAAACGGATGGAGCAACTCTGATATATTCCTTCAGTGGCTCTCGCACTTTAAGAACCACGTTCACCCTACCGAGAACGACCCGGTTTTACTTGTTTTGGACAATCACTCTAGTCACATATCGATTGAAGTGTTTGAATTTTGTCGAAACAACTTCATTCATATGGTTTCCCTTCCACCACATACTTCCCATAGACTCCAACCACTGGACCTTACATTTTTTGGCCCATTGAAGAACGCTTTTTATAGAGAGTGTGATTTCCACCTGACATCTTCTGGCCACACAAAAATCCAAGAATACGATGTGGCGGAGCTTCTTAACAAATCATTTGTTAAAGCTGCTAGCATAAGCAATGCTGTTTCGGGGTTCAGAGTATCTGGGATTCATCCATTTCATCCAGAAAAATTCTCTGATAAAGATTTCGAGGCTGCAAGTGAAATTGTGGATCAGCAAATTTTAGTAGACGTAGATGTTTCTGCTATTCCTGAGACTCCTGATTCTGCCAAACGTCCTCCTGACACACCTCAAAACAACATAGATGAAAGCACTGAACCACCTGCAGCTTCCGAAGAAATTGGCACAGTCAACACAAACCTGTATGATAACCCTATCCCATCTACATCAAAAGATAATTCTTTTTTTGTTTTTGCTCAATCTATCACTAAAAACAATCCAAGATCTACGGAGGGAAAAGCTAGGCCTAAGCCTCGTGAAAAACAACACTCAGAAATATTGACAAGCACTCCAATCAAGGTAAAACTTGAAAATGCCAAAGAGAGACGAATCATCAATGAAGAAAAGAAAAAGAAAGAAAACTCGTAGCACAGCGTTTAGGTTTTGAGGATAAAATTCAAAAAAAGAAAATGAAGATGGCCAAGAAAGAAAAAAAGCCTAGATCTACCAAATTGAAGAGGAAAATAAAAATAGAAGAAGAGTCATCTGACGAATGTGATAATAAGTCTATTGATTATAAAAATCTTTGTCAAGATGATGAATTTGAATTGAACTTGGGAACTACTGCTATAGAAAAGACCACTGACGAAATTCGCAATATTTGTGGAGACATCGGGAAAGACCGTGAATTATGGTTCAGATGTGTCTACTGTTCATCGTGGAGCCACGCTGAGTGTTCTGGTGCAGATTCAGCTGTCGATTATATCTGTGAATATTGTAAATATTAAATTTAAGATTTGACAAATGTAGGCCTATATTAAATTCATTTAACGTATTGTGCCTAAAACCCAACAATTTAATACTGCAAAGATTTTGTACTTTTATAAGCATATCAACTGTATTGTAAAATAAATGATTGACTGATAAGACTTGTTAAAATTCATTAATGTAACCTAACCCCTGTTGCGCACCATTACCCAACCATATGCACATGATTACCCCACTGGGTGGGTAAATGTGCGCAAGTGCATGTTTTTATCTTATGCAACATATCTTGTTGTTGGTTTGTCATTTCCTGGTAACTTTTTTCCTGACAAACTACATTAACTAAAGAAGTGTTTTACGTAGTTATTATTAATTTTTATCTTAAAGTGTTATCTTGAGAACAGTCTATACTTAGGTGCGCACCATTCCCCCACTCTCCTCTACTAAGTAAACCAAGTGTTTCCTAGTCTTCAATCAGAAAGTTTACCTCCGTCGGGTCTCGTAAGTAGGCCTACTGTGAGTGAGGTTAAACCGATTGAAGTAACGCCTGTGAATCACGGAAAGTCGTTTAGTCCTTATGACATAGGGCTGTTTTTACATAAACCAGTGCCAGACGAAGAAAAAATAACCATCCTTCAGAACTTTTGGCAGCCCTCAATCACGTACCAGTTTCCTGTTTTGGAAAAGTTCCAATAACGTAAGTTGAAATTTCAGTTTTTATGGTTTAACGAGTTTCCTTGGCTAGTGTACTCGGAAAAAGAAGAGGGAGCTTTCTGTAAATATTGTTTCTTGTTTGCTAAACATGGGGCAGGTGTAAACAGCCAGGAGCTTGGTTCTTTAGTTAAACACAAATTCACAAATTGGAAAAAAGCTAAAGAGATTTTTAGGAATCACTCTTGTACAAATTATCATAACAACAGTGTGATTGACTTCAAAAATTTGAAGAAGACCCTAGAAAATAAGTCTGTTATGATTGTCAATTAACTGGATAGTGCACGTCATGCTGCAGTAATGAAAAATAGGCACAATTTTAAACCTGTTATTGAAACTATTGTGTTATGTGGGTGGCAAGAACTTGCCCTAAGAGGCTACAGAGACTCTGGAAATATTGAAACAACTTTCAAGTGCGCGGATAAAAATGAAGGGAACTTCAGAGCTCTCTTAAGATATAGGAGCCGAGGGGACAAAGAGTAATAATATTAAAGTAATATATAACTTTATAAAGACTGGTTTTCAATCTTGTGTACAAATATTTAACTATCATACTCCTTTACTTACAAACTTATTTTATACAAGATTTTGCTACTCTATAACTTAAACAAACTGTTTAGTGTGTGTCAGTAAAATCTAATATCTAGCACAAATCGTTTATGATAGTTTCTCTTAAAACTAGCACCAGTAGGCTCTAAAATGTTGATTTGACAGGTCAATTTTCCAAATTTTTCCGGGGGAGGACCCCGGACCCCCCGGTAGAGTCTCCTACAAACTAGACGGTCCCCCCCAAAAGCTAATCCTATTTACACCACTGATGAGTAGTTCTCATAATCGGTAATTTAATTTTTGTTCCATACTTTCTCTTAGGTCATTGTCGAACAATTAATTTGAGGCCGCATAATTTTCTTATCATTATGCAATATGCGTTTCTAAATTGAGGTTAGTAAATGATTCTTTAAGTTACTTGAATGCAATGTGTGCTGTATAATTTTACACGGCTATGCTTGAAATTCCATTTGATTGGACTGGTTATAATCCATTTGTGAATGTTAAGGAAACGCCAAAGTTATGTTTTATTGTAATGTTGAGTGCAGACTCCATAAACATGGCAATCGAACCTATTTACACTTACTACCAAATAATATTAAAAGCAACTCAGTTATTCTTACTTGGCTAGATGTCGTTTGTAACACATAAACTATCATTGAAAACATTAAACAAACTTAGATCATTAAGAGGAAGGCTTCAGAATAACAGATTTTGTAGTATTTTTTTGTGAGCACATTTGGCAGTATAATTCTAAAAAAAGTAGGCTATATGAATTTGGAATGATTTATAAGTTGACAGGCAAATACCGAGAATGTTTGGCAAACCTGAAAACAAAACAAAAATTATTGGAATTGGAATGAAGTCTATGGTAAGATTAAAATTATTTAATAAGGATTTACGCTCCCAGATTGTTTTGCTTTCCAGCACTTTCCCAAAATCGCTCCCACAAAAACTACGACACCCCTGAATCATGTAGGCTATACTGTTACATAAAGCTGACGATTCTAGTCACTTAAATGTTTTCTCTCAATTAACTTAACGTGTAAAAATTGTAAACTTTCACTTACACTATACACTTACCATGAGATGCTCCTGATTTGTGTATAGGCTAAATGGTATTACGTAAACTATGTAGAATAAAATAAAAGAGGAAAATCAGATTCTCACAAAGCTGGCCTACTCACATTTTGTAACCTCTGAACTTGTTTCTGTAGATCAGTGTTTTGTATAGTGAGTTCCGTGTTCTTTTCTAAAACGCGCACTAGTTGATCCTCCTGTCAACAAAGGAAAAATTAAACATTTCAGTATTCATATTAATAAACTATCAATGTCAAAAAATTCCCTAAAAGTAAAATCCCTTGCTACCCTTTCTATAAAATGGTTACGACTGTTTTCACGGTATAGTTTAATAGCGTGCGTTGCTTTTGAAAACTACGCTGTTTATAGTATCGTAATAAACTACAAGCGTCTCTGGCACACTTCACAAACATCTCTGTTTCTTTCTCTGGAGCTATGACTATGCTGAGCCTTCTCTATGATATGTCACTATAGATTTAACAAACGTCATAAGTCGTAAGAAGACTTGGTAAAGTTAATACAAATTTTTAACTGATTAAAGTTAAAGTTAATACCCCCCAAAAATAACTAAGTTAAAGTTAAAGGCTTTTACAACAAAAGACTGATTAAAATTAAGGTTAAAATAAAATGAACTAATTAAAAGTTAATACTTTTTTTTTTGTATTATTGTTATTGCGCAAACTACATTGGTTGCTGAAATAATTAAAATCAAATTATAACAACTAATTAATGAGTTTATAGGCAACTTTAATTATTCTTAACTTTACAGTTATTACTAAAAACTTATTCGATTTATTTTAATAAAAGCTGAATTTCAAAATTTGTGTAATTTTCCTAGCCTGTCCCCTAATATGAATACAGCAGTACTGAACGTGTTTCACAGTGGGCACACTTTCCAAATAATCTCTTCAGGTCTCCAACATCTTTTGCTTCATGAAAATACCTGACAAGCTCAACCTCTGCCATTTTAGCTGCTTCTATCACTCCCACCTTCATATTTAATAAATCTATGTTTTACTTGTCTTGCCGAATGTATTTGTAGACAATACAATGTATTTATAGACAATCTATATATTTAATATCTATACAGAAATGGAAATTGGACGCCACCAACGGATTATACTTGGGGAACGGATTTTATTTAAATATTTTAATGTATGCAGACGATCTTGTGATCATCCAAGAGAATGAAAATGACTTCCAAAGGTGGTTTTTTTATCTTACTGACATTTTTTCAGATTACGATCAAACCATTTCCTTATCCAAAACAAAGTTATGGCTTTTTCTGGGGCAAAACATATTAACACAAAGATTGTCATACAGGACTGGGTAATAGAACAGGTGCCAGATTTCAAGTGTCTAGGGTGTAGCATCACATACCAAGATCATAAGGAGGTTGAAAGGAAAATTAATCTCTCCCAGTCGCTTTGTGGCTGTATAATTAAACATTTAAAGAAGAAAACAAGTAAAAAGACGCAATTGAAATATTATAATGTAATGGCTATACTTCAACTACTGTATGGTAGTGAGACTTGGATTACAAAAGGCCAAAGATATATCTAGAATAAAAGGAGCGGAAATGAGGTTCTTGAGGGCTGTAAAGGATTGGACCAGGAGAGATCTTATCAGAAATTATCATATTAGAATGGAGCTAGGCATAGCTGAAAGCTTAAATGAGAAAATCTCCCGGTACGAAACGGAGTGGTGGTTAAACGTAGATAGAATGGATCCATCTAGATTTTCAACAAGAGCCCTTGACTATTATCCAAGGGGGAAGAGAAGTATGTAAACACCCCATAAGCGATGGTTGGATGGCTTCCATTGAGACTAGACAGGCTACTATTAAAGGATTATGACGACGCCAATGTTACAACGTGAGTCAGAAAGCATATTTGGTCTTTAATTTCTAAATTAGTTTTCCAAAGTGGGAAGTATTTAAACGATCATTACTTGAACACGTTATGAACAACAATATCCAATAATTCAGCATTCCTTTTATAAAACATTTTTGTAGGCAACTTAAAACGCAGATACTTAATAGAGAACTTTTAGCAATTTTGTACACTTTCTATAGGCTAACTACATCCCCGTTTCACGAACCTTTTTAATTTTCTTCCTAACTGGCCGTTTTTAACTAACGTTCAAATTTTAAACGAAGATTACCATTCGTCTTCTTTTTTCCGGACATGTCCTCTTGGTGAAAGATAAAATTTCTGTCCAGGAAAACGATAAAAACAATTGTCAAATTGTCAAGTCGGGGAATTTGACAAATTGTTTATACATGGGAAGTGGAAGAAATTTCAACAATGAAAACGTAGACTGTAATTTAAAATTTTTAACGATAGTTGTTTTTGTTTGCTATTCCTCCACGCAATGCAAATATTTTCACGAAATCAGCGGCTTTGAACAAAGGAAACTAAGAAATTTGACACGGATTCTGTTAATGGCATTTTGTTTGTGTAGTAGAATTACAGAAATGTTATAATGAATAAAGAAAGAAAGAAAGAAAGCAATAAACAACTATACAAACCGAGCATATTAATCAAAAATATAAGTGGGAACAATATAGACCATAAATAGCACAAATATAACCCGACAATAATAGTGTTATTGAAGAGTACGAAAAATTTGTAAGATTTAGTTATACATATGTATGTTAATGCTCGTTATTTCAATGGCCGTTTCACTAACACCCGTTTGGTCCCGGTTCGTAAACGCTCGTTTAGACGTAGCATTCTGCTACGATAATTGTCAATGCTGCTTCTGTTTGTATAAGAAATTGTTTATTATAGGTCTATAATTACAATTTATCAGGCCTATAGAAGGAGTTTTTAATTTCCCGTTTCACGAGCCACTGATAATTTTTTTTCCTTTTTTGTGTATTATTATTTGTTGTGTAAATTTAATAAATATTTCCTGTAATTAAAATTATTTCACTTTTAGTTTGGTTTTTGTAGTTTGTGTTTGTTCTATTCTTTACGTTTAAAAATATTACAACAAATTTTGAAAAAGGCTTAACAAAGGTTTTATGCATTTTCGTATATTAAGCTTTGTGTTTGCATTTGTTTGCAAACAACACCGATCGTTCAAACTAAATTTTCTGAATAAAATAACCGACCAAATACATATTTTATTTAATGAGTAATTAAGAACATACATCAAAGCCAGAAAATTTTAAATTTACCTACAGCTGTTTTAATGACCGTTATTTACTTCTCTGACCAAAAATCTTTCCATTAACAAACGATTTTAAGGCCTGTTAACTTTAATGGAGCTTCATGAAACAGGCTATCTCTCGTTAACCTTTAACGAGTGATTTATCGGGCGGTCACTTCTTAATGGAGTGTGTGCGGGGCGGGGTTACATGGTGTGTGTGTGTGTGTGTGTGTGTGTGTGTGTGTGTGTGTGTGTGTGTGTGTGTGTACAGGCTATAATCTGACGCCCGATAACTCATAAAATGCGTAAGTTTTTGGCCACAAATGCATGTGTTCATATGGACAATTTGAATTCACACGTTTAATTGGCGCAATTGAAGCACACTGAAGCCCCGCAATTGGCGGAATTCGCCAGCTTCAATTCTGCCGTACTTGACCGCGATCGCTGCCACAGTGTGCTAGAGGACTCGGTCACAACGGGAGTTAAGAAAGAAGTGTCGTTGTCTTCTTGCCTGGGATAGAGTCAGGCATAATTAAAGAGTAGACAGGAAACCACCCCTACCAGCCGGGCGTTCCCAAGGAGACAAAGGAGACCTAACGGTGAACCCAGTCCAATGTCTGTTGACGGATTAGGATTTTCTGGAAGAAACTTCCTCCAACATCGTCCTCAAAAAGATTTTGGCTAGTCTTCCTCTTGGACAGCCAAAAATTAACTCGTTAATTCTTAAATCGTTAGCCAAAAATTTAACGATATAACGAGTAATTTTATAATTTATCAATTTAGTTAAAAAGTTAACCAATTTTTTTACGATTAAATTTTTAAATCGTTAATCCCAAGTTGGTAGTAAGCGTACTAGATACAGTCAATAGTGTCTTCTTTACTGAACACATTTTTTTAGTGTCAATAGTGTTAGCGAATGAAACTTAAAATTTGTATTTATGTTTTGGGGGGGGGAGACAGATTAAAGTAGTTATAATATTAGAAGTGGAGACTTAAAACGCACCAAAAAAAAAAAAAACACATCAAAGAACAGTTGACAATAATAAAGAGCATAGTTTATGGAGACTCAGATTATAACTCTAGTAAAAATCTATTTTCCTATAGGTTTTGAGGTTCTGGGACGGGTTAGACTGTGCTTGCGTTAATACGTTTCAGTAGGCAGGTACGAATCTCAGCTATCGCGGTTTCTTTTTATTTAAGGATTCTGTTTTGTGATTCGGATGTAACGCTCTAACCAAACGCTGAAGTATTTTACATTGTCCGTTAGTTCAAGAAAATTTTGCACTACATTCAAATCACTAAAACTACATGATTTGAATAAACTATCAATTTTATGGGGTTTATTTATGATAATTTCCATTTCAGCTTCTTTTTATTTTTTCAATTTTAAATATTGTCTGCCATTTAGTTGCTTTCTTCCGGCACACATTTTCTAAAGATTCACACTAAAAACACTGTTTATAATATTTAAAAGTTCTTCATTATCTACACTGATATTATAAAGATAGAAACTTTGTGTCTTAAATTTTAATTCAAATAAAGTTAGAAAACTTTCACCTATTCTAAGATCAGTCTGATAGACGAACATGAACGACATACACACATGTGGTATGGTGGTATGATAGAGTAACAGAATTATACATAAATTAGTATTATTTACTGTTATTTTCTGTTTTGCATAAGTTAAAAATGAAAATAAGTACCGTCAAGTAACCTCAAAATTGTGTCCACTACTCCGTGTTCTGTTAAATAATGTTTTAATATTACACGTTTTACAACGAATAGTAGTATTAATATCAATCAATAATAATAAACCACCTGCAAAAAAGCAACTGTTAATGATACTCCCAATGTTTTGTCTGCAATCTGAATCAACGAACTAAAGAATAATAACAGAAGGAAAATGTATTAATAAGTAGACAGACACAAGACGGGGCAGTGGTGGAGTAAAGAAAAAGGATAAGACGACTCGGACTTTACACAGAAGTACACACCATGCCAAAAATTTATGCGGTGCCAGTCAGGGTTGGGTACGAAATTATGCTATGATCACAGTCTATGACTGTTAGCAGTTAGTGGCAGCTATTGACATTCACTCATGTCAAGTTACAGAGTAGGGAAAGGATGTTCGCAATCTGAATGTAAACAAATTAATAGTTAAATAATTAATTAATATAATGGAATTATCACATTGATAATACATGTAAATGTAATTATGAAAAAACGATGTACTTCATATACATCAGAAGAAAATGACGAACTATTCTCTTTATGTAACAAGCATGGTTACTAATGTTTTTAGAAGTTTCTTATCATACTGGGACGAAATAGAGAGGCATTTGAAACATCTCTTAGGTGTAAATACAACATAACGGCCATCAAATTTCACTTTTCAAAAATTTGCCGCCCCCAGAGTCGTAGCTAGGGGGGGCCAAGGGGGCAGCCCCCCGGCGGCATATCCAGGAGGGCGGCAAAGTGAGCGTAGACTTGAAAAAATTGTTTTCTGTTTATAAAAGTACAAACAACATGTTTCTTTGATATGACTATTGCTTTCATAAAAGAAGCATAACTAGCCAGCTTGCTGTTGCTATACCTTGCACAATAAACAGTAATAGTCAATTACAAATTACGCTGTAATAGAGGCTCTTTGTCCCTCTCTGTACAACACAGTATTTCATTCTCCGTGTTCATTACGCTTTAGTTGGCGACGAATGTTTAATCTATGCGGTCTCTTATCTCGGTGTTTTTAAACAGTGCATTCTGTTTTAAATGAGTTTTGTTATCATGCATGCGAGTGATGAGTAGACATTAAGTCAGTACGGGTTTTTATCAGTGTTCATGCTCTTATTCACTTGCTGTCTTCAATATTTTTTACGACTTTGTAGTGAGTTGTTGTGCCGCAAAGGAAAACTTATAATCATACCAGTATTAGCTTGTGTAGATATTCTTCATTGTTATTCGTATACAGACAAATGTATTATTTGTAAACATATAAAAAAACATTACATGGGCTACGTATGTGCAGTTCTCCTGGTTCGATGCAGCGAACGTGTTGATTATCAGTGATTATCAGTTGTTTATGAGTACCTTGAGTGTGCGGTTTGTTTTTGGTTTGTGCCTCTTGTGGCTATATCTATAATACTTCACGTGTATGTCATCATACTAATACAATTATTGAAAATCATTTTTTTTGAAATTTATTTGAAACTGATATGAAACGAAGTAAACTCAGTGGCGCCCAGTTTCGGAAGAGGAGGGAAGAAACATTAAGTGCTACAACAATTTCGAAAGAGGTTATGAAGTTTTTTATTCAAGGAAAATCGAACCATGAGTGTCAAAATATTAAAATTAACAAGGAATCAACATGCGATCATAAAATGGATGTTTTTAGCGACGAGGCTGTTGATAAATACAGTAAAGTTAACGATGTGAATACTACAAACTGTGAAAGTGTCAAAGTACATTTACAACATTCAGCTGGTTCTAGTACCATGGTTGATGTTGCATCGTGCAGTCTTGAAATTACAGGCGATGAAGGACAGAACATTACTAGCAACAATGTAGACCGTGTTCTCGGTGCTGCTGTACAAGATATGGGAGTTTGGCCAAGCGAGATATCTCAATCCTTCCAACATATAATGGTGAATAGAGGAACATGTCAGTTGCAGAACAAGGACAGCCATTTTCCTGAAGATGAAGATAGACGATCCTTAAACAAATACTGGTTTGATAAAACCTTGCAAAATGGCGAAAAGATAAATCGCACTTGGATGTGTTTTTCTCCAACTAAAACATCTCTATTTCATTTTTGTTTCACTTTATTTCCACAAATAATCTATCAAAGAAGCCAGTTCAATAGTGAAAATGGGTTTTCGTCGTGGCGAAAGTTATATCCTCGTATTCAGGATCATGAAAATAGTCTTGCTCATCGGTCTGCGTTTTTGGAATGGAAGGAATTGGAACGTTCTTTAAACAGAGGGAGACTTTTTGATGATCTGCTTCAGGAACAAATGAGTAAAGCAGCTAAGACATGGAAAGAAATCCTCGAACGGGTCATTGCCACAGTACAAACTCTTGGAGAACAAAATTTGGCACTGAGAGGAAATCGAGAGTCAATTACTAACCATCCAAATCCTGGAAACTTTCTGGCTTTCTTACACACTTGGCTAAATTTGAATGTGTTATGAGATCTCATCTGGATTCAGTCTCTCGTAAATCTGGATGTATATCGTATCTTTCGTCAACTATTGAAAATGAAATAATAAGCCTGTTAGGAGAAAGAGTGCGAAAAATATTATTACTTCATGTAAGAAGGCAAAGTACTTCAGTATTATATTTGACACATCAGATGTAGAAAAAATGACACAACATGTAGAAAAAATGTCTCAGATTATAAGATTTGTTGTAATTAAATGCAATTCTGTTGATATCAAGGAAGCTTTTATAGATTTTATTCCATTAGAGGTTAAAACAGCGGAGGGGATCACAGAAGCTATTTCAAGTAAATTTGAGAGAGATGGATTGAATCTTAGCGATTGCAGAGGGCAGTAGTATAACAATCAAGCAACAATGACTGGTATCCATTCAGGAGTTCAGAAGAGAATATTAGATTTGAATCCACTAGCTGTGTTTGTTCCCTGTGACAACCATTTACTTAAGTTGGCTGGAGTTCATGCAGCTCATGTAAATGTTTAGGCAGTAACATTTTCTGGGACAGTCGAACGTCTATTCACCTTTTTTCCTGTTCCATTCATAGATGGAGTGTTCTTAGACTTCGTAAATATTACTCTAAAAGGCATTGTGATACCAGGTGGAGTTCAAAAGCAGATGCGGTGAAAGCATTATCCACTCAGCTGGATGAAGTGATCGCTGCACTGGAGAAAGTGAGGGATATACCAACTGAAACAATTGATACGAGGAAAGATGCAGCATTAATAATTAATGCGATAGAAAACTTTAATTTTGTGACCTTGCTCTTTTTCTGGACAGATATTCTGTCTTCTATGGGCAAAATCCAGAAAATCTTGCAGACCAAAGGAATAAGCTTTATTCAAACATTGACACTTTTGGAGACGCTAACGGACGAATTAAAAATTAAAAGATTGGAGGTATGAGTGTGTGACAATGTCACTACTAAGGCAGAGCAGGTAAGTTATGAATGGGGCGTCAGTATCACAAAAAGGATAAGAAAGAAGCGCACGATGCCAGGGGAGTATGCAGACGATTTTGCATTAAACGTTCAGCAAGAAATGCGACGTTTTCTAATAGGAATTTTGGACAAACTTGTCAGTTGAAATTTCAAGCCGTTTCTCTAACATAAAAGAGTTAGAAAAACGCTTTGGGTTCCTCTGTAAATTTGAGGCTTACGTAAATGATGGGGATATACATTTTAAGGAATAGCTTTCACAAATCAATATTAGGCCTAAGTGCACACTGCTTGAAAACTGTGCCCTAAACAGTGAAGAATTGTTCAGTGACTTGAAAGACGTCGTACTTTTATTGAAAAAGGCAAAAGTTAACAGAGAACAAATGGACTTTACACCTCAGGGACTTCTACAATACATTTCTTCAATGGGATTAGAAGCCTACGAAACACTAGCAACAGCTTTAAATATATTTTTTTACTTTACCCAGTGTCTGTGTCTTCTTGTGAATGATCGTTTAGTAAGCTAAAATTGATTAAATCGTACCTACGATCAACAATATCTCAAGACAGGGTATCAAATCTAGCGATACTTTCAATTGAAAACGACATTGCTTTGTCTTTAGATTATAGTGATTTAATAACCGACTTTGCAGCAATTAAGACCAGGAAAGTTACATTTTAGAACGTCCCGTTTTAAATATTTATTAAATATTAAAATAAATATTAAGTGTTTATTAATAGAAGACGGAACCATAACCTGTAATGGTAAGTGATTTATTTTATTACTTTTAATGTAGTTCTTTGTTTAACTTGATGTTGCTTTAGGATATTGTTTTGACGATGCACTAAAGATCTACAAGGAATTTGCGTATTTATTAGAACATTTTTATGTTATAAATTTGTTATATTCCTACATTTTTTACTAACATGTGTTAATAATAAATGTATACAACCTGAATACCGGTAATATTAAACTTATTATATGTAATTTCTTAATGTTGACTTAAGGGGAGTCGCTACTGAAAATGGCCAAAAATTGATAAAAAATGCAAATTTTTTTTGTCCCAAATTGTTCTATGGTTAGTTCTTTATATAAAAAAACACACTAAAACATTTTTTCCGATATATTTTGTAGGCAAAAACAAATTGTTTGGTAAAACCTAGCACCTAAGCGATTTACGTTTCGTTTAGGTATTACAGTATAACAAAACACTATTATTTATACTGTATAATATAATTTTACACATATATATTATATTAGTACTAATTTGGAAATAAATGTTGCAAGTATAAAACATCAGCTATTTTATTTACAAAGAAAAAATCAGACTTGTAAAACAGCTGATTGACGTATTGTTGATAACTTCCAATGTTTTGTTTCCTGCTGTGTTGAGCTTTGTGGATGTGATTTGGAACAGTTTTGTGTTTGAATTGTTATTATTTTCCAATAATAAATATGGGAAGGAAGAAGAAAAGTTTACTGAATATTAGTAAAAGAAATCAACAATGTAAAAAAGTGAAATGTAGATTACAGAGACATGACCGAGAAGAATATTGATATGTTTCTATAAATTATTAAACATGTAAAATTAAATATTTTATTGTTTATTGTATTATAACTTATTATTTTAATACCCATACAGTAATAAAAAAACATACAAAGCCTTTGTACTCCATAAATATTTAATTTTCCAACAGAAAGGAATATTTTTAGAAAATCCGCGTTTCCCGCAAATTCAATTTTTCATAGTAATGATTTACCTTATTGAAACCGTCCAGTGACTTCAAATTGTAAATTTATGACGCGTTTAAATTTACAATTTGAAGTCATTGGACAGTTTCAATAAGGTAAATCATTACTATATAAAGTGACTTGGACTGTATAAAATAATGTTTCAATTTTTCATGTTTTTATACATACTTTTTGATATATCTAAAAAACTATCTCACTTACTGTTCTGAAATTTTTCACAGGTCTTTGGGATATAATTACCTACGTAATTTTATTTAATTTGGGCTTGTAGTTCCTTGGTAATAAATTTTTATTTATAAATGTAAAAATTAAAAAAAAATGTTTTTACTATTTTCCTCACACAAAAAATTGTTTTTAATTACATCCTAATAAAAATACACGTTTTTTTAGATAATTTTATTCCCTTCAAAATGACATCTTCCAAAAGGTCGTAGGACGTCTAGTTTTTCTAGAATATCAATTTGAAAAATATTCCCAAAACGTTGCTAAGAAACGTTAAAAAATTTGTTTTTAGTACTAAAATAATTTTTTTCCAGTTACAAAATTTTACCCTTTATTTAGTGCAACAATAAATAATAAAAAAAATCTGAATAAATTAAAAAGTTACAAAATAAACATTTTTGCCATTTTCAGTAGCGACTCCCCTTAACAAATATTCTTAAGACGTTTCTGGACGTGCTTTCATATAAAATTCTACACATTTGCACTTATTAAGTACTTTGGTCACTGGATGCGCCTTCATTTTTGATCTTTTGCCTCCTTTTAATTGTGAAGGCGAGGCGGTCTATAAATTAAGATTCTTGCCCTGGGCGCCAAAAAGCCTAACTACGCAACTGGCCACCCCTCAAATTTTGCCGCCCATAGGCAGTTGCCTACTTTGCCTATGCATAAATCCGCCTCTGATTAAAATGAACCTGATGAGTTTAAAATTTATTATCCACAGTTCATTGTTTATCATAGTTCACAATATTTAACAATGTAAATGTACTCATTTAGTCAACTATTATATACAAATAACACTATCCTCCTTTAATTAATATAGATTTTTGAAAATCTAGTGTTAAAACAACATTTCCTTTGTAAAAATCCAGGATATGCTCCTGGTGTAATGGTCAGATGGTGCTGTTGTAAAAATATGTGATACAAATAATTGCACAAAGAATGTTTCTTTGACCAAATGTTGAGCAAAATTGTTATAACCTCTTCTTTAGAGTTATAACGGAGGGAACCCAAAATAATTGGTTCTGCCAATTATTTCAGGCTGCCTTATTCGAGACGAGCTGAAATTTAAATCAGAACAACACACAGTAAGACATACAAGGAATCAGGGAAGGTGAAACTGTTGATTTATATACTCAGTATATGTGTGTAACAAGAAGACTTGCTTTATTAAACATTTGAAATATAACATTTACTCCAAAGAACAGATCCCATGACGTTATTAAAAATCGGTATGGAGAACCATACATGACTTCCATATTCTAAGATTTATATTTAAAATCATTTTCACCCAAACAGCCAGGCTGTGTCTTACCTGCCTTTTTATTGCTGTATTAAATGAAAAATATTATATTACATTAAAATGAAAAAATTATAATTTTATTGCCTGGCAACAAAATTATTTTATTTTTAACAATTACCATTGTTTCAAAAAGTTTAAATAAATTTTCAAGTACTTTACTCTTGTTAAAACGTAAAAGGTTGCAGGTAAACTACCCCTTCCCCTTAACCGATCTTCACCAAAATCGAAAGTCATTGAGACCTCTACAATTCAGGGAGGTATGCAAAAAATTATTTGATTCAGTTTGAATTTGCGGCTGTTATCGTTTGCCATAGAAAATACGCTTGATAAAAAAACGTTGCAGGTAAACTACCCCTTCCCCTTAACCGATCTCCACCAAAAACAACAGGTCTTGAGTACTCTACAAATCAGGGCAGTATGCAAAACATTATTTGATTCTGTTTGAATTTGCGGCTGTTATCGTTTACCATAGAAAATACACTTGTTAAAAAAATGTTGCAGGTAAACTACCCCTTCCCCTCAACCGATCTTCACCAAAAACAATAGGTCTTGAGTACTCTACAAATAAGGGCAGTATGCAAAACATTATTTGATTCTGTTTGAATTTGCGGCTGTTATCGTTTACCATAGAAAATACACTTGTTAAAAAAACGTTGCAGGTAAACTACCCCTTTCCCTTAACCGAACTTCACCAAAAACAATAGGTCTTGTGAACTCTACAAATCAGGGCTGTATGCAAAACATTATTTGATTCTGTTTGAATTTGCGGCTGTTATCGTTTGCCATAGAAAATACCCTTGTTAAAAAAACGTTGCAGGTAAACTACCCCTTTCCCTCAACCGAACTTCACCAAAAACAATAGGTCTTGAAAACTCTACAAATTAGGGCTGTATGCAAATAATCTTTTGATTCTGTTTGAATTTGCGGCTGTTATCGTTTGCCATAGAAAATACCCTTGTTAAAAAAATGTTGCAGGTAAACTACCCCTTTCCCTCAACCGAACTTCACCAAAAACAATAGATCTTGAAAACTCTACAATTTAGGGCTGTATGCAAATAATCTTTTGATTCTGTTTGAATTTGCGGCTGTTATCGTTTGCCATAGGAAATACCCTTGTTAAAACATAAAACGTTACAAGTAAACTACCCCTTTCCCTTAACCGATCTTCACCAAAAACAAAAGGTCTTGAGAACTCTACAATTAAGGGCTGTATACGAAACATTATTTGATTATGTTTGAATTTGCGGCTGTTATCGTTTGCCAAAAAAAAAATTTCCCTTGATAAAAAAAAAAACCGTTGCAGGTAAAGTACCCCTTTCCCTCAACCGATCTTCACCAAAAACAATAGGTCGCGAGTACTCTACAAATCAGGGCTGCATGCAAAAAATTATTTGATTCTGTTTTAATTTGCGGCAGTTATCGTTTGCCATAGAAAAAAATCTATAGACACACAGACACACAGACAGACAGACACACAGACACACAGACAGACACAGACAGACAGACACACACACAGACACTTTTCGGAAAACGACTTTTTTTCATGTTTTGAGTGTAGTAGAATCAGAATCTGCAATAATCTCGAACACGATTTTTTTTGCCATCACCATACTTCCATTCCTTAAGGAATATGGAAGTAATTAAATTAGCAAAATTAAGTGAAATGCTTTATTTAGAATATGGGATCACAACAAATTTATCTAGCTATACCCCAGGATCCGGGTAACCATTGGTATTTAGTCTCTAATCTTTTAATTATATTTAATTCAAAATTTTATCTTGCAAGACTTTTACCTTTTTGCTTCATATATATTCCATTAGAAGAATGGTATTAATAACACTACGTTACGTTAATATCTAAACTGTTACAATTGAATGATATTGAATAGTTACAATTAAGTTCTCAAATTTAAGTTTTTATATTCTTATAAAATCAATCGTCTATGTAAGTCTCTTAAATAGAGTATTGTGTTACAAAAAATATTATCATTATTTCTCGATAGACGTGCTATCGAGTCACCTCTATTTTTTTACTTCCATATTCCTTAAGGAATGGAAGTATGGTGATGGCAAAAAAAATCGTGTTCGAGATTATTGCAGATTCTGATTCTACTACACTCAAAACACGAAAAAAAGTCGTTTTCCGAAAAGTGTCTGTGTGTGTGTCTGTCTGTCTGTGTCTGTCTGTGTGTCTGTGTGTCTGTCTGTCTGTGTGTCTGTGTGTCTATAGATTTTTTTTCTACGGCAAACGATAACTGCCGCAAATTCAAACAGAATCAAATAATTTTTTGCATACAGCCCTGATTTGTAGAGGACTCGCGACCTATTGTTTTTGGTGAAGATCGGTTGAGGGAAAGGGGTAGTTTACCAGCAACGGTTTTTTTTATCAAGGGAAATTTTTTTTTTTGGCAAACGATAACAGCCGCAAATTCAAACAGAATGAAATAATGTTTCGCATACAGCCCTGAATTGTAGAGTTCTCAAGATCTATTGTTTCTGGTGAAGATCGGTTAAGGGAAAGGGGTAGTTTACCGGTAACGTTTTATGTTTTAACAAGGGTATTTCCTATGGCAAACGATAACAGCCGCAAATTCAAACAGAATCAAAAGATTATTTGCATACAGCCCTAAATTGTAGAGTTCTCATGACCTATTGTTTTTGGTGAAGATCGGTTAAGGGAAAGGGGTAGTTTACCTACAACGTTTTTTTAACAAGGGTATTTTCTATGGCAAACGATAACAGCCGCAAATTCAAACAGAATCAAATAATTTTCTGCATACAGCCCTGATTTGTAGAGTACTCAAGACCTATTGTTTTTGGTGAAGATCGGTTGAGGGGAAGGGGTAGTTTACCTGCAACGTTTTTTATCAAGCGTATTTTCTATGGCAAACGATAACTGCCGCAAATTCAAACAGAATCAAATAATTTTTTGCATACGTCAGTGAATTGTAGAGGACTCAAGGCCTTTAGATTTTGGTGAAGATCAGTTAAGGGGAAGGGGTAGTTTACCTGCAACCTTTTACGTTTTAACAAGAGTAAAGTACTTGAAAATTCATTTAAACTTTTTCAAACAATGGTAATTGTTGAAAATAAAATAATTTTGTTGCCAGGCAATCTGAAAAGATTATACGATAGTTTATGAAATGGTTAATAATACGTCAGTGGAAGGTGTAATGAGAAATTAGCAGAAATGGAAACCTGGGGATTGTTAACTGTTCTGTAGATACAATTTTGTCAGAATGTTTGGAAATGATCATCAACATTGAAGAAAAAGTAAGCATATTAAGAAACATATGTAAGTACTTATTATAAAAAAATAATGTTTGTTTTTTGATAAAGTCATTTTGATTATAAAATATAAATATTTACAATAAGAAAAGAATTTTCAGTTTTCAAAATTTAAATATATTTTTATAAAACAATGGGTTCTTCATTGAGGTGGGGACCATGTCACTCACTCCATCTCAAGCCTCCTCTCCCATTTTGCAGAAAAAGAGGACCCTGTCAAGGCTGATACTTTCACGACAGTGACAGGGCTTTCCACCAAATTCAGCAGAGTGACAGGTAGGCCCAACTCTGATTGGCTCCTCAGATTTCTCCAGCGTTAGTAGGTTCTATGAAAATATTTTATTTCAAAAATGATTTTAAATATAAATCTTAGATATGTTTTATAAATCTCATGTTTTATGTTTTAACATGGGTAATTTTTTATATGACGAACCATAACTGCCGTAAATTCAAACAGAATCAAATAATTTTTTACATATGTGCCTGAGCTATAGAGAACTCAATGTCTGTTGATTTTGGTGAAGATCGGTTACGGGGAAAGGGCAGTTTACCAGAAACATTTTTTGTTGTAACATGAGTAAAGTTCTTAATTTTGTTAAAGTATCCTGATAAGATCTTAATAATCCACTGTAGAAACGTAGATGAAATATCTATAAATGAAGAGGCTAGTTGAACGGGCTGGGGGTAATTTTCTATAAATCAAAATTATAGTTGAAGGGGGAGGGGATAATATTTTTTATATGTGTACTACGTTATTGGCAAGAAAGAAGTATTTTTTGTTAAAATTCCTTCCCTGGCTGTTTGGCTGAAAATGATTTTAAATATAAATCTTAGAATATGGAAGTCATGTATGGTTCTCCATACCGATATTACTTCCATATTCCTTAAGGAATGGAAGTATGGTGATGGCAAAAAAAATCGTGTTCGAGATTATTGCAGATTCTGATTCTACTACACTCAAAACATGAAAAAAAGTCGTTTTCCGAAAAGTGTCTGTCTGTCTGTCTGTCTGTGTGTCTGTCTGTCTGTGTCTGTAGATTTTTTTTCTATGGCAAACGATAACTGCCGCAAATTCAAACAGAATCAAATAATTTTCTGCATGCTGTTCTGATTTGCAGAGTACTCGCGACCTATTGTTTTTGGTGAAGATCGGTTGAGGGAAAGGGGTACTTTACCTGCAACGGTTTTTTTTTAGCAAGGGTATTTTGTTTGTTTGGCAAACGATAACAGCCGCAAATTCAAACAGAATCAAACAATGTTTCGCATACCGCCCTGAATTGTAGAGTTCTCAAGATCTGTTGATTTTGGTGAAGATCGGTTAAGGGAAAGGGGTAGTTTACCTGTAACGTTTTATGTTTTAACAAGGGTATTTCCTATGGCAAACGATAACAGCCGCAAATTCAAACAGAGTCAAAAGATTATTTGCATACAGCCCTAAATTGTAGATTTCTCAAGACCTATTGTTTTTGGTGAAGTTCGGTTGAGGGAAAGGGGTAGTTTACCGGCAACGTTTTTTTAACAAGGGTATTTTCTATGGCAAACGATAACAGCCGCAAATTCAAACAGAATCAAATAATGTTTTGCATACAGCCCTGATTTGTAGAGTACTCAAGACCTATTGTTTTTGGTGAAGATCGGTTAAGGGAAAGGGGTAGTTTACCGGTAACGTTTTGTTTTAACAAGGGTATTTCCTATGGCAAACGATAACAGCCGCAAATTCAAACAGAATCAAAAGATTATTTGCATACAGCCCTAAATTGTAGAGTTCTCAAGACCTATTGTTTTTGGTGAAGATCGGTTAAGGGGAAGGGGTAGTTTACCTGCAACGTTTTTTTATCAAGCGTATTTTAAATGGCAAACGATAACAGCCGCAAATTCAAACAGAATCAAATAATTTTTTGCATACGTCCCTGAATTGTAGAGGTCTCAATGACTTTAGATTTTGGTGAAGATCGGTTAAGGGGAAGGGGTAGTTTACCTGCAACCTTTTACGTTTTAACAAGAGTAAAGTACTTGAAAATTTATTTAAACTTTTTGAAACAATGGTAATTGTTAAAAATAAAATAATTTTGTTGCCAGGCAATAAAATTATAATTTTTTCATTTTAATGAAATATAATATTTTTCATTTAATACAGCAATAAAAAGGCAGGTAAGACACAGCCTGGCTGTTTGGCTGAAAATGATTTTAAATATAAATCTTAGAATATGGAAGTCATGTATGGTTCTCCATACCGATATTTGATGTAGTAATCGCCTCCATGTGGTTCCGTCTTGGGAGTCCTAAAACGTCGTCCTCGTCTTGGTCTGGTCTCTGTTGTTCATGGCTCAATACGTCTGCAGGATAGGTAGAGTCTTCTACACAGATACTCGTTGATTCTCAGATGTCTCGAACTGCATCATCGGTAGGGTATACTAGAGTTCTCATTTAGATGGTCCATGACCACAGGTCAGATGTTGAAAAGATTCGTCCATCGGTGAAGATTGCAGTCATCGTTTTTTCTTTATTAACACTCGTCGTTTGTAGTTACATCTTTCTTCTTGTTACAAAGTTTTTGGAATTTTCTTTTTGTTAACGTTACATGTTACACTTTTTGTAACGGTTAGTAAAATACAAAATAATAATTAATTAATCCACACTAACAACAAATTGTATAACTTTTGAACAGAGCATTTTGCTCGTGCGTCTGCACAGCTGGGCGTCGTCATCGCAAGAGAGCGATTTTTCGTCCGCTACCCTCGTACATGACGAGAGAGAGTGGGGTGTTTATTCCGCGAGCATATATAGTTCCTGTTTTCTCTTTAAATAAACTTTTTATTTATACAAACTATCGCTAGATAAAAATACATCATTTAAATTAATTGTTTTAGTTACTATCTGTGTCTACAGATACTTTAATTATTAACATTAGTTTACTCTATTATTTTTTTAATTACAGTAGACTCGGAAAACAGGTCGAGTCCGGTATCAACAGGTAGGCGCTTGATAGCAAGCAAAGGGTTAAATACGAACATAATAATTATTTACAATATGCCTTTTCTTTATGGATACTTTGCCCTTATTAATTACTTCTTCCATTCACACTTAGTACCTACATGTTTTTATTATTATTATTGTGAGATTTAAATGGTTAATTGTACGCAACCTTAATTAATTAAATTTGTTTTTTATTCTGGAAATGTCACAATTTAAATCGTCACATACTCCGCCTCCTTACCAACACAGACTCCAAAAATGTGGTCAGCTATGTACCGAGAGTAAGCTTGGGGAGTTCCGTATGAAATTTCTTATTATTATTATCTTTTATTATTATTGCACGGTTTATTTGTTTTAAATTCTCTTTAAATGATCTTAATTCTCATTTAAATGTTCCTCCTCCGTGAAATTCCCTTTTTCTCACTAAATACAGTACTTACTCATAATACTAATTTCCCTAATTTCAGCAACTCACAATATCGTGGCCCGACTGACATCAGCTTACTCTAACTCTACACGTTAGCTTTCAGCATTCAAAAAAAAATGATCTCTTGGCTCTCTTGGCTCATCATTATCCTTTTCAGTCGGCGCCGTTGTGACTCGTTACTTAACATGTATAATCACTTCTGGATTATATATCATAAACTTATTTCTAATGTAATCTAAAGAGGATCCCATACTCCACTTTAGATCACTGTTATGAGAGAAGCGGAATTTCACGAAGATACTTTTCATTTAACTCTTTAACAATTACTAGACAAAATATGCAGAAGGGGAGACACTTTACACAATGCATTGTAATCCACTCGCGGTGGCATTCATTGTTTAGGGAGAGCAACCTTCAATACAATTGAAAGGGTGGCTGCTTAATACACTTCCTAATTGAATACTAACTGAACACGCTTCCTTTTCTCTACCTTGCCACAACTGGGGTGTTTACACTACGCAACGTAACTTTAATTATTATTATTCACTTTTCTCTTATTTACTGCGATACGATTTACTACTACTTATTTACACGTTACACAAATTTGTTTAACTTAAGATTTATTTAGCAATTATGACTATTTAAGCAATTATTAATCACTTATTATTACTTTGGGGTTTTAAAAACAACTTACCTCGAATTATTTCCTACACACTTTAATACATAGTAAACATTTATTAACAGAGATTATTATTAAACCTTTGGCATTAAATTCTATTTAAACGATCAGCTCTTGGTACTCATTTTCTTTTCTTCTGTGACCTTCCCTTTATCTTGTTTCTTAAAATCTATCTTAATTTTATTTCTACTACTAATTTACGTAACCTCACAACATCATGGCCCGACTGATTACATCTTGTATTCTCTAACTCTAGTAGTTAGTTTTCTGCTACTTTCTTTAACTCTTGTAAAGAATTTTTCAGTGCGGCGCCATTGTGACTGTGTTACGTTCCTTATATCTATTTCGCTTATTTATACTTAAGATAATCTAAAGTTGATCCCATACTCAACCTTAGATTATTTCTAATTCTAGTTGCTTACTTTACTAAGATAAGCGGAATGTCACGAAGGGGAATCTTTATTCACTTCTGAGCAATTAACTGTAACACACTAAACAAGAGGGGACTAACACTTTACTTTCAACGATCAGCTGTTACGCTGGAATGTAGGTCAGACTAGTTTAAACAATGGCCTCGTTTATGAGTACAAAGGGCAGAAGTCAACTCGAGGGTGGATATTTCTCTATTGTTCCATTTAACAATAGCTGGCGGCTAGGGACTTATTTTCAAGCAGGACACAACTTATTTATTATTATTCACACATATTATTCATTTCTTTTTACTTATTTCACTAATACACTTTTATAATTATAATAAACTTTTGTAATTATAATACGATATTATTAAACTTTTTAATTTTAAATGACTTATTATTTATTATTAGTACTTTGGTCTGATTTAAGAGACAGTTTCTTTTTATTTTCGAACTCGTTTATTTACTTAGGGAAACATCATTCCATTAAATTAATTAGTACACTTGTTTTATTTAATTCGATTTAATTTTCAACAAAGGGGAGATACATGTTTACTATGCACAAGACGACACACAGGAAAGGACACGCTTCTTATAACAATACACCACACAAGAAGGGTGACCGATTGTTTCATTCCGCGATGGGGGAGGTTCACAATGACAAAGTACACACTAACAGGAACAGACAAGAATTCAACCGGTCTGGTATTGTTTACCAACAGACGTGTTGTAGAATGAACTTTTGACAAGCTCCTACATGTTTTGTTTACATGTGATTATATGTTAATCTTACTTTACACATATCATATTTACTAATAAAATTATCTATACTATATTACTATAATATTAAGTATTATTTTTATCTTATTTAAATTTCTGACACATATTAAAATACACGAGTAAATAAATCAACAGCTTATGAATAGGGACCCAATTACTGTTTAGCAACACAAGTCACAAAATTTTTTTTGTTATTAGTAGCAAAATTTAAACAAATTAGCAGAGTGGCGCATCTTATTACCTCTTCTTTAGAGTTATAACGGAGGGAACCCAAAATAATTGGTTCTGCCAATTATTTCAGGCTGCCTTATTCGAGACGAGCTGAAATTTAAATCAGAACAACACACAGTAAGACATACAAGGAATCAGGGAAGGTGAAACTGTTGATTTATATACTCAGTATATGTGTGTAACAAGAAGACTTGCTTTATTAAACATTTGAAATATAACATTTACTCCAAAGAACAGATCCCATGACGTTATTAATTAAATTAGTAAAATTAAGTGAAATGCTTTATTTAGAATATGGGATCACAACAAATTTATCTATCTATACCCCCGGATCCGGGTAACCATTGGTATTTAGTCTCTAATCTTTTAATTATATTTAATTCAAAATTTTATCTTGCAAGACTTTTACCTTTTTGCTTCATATATATTCCATTAGAAGAATGGTATTAATAACACTACGTTACGTTAATATCTAAACTGTTACAATTGAATGATATTGAATAGTTACAATTAAGTTCTCAAATTTAAGTTTTTATATTCTTATAAAATCAATCGTCTATGTAAGTCTCTTAAATAGAGTATTGTGTTACAAAAAATATTATCATTATTTCTCGATAGACGTGCTATCGAGTCACCTCTATTTTTTTGATGTAGTAATCGCCTCCATGTGGTTCCGTCTTGGGAGTCCTAAAACGTCGTCCTCGTCTTGGTCTGGTCTCTGTTGTTCATGGCTCAATACGTCTGCAGGATAGGTAGAGTCTTCTACACAGATACTCGTTGATTCTCAGATGTCTCGAACTGCATCATCGGTAGGGTATACTAGAGTTCTCATTTAGATGGTCCATGACCACAGGTCAGATGTTGAAAAGATTCGTCCATCGGTGAAGATTGCAGTCATCGTTTTTTCTTTATTAACACTCGTCGTTTGTAGTTACATCTTTCTTCTTGTTACAAAGTTTTTGGAATTTTCTTTTTGTTAACGTTACATGTTACACTTTTTGTAACGGTTAGTAAAATACAAAATAATAATTAATTAATCCACACTAACAACAAATTGTATAACTTTTGAACAGAGCATTTTGCTCGTGCGTCTGCACAGCTGGGCGTCGTCATCGCAAGAGAGCGATTTTTCGTCCGCTACCCTCGTACATGACGAGAGAGAGTGGGGTGTTTATTCCGCGAGCATATATAGTTCCTGTTTTCTCTTTAAATAAACTTTTTATTTATACAAACTATCGCTAGATAAAAATACATCATTTAAATTAATTGTTTTAGTTACTATCTGTGTCTACAGATACTTTAATTATTAACATTAGTTTACTCTATTATTTTTTTAATTACAGTAGACTCGGAAAACAGGTCGAGTCCGGTATCAACAGGTAGGCGCTTGATAGCAAGCAAAGGGTTAAATACGAACATAATAATTATTTACAATATGCCTTTTCTTTATGGATACTTTGCCCTTATTAATTACTTCTTCCATTCACACTTAGTACCTACATGTTTTTATTATTATTATTGTGAGATTTAAATGGTTAATTGTACGCAACCTTAATTAATTAAATTTTTTTTTTATTCTGTAAATGTCACAATTTAAATCGTCACATTGTGAAGTACACACCTTCATAATGATGTACTAAAGTTGTTACTTATGTTTCTATAAAACAAACCTCTAACTTTTTAATAATAATTAGTAAAAGTCTTTCCTAATGTATGCTTCTGAACTTTACTGCAGATTAACACCCGTTGCTGAAAGCATAATGTAATGAACCAATGCTCAAAATAGCTGACAGAGAATATAACAAAAAAAAAAAAAAAAAAATGAATAGTAATTAACAAAAAAGTAGGGAGTAGGGCTTAACAAGGTTCAGGATAATTTTAAAGAGCTTTATTTGCTTAGTAGCCTCATGACTTTTTCCTTTTAACTGTCTTCTTTTGTGACCACTTTTTAACTTTAAAATAAATACACCCTTTGTTGGTGCCAGTTTATAACATACAATTAATCTCGCTTTAAACACTTATTGGTAGTTGAGAAAATTAATAGTATGAAACTCAAGTATTAACTGTTTAATCTGAAATGATGAATACTAATTCTTTTAATTGATTTGTTGGTGTTAAAGAAACTATTTCATGTAACAGTGTTGTATAATATCCATAAGGTTGATCTTTAATAAATAAAACAAGACACATTTACCTGTCTAACCAACAAATTTATTATATTTATATTTACTGTCATGACTACCAGCTTTCTATGCCTTTTAATATATTATTATCATTAATTATTTTAAACATGATTTCTACCAATAGACAATTATATGCTAATGTCTCTATATCTCAGGGTTCCTTTGATTTGTATATAAGCATGAATAACACTTACATCTAGTTACTTATTATATTACGAAATATATATGTCAAATGGATTCATTTTAAGATATGAATAAATATACTTAATTGAAGTGATATTTTTTAAAATGTACGTAGTTCGCTTTTATACTCTAATCATATGAATTTAAGTTTTAATGTGTAATTCATACGTAAGTTCTTTTAGAAGGACAGACAGGTGTATCGTAAAATAGTATTAGTACATAAGATTTTTACTGTTGGTATGCATATTGCATATGCATATGCATATTCCGGTCTACGGTGGGCTGATGTACTGTGATCTCATCTCCGGCTCCTTAGGTCCACTTAGTAGATGTAGATTCTCTCCCGGCTTCTTTGAACACAGGATCATTTGGATGAATCATAGTGTGGTTCGCTCTCATAGTGATTGATTTGTTAACACTTTAATCACTTCACTCTACCTAAGTATATCCGGTTTCTTCCGATATTTACTTTAGTGTAAATACTGTTCACTAGTTACAACGGTTACTCTCGTTACGTTAATTTACATTTCGCAAACGACTTATTCCGTTTCAATAGTTTATATCGTTAGTAACACAAGATATGATCCGATTTTTCTTTTATGAGTTACAAACTAATAAAACTCTAGTTCTCACTCTTCCGATATTTAACTACGTTACACAAACTGTTCATTCATGTTGACTCTACGGAAATTTTAAGTAAAACTCTCTCGATCGTGCCTAAGTTAATTGTATATTTTCAACACACATAATTCCCCCACTAGTTTCCTAAATTTCACTTTGCTCAGTTTTAATTGGTCCTTCTTTCTCTTCTTCTAGGAAATTTCACTCCTGGAAACACACCTACCTCCAAAGCTGTTTTCTGATAGGTCACATCCGTTCCCTCTTTATTTCTTACTCTTGGTTCAACCACCTCTGCCACGGTATGTCCGACCTCAGAATCGTAAATCTTCCTGGCGTTTTTGTATGCCTTTTGGCCAGAACAACCCCTTAGTTTCTCCAAGCGTCCAGCTGCCCTGTTGATTAGTTCAATCATCTCTGCTGTGGCCTTCTCGGTACATCATAATCGTAACTCTCTCTGGCGTTTTTGTATGCCTTTCAGCCAGAACAACTCATTAGTTTTTCCAAGCGTCCAGCTGCCCTGTTGATTAGTTCAATCACCTCTGCTGTGGCCTTCTCGGTATATCATAATCGTACTTCTTTCTGGCGTTTTTATATGCCTCTTAGCCAGAACAACCATATACATGCACGTCGACGTTGAAGAATTTCACACTCTTTTGTACTAACTTCCTCTCCTAGTTTCTCTCCATACATCGATGTCATTGTAAGCGCGGACACATAGTTTATCTCTTTTGTTTTAGCGTTATATCTGTCCCCAATTTGGGTCCATTACGATGATCTATTTGAATCCAAGGGATCCAAATTTACGCCCTATAAATCATATAGTGTGCTTAAAATAATACATCGAGATTTTGTGTTAAAGGCTCTACGTTCAATGAACATAGTGTAGTAGGTGTGACATGTAACTGGGTGACCTACTGAATGGTGTAAACGGCCATTATTAGGGTTCTCCTAAACAGTGACGCCCCCTTGTAACCTATTTTCTCGCTTTCATATTTTAACCCTGAAACCATTTGCTTTGTTACATTTTACATATAATTATAATTTCTATAATAACCTTCATTCATAAAATCTTAAATCTACTTCTATCTAGGTTTATACATGATTTTATTTATATATGTTGTTATCATTATCTTCAAATTATACACAGTATATATACAGAAAATAATTAAACATTACATTTAAGCATAATAATAATAATAGTCATAATCGTAATAATATTAGTAACCCTTAAAATTAGATTATCTATTCACATATACTCACTTAGTGCATTCGGTTTTATGTCAAGGACTACATATAACAAGTTAGTATTAAATTGACATTTATTTCCTTTTTTATTGTGAATAGATATCAATTTAAGAGTATTAAGGGAATAATAATTTAACTGTTATTAACAAAATTTTCTACATTTTTATGAAGCTACAATTTAATGTTTACATTTAAACAATTGACTCCCTCCTTTACAATCAACTAATCCATTTACTACACTTACTTATACACTATTCTATTTAAAATGCTAATAATGTTCTCTTTTGTTTTCTTTATTTATGTGTTAATTATTAAACAAATAATTTAGTATAATCTTAAAACCTAAAAGTTTTATGATAAAGTATAAATTTAATGTTTTATAATAGTAAACATCACAAGTGTCATACAACAAACAAAGTTGGATACTTTAGAATAAACTATAATCTTACATTAGCAAGTAACTGGCAACTGTTTGACTAAAAAATTTTGTTTTGAAAAAGATTTTACTTCAAAAATTACAGTTTTATTATATAATATTTCTTCACTAAGACATTTGTTATCCATAATTTTATCTTAACATCATATGACGAAGTTACCTTTATTATAATACATGGTACATAATTCATTTATAAACTTTTATATTTCACTAATTGCTAACTTAGTGTTGTACTTTTACAAAATTTTTATACAACCCATTTGTCTTTTAGAGGTATCTCAGTCATCTGCTAAGTTGTCTGAATGATATCTTTTTAGTTGTCTGGTATTGAAAACCCCACGTATTACGTTGCTGTTAGTGCATTCTTGTCAGAGCCGTTTTTACCTATGGGCAAACCCGGCAGATGCCGGGGGCCTCGACTTTAAAGGGGCCTCAAACCAAGGCGTGTTGAAACAAAGACAAAAAGCGCTAAAACCTAAATGCCCGAGGGGCAGCACACTCTACGCGTGCTAAACCAAAGACTAAAAGCATTAAACCCTAAATGCTCGGGGGACAGCGAGATCTACTCGTGCTTAACCAAAGACAAGAAGGTTGGTTGGTAGTTGGATAATACAAAGTTATAACTTGTGTAACTAATAAGATTAAAAGTGTAAACATACTATAGATTGGTGAAATTATAAGGCACTTCGTACCTCGTACGGTCGTATCTATAAAATCGTTAAAAGTAATTGACTTGTTTCAGTTTATATTCGGTACTTATTATCAAATTTATAAATCAGTCCCCTCGTCGAGAAATTTTGGTAATGTACATGACGCATTTACTTTCGGTAACATTCCCTATACGCAGACGCGCGCAACATAAGGCACAAGAATCCCAGTAAAGTTGGTAAACATGTATACAGCGCTATCTGCTGATCTAAAATCTAAATATAATATACTAGGATATTTGCCATTGCCGGAGTTGTCTTTTATTGCCTTTCATGTTTTTTGCAACGCAACTGTAATTGCATTTTATTGACATTTTATTAATTAAATCATGGTTGAATAAGAGTTTGCATTAACCCGATATTAGTTTTTTTTATACGTGCTGTGAATAGAAAAATAAAATTAGTTGACTTTAAACTAAGGTAATATAATGTGTCGGCTACGTTATAATCTAGGGAACCCGTGATAATTGACTCTGGCCAATTATACAGGCTGCCTTCGTTGTAACAAACTGAAAATTAATCAAATCACTATCGATAATTATAAGTACTCTAATAAAAGGAAACTGGGGAGGGAAGTCTGCTGATTTATGCACTCAATTTAGTATGTAACAAAGATGACATCTCTTTATTTACGTATGATTGATAATACATTACAAATAAAATTTTTAGCTTACACTGAAATTGTAAAGGGGTTTTCTGTATTAAAAATGATAATACAGATAGTGTATTTACCTCGGATCCGAGTCTCTTTAAACTAGTTAGGAATTTTCAAATTTACTCTACTTCTTTAGTCAATTACATTATTACTTAAAATACCATTTGAAGAATGGTTTTATTTTGTTGTGCGATGTTCCAAAGCTACATCACAAGAGTTAAGTTACAAAGTATGATTTCTGAAATTTCTTGTTACAACACTGTTATTCTTAACGCTTAGAGATTGTCATTTTAAAGTCTTTTTCATTTAAAATTACTGTACTTATATTTAAAAGATACATTATTCACGGAAGACGAGCTTCCGCGTCACTTCTAGTTAATCGTTTCAGTTCATGTCCTGCCGCGTGATTCTTCTGTACTCTCTTAGTAGTGGGTTGTCATCGTGTTAGTCATCGGGGTAGTCTTTCCGGTGGAGGTCCTCGGAGTCAACTAATGATGAAGTGGATGTTACGGTGTCATCTAGAATGAAGTCGTCCTGTTTCTTAGTGGTAGTGTCAATGCAGTTGAGGTCTTAGTCTTCACTTTTCACGGTTATTCACATCACATTTGTAATAGTACAGCAGTATTTGAGTTAGCGTATTCGTTACACATTATGACGGAACCCTAAAATAACTTGAACTATATATTTAATAGGAGATGTCACCTTACACACTTATTTTATTCTTTCACATCTTTGTGTTAAAACACACTACATTTTAGTTACATAGATCTCCACACTGTTAGTTGAAGCTAATAACAAAAATAAAAAAAACATTTTGTGCAGCGCTCCGCTTGGAGCTGTTTACAGATTGAACGTCGCATCTCAAGTCCTACATTGTTGCAACAGGAAAATTGTAACTCCGCCATAACATAGTTCCAACTTTTAATTAGTAATACAGTCTTACAGTTCGACATAATAAACAATCAAGACTTTGCTTGTCTACAGAATTTATTACAACTACTACTAGTGACTTTGAATTATTTATTGTTTACATTATAGTTTACAGGTATTTTTTATTTAATGCCGGGTCGGTATGCAAGTTGGATCCGGAGTAGAGGGAAAGTGAGTGTTATAAAACACTTCCGGGTTCCAGTTGAAAACACTACCGGGTTCCAGTTCATGACGTCATAGAGGCACTGGCAGCTGGTGTCCGAGCTGTCCATGTGACGTCACTGTTGTGTGTGTGTGTGTGTGTGTGTGTGTGTGTGTGTGTGTGTGTGTGTGTGTGTGTGTGTGTGTGTGTGTGTGTGTGTGTGTGTGTGTGACTGAAACACTACCGTGTTCCAGTTCATGACGTCACACAGAGGCCCTAGTCGCTGGCGTCCGGATGGCTAAAACCTGTTTCAAGACGTCACGGAGGCCGTGGTTTCTGCATGTCCAAAATTTGGTAGCCGAAAACAATGTGTAGCGGATGGGGGTACCCGGAATTCGGCGGTTGCCCGCAGAGGCGATGTCATCGGGTACCGTTACTCGAAATTTTGGGGGTATCGGGTACCGTTACCCGAAATGTTTAAATCAACGGATGGGGGTACCCGAAATTTGTGGGTACGCCCTAACCGGGTTCCAGTTCATGACAGAGGCCCTGGCAGCTGGTGTCCGAATGTTAAAACACTTCCGCGTTCTGGTTTATTTTGATGTAACAAAATAATCGTTCTCTCTCGAAATTTTTAATGTCTGAATTTTGGTACCCTAAATGATTAAAACAACGGATGGGGTACCCGAAATTTGTGGGTACGCCCACATGACGCATGTATAAAACACTGGTTATGACGAAACAGGAGGCTATACAGATGGGTTCCGACAGGTGTTGGTTTCCACAAAATAAATTTTGACTCCTCGGGATTTGAACCTGGATCTGCGGTTCGCAAAACCATATATTGTATTATTATATATGAGTATATATATATATATATATGTATGTATTATAATATATATATACATATATATATAATATTATATTTTATATAATATATACATATATATAATATATATTACATACATATATATATGTGTTATAATAGAACAGATGCATCCATTTGAATATTGTTTAGAAAACACATATTAAAATTATGCATTACTAAAATTGTGTAATTGTATAAATATATTTTACTCTGTGTACCTGCAAAATTGTAACAAACAGGTCTGGTTGAATCGCTGTGTGTTGATACAAACAGATTATACGCTCTCTCTCACTCTCTCTCTCTCTTTAGAGAGAGATGCATCTGAACCCTATAAACCGGTTTTCTTCGCATGCTGGCGCATACCACAATCCAGCTGTGTCTCTTTATCAATAAGTTGGCTGCATCTCAACTATAAAAACTTGTTATCTTCGCTGGCGTATACCTTATTCAAGTATGATAGGAATAACTGTTTTGTATAAAGGTATAATAATAAAATAACAAAGGTTACGGTTTATATATAAGTTTTAATAATATCGAAAGCTTTTACAATCAAATCATAAGCTATAATTTTCTTTCTCTCTCTACACACACACGTTCTATATTCACAAGACAATAATAATTGTGCAAAACATACGCGCGCTCTCTATATACATAACTAAACAAAATAAACACTTTATCTCTCTCTCTCTATATATATATATATATTTACATAATTATACAAAATAATCTTTTTTTTCTCTCGCTTTCTCTCTCTTTTGCAGCCTTGAAGGTTCTCTATCTCTCTCTCTCTCTACATATATATTCTCTCTCTCTCTCTCTCTCTCTCTCTCTCTCTCTCTCTCTCTCTCTCTCTCTCTCTCTCTCTCTCTCTCTCTCTCTCTCTCTCTCTCTCTCTCTCTCTCTGTACACATATATATATACACACACACACACACACACACACACACACATAATTAACAAAATAATAATTACATTTACTACAACCAAAACAAGCCTTATATGTCTAACAATATAAAATAATAATAATAATTAATAACATACAATATTACAATGTTGATGTGTAATATGTTAATAATAACATACTAAATGTAGACACACATCAAATGATAATTACTATGGTGTTAACTACATGTGTAAAATGGTACACCAAAACCTTGAATTCAACTCTTTTTAGTATTTTAGATAATAACAAAGGTAACAACGCTTATAATTTTTTAAAACAATTGTTCTTCAGAGTGTAAATTCTCTCCACTCACAAGCACTCAGAATGTTACAGTGGTCACCATATGGTGGTGAACGACATACATCTCCCTCGCATTCGCACAAACACATAACATCGAAACAAGGTTTCTGTAACTATGAGAGAAATCTTTTAAAAAATTTAATTACACATAAAAATTTAATTAACACTTTAATGATTGTTTATCTTAACTTTTTATGTTATAAACCACATACTTTTTTAATAATTAAAAACAGAATATAATTTCCTACAATTAATAATACTTGATCAAATACAAAAGAATGTAGACACATCAAATGATAGTTAGTGTGGTATTAAAAAAACATGTATTCTGAATTAAGTCATTTTGATATCTTAGATAACAACAGACGCGACAACGGTTACGAAGCGGACATCCGCTAGAGTCATGCCTTGACCACTCATATTTTTTACCAGCGAGGTATACGCTGTACCAGTAAAATTATACATCATATAGTACATCTGATTAACCATCTTTGTTTTAGCAATTAGCAAATCTTTTATTTGAAGATATTCAATATTATGGTTGTTACAATAACTAATTGATGTTTTGAAGAGTTTGAAAAACTCATTACGAATAAATACTTTCATTTTGTAAATATTCTTTTCGTTTCGTATTGATATCCATCTACTCAGTGTCTTACGATTATTTCTAAAATTATAATCGAATTTAATCATGTCGCATTGACAATATAATCTATTATTACCATTTATTTCTCTGTTTAAAAGTTTTTCTACAATATTAGATCCAAGCAACACCTTGTTCTTTCTGTGAAAATGAACAGTTAACATTAAAAAACGACAAAAAAATAGAGAAGTCTACTTCATCATTTAAAAACATTTTACTATTAATGTTATTATTACTATTATTATTATTATAATAAATCAATCCTGTTCTCGTTTATTTGGTCTGGAAAAAAAGAGAAAAAAATTAATACATAACCACTTCTGTATAAGTAATTATTAGTGGTACTGAAATATCATACTCACATAATCAATATCCAACTGCACGCTCACTTTCTCGTTCGCCAGCGGAGTGTGTGAGGTTACGCATAGTGATAGGACACAAGGCTTCACAGCTTTCAATTGCTCCTCTGTAAATACGTCACACCATCTTTTAGGTAGGTATACATAGCACAGCTTACCCTCCGGCTGAGGACAGGCTCCGGTATCTTCCAAATCTACCACAACTGACTCCCCGAATTTCGTTTTCACAAATTTCATGTGAATTATATGATACTTTACTCCTAAAGAAAGACTTGACAAGTCTCTTTTTGGTAAAAAATTTCCAACTGTCTTCGCGTTCGCAACGATTCCTTCCATGGCGAGTACTGATGACTGCACAGGGAAACACTAGCGTATTTATTCTGTTTCCCCCGACCACGTTCCTTCCTTCTAAAGCGTCATCTCCTTCGGTCACGACCGGACGACGACACCCTACCCCGCACCCCGCACCTCTACCGCAACGGTAACGGCTACAATTTTTCTTCCTACCCCACCCCGCGTCGTCTCGGACCACCATCTGCTGTCGGTCACGACCGGACGATGACATTCTACCCCGCACCCCCACACCGCACTCAGAGCCTCGCCACCACCCCGCACCTCGCCAACATATTTTGTTCAATTACTTCGTCTGTCGTTCCGCAACGACCGGGTTTACCCCCCCCCCCCGCACCCCACCAACCGCAATCGAGTCCGTCGGTCACGGTCTCCCCAACCCCGCACCCAGAGCCTCACCACCCACCCCGCACCACGCCTACATATTTTGTTCAATTACTTTGTCTGTCGCTCCGCAACGACCGGGTTTCCCCCCCCACCAACCGCAATCGAGTCCGTCAGCGACAACCTAGCTTCCTACCCCACCTCGCGTCGTCTCGGGCCACCATCTGCTTTCGGTCACGACCGGTCGTACATCCCAGCCCCCCCGTACCCCGCACCCTACATCCCGCGGGAGGCGACTCAACGAGCGCGCTTCGGCCAAGGTCACCGGCATCCTGTACTCCGCACCTCGCCTACCTCTCGGTCACGGACACCGGCTGCAACCTAGCTCCCTACCCCGCACCACCATCCCACACCTTTACCCCGCACCGCATCGGTCACGGACGTCGGCTTCCTACACCGCACCCCCACCCCACCCCACCCACCGCAACGCGCGTCGTCGGTCACGACCGGACGACTACCTACCCCGCACCGCTGCTCCTCGCGAGGCCGATCGGTCAAGGGCGCGCGGCGACAGCGTCACCGGTTACCGGACTGTCTATATAGGGAACCGACGACGCGAAGCCGGCCTCACTCCTTTCACAATGACCGACAGCAGCAGCAGCAGCAGCGGTAGCAACAGCGAACACCGTGCTATCAATGGTAATGTAATTACTATAAAATTTATGATACTTGACAATACACTAAACACACAAACAGTATTATTAGATTACAAACACACGGTTATTGATAAGATTTGTAGCGAAGCCGTTGCATTAAATAATTATATAAAGTGGTATTTAGCAGTTCGTGTATCTTTTAAAAAATTAATAAACACCGAAAATATTTATTGTAATGCGGTATTTAGATCACGTACAGAACTTAAGTCACAGTATGACGATATCGATGAACAGTATTCGATAGCTAGCGAGAAAATAATGGAATCCGTTGACAAATTCACGCGTGACGGAAGCGGGTGGGTCGAAAATGGTGTCGAGTCGGTGGAAATAAATATTACAAAATACAATCCTCTTGTGGGGTCGAGCTTTCTACCTACACCATCGAAATTGTCACACAGTAAGAAAGGAATTATTAACGTAAAAAATTTAGAAGATGAAAAGTGTTTCTTGTGGTCTGTGCTCGCCGGTATACACCCGATCGCGTGTAACCCGCATCGCGTTAGCCATTACCTTCCGTACGAAGAAGAAATAAACATGAAGGACATACCTTATCCCGTCGCAGTCAATAAGATAAAACGGTTCGAAAAATTAAACGAAAACATATCCGTTAACGTTTTTGGCTATGAAGGCGAGGTATATCCTTTACGTATCACTGAACACCGCGGTCGAAAGTACCACGTAAACCTACTGCTACTGTCCGACGCGAACACTACTCACTAGTGCCTCATACGGAACCTTCCGCATATGCTTTCATCGTTGACAAAACGAAAGGGCACTTCGTTTTATTGCAACTACTGTCTACACAGATTTGCGGACAATAAAGATACTAACGCGGCGCGAAAACGAGTTGAAGAACACGAACGCAACTGTTCTCAGCACGGAGTACAGAAAGTAAAACTTCCTGACGAGGACGAAAAGTGGATGTATTTTAAAAACTTTTCACTTTGTCACCGCGTACCTTATACGGTATACGCTGACTTCGAATCGTTTATTGTTCCGACCACCGGTAAAAACGTGGCACATCATATACCAGCCAGTTTCTGCTATGTGATAGTTGACTGGATGGGAAACGCCGTCAAGGAACCTGTAATATACCGCGGTAAAGACGTGGTGGACACGTTCCTTCGTGTGCTTTTAGCCGACGTTCAACGACTCGATAGAAAGTTTAATAAACCGATCCAAATGACAGCGGCCGATGAACAGTCATTCCGAAACGCCACTCACTGTCATCTGTGCAAGCAGCCGTTAACGGACGACACGGTTCGAAATCATTGCCACATAACGGGTAACTATTTAGGCGCTGCTCACAATGCGTGTAATATAAATTACAAAATACCAACACACGTTCCGGTTTTTTTCCATAATTTAAGTGGCCATGACTCGCATCATTTGATGCAAGGTTTCGGAAAGTATAAGGAAGATGAAATAACGTGTATCGCTACTACAAGCGAACGTTACATCTCCGTTACACTCGGACAGCTCCGGTTTCTCGATTCTCTGCGGTTCATGAACGCGTCACTTGAAAAACTCGTCTCCAACTTATCCGCGGATAAATTTAAAATCCTTAATCAATTTTACACGCGTAATGTTGATTTACTGTTGCGTAAAGGTGTGTACCCTTACGAATACGTTACGGACGATTCAAAATTTGACGAGAGGCAGTTACCGGACCGCGTACATTTTTACAACGGGTTGACAGAGTCGGATATAGACGAAGAAGATTACGCGCACGCTCGAGCGGTTTGGTCGGCTTTCGACATGCAAACGTTCGGTGATTATCATGACCTTTATTTAAAAACGGATGTACTACTGCTTGCTGATGTATTTGAAAACTTTCGAAACATGAGCCTACAGTACTACGAACTCGATCCGTGTAACGTTTTTACCACCGCCGGTTTAGCGTGGAACGCGATGCTGAAAATGACAGGAGTTAGGTTAGAGTTACTCCGCGATATAGACGTACACCTGTACATCGAAAGAGGTATCCGTGGCGGCTTAGCAGCAATTTCTAATAGGTACGCCAAGGCCAACAACCCGTACATTCCCGATGATGACGCAAGCAAGCCGCATAACTATTTACTTTACCTCGATTGTACCAACCTGTACGGAACGGCTATGACACAGCCTTTACCACTGTCCGGTTTTCGATGGTTGGAACGTACAGTGATCGATACGTTGAACGTGGACACGTTACGCGACGATGGTGACACCGGTTATATCCTGGAAGTCGATCTGGGGTATCCACATTACCTACACGACTTACACAGTGACTACCCTTTAGCACCTGAAAAGCGTACTATTACGGACAGTATGCTTTCACCGTACTGCTATCGCATGAAGCTGTTAAAAGACTTTGTGTGTAGTAACGGTAAGGTAGAGAAACTGATAACGTCCCTCGAGGACAAGACAAAATACATTGTTCATTACAGAACATTGAAACTCTACCTCGAACTAGGAATGGAGTTGAAAGCGATTCACCGTGTGTTAGCATTCACACAGTGCGTATGGTTGAAACCTTTCATCGATTTTAATACGGAGCGACGAAAGGAAGCCAGAAACACCTTTGAAAAAGACTTTTTTAAGTTAATGAATAACGCACCGTACGGAAAATCGTTGGAAAACGTACGGAAGCGAATCGATTTCAAGTTAGTTCCAAACGAGAAGAAACTTCACAAACTAACCGCTAACCCCAGGCTACAACATTTTTTCATCTATAACGAGGACCTGGTAGGTCTCACGATGAAAAAAATATCCATTACACTGAACCGACCTTTGTACGTTGGGTTCAGTGTATTGGGGTATTAGTAAGCTGATTATGTATCGGTTCCATTACGGATTCACGATGAATACGTACGGGTCACGTGCACGTCTATGTATGACGGATACTGACTCTCTGTTGTACGACATTCGCACCGACGATGTGTACAAAGACATGGAGGAGCATCTCGAACTCTTTGACACGTCGGAGTACCCTAAGGCACATCCGTGCTATAGTGAAACAAACAAGAAAAAGTTGGGTACATTTAAAGACGAAACAAATGGAATACCGATACTTGAATTTGTCGGGTTGCGCGCAAAATGTTATTCATTCGTTACGGCAAACGATAAAGAGAAAAAGGTAGCGAAAGGTGTGTCACGTTCCGCGATAGCTACACAGTTGAAACATCAACTTTATAAACAATGTGTAAAGACCACTTCTCAAACTTATACTACGGCGCAGACTATCCAAAGCGAAAAACATAACATATACACAAGAAAGCTTACAAAATTATCGCTGTCACCATACGATGACAAACGATATGTCTTGGATGACGGTGAAACAACACTGGCGTACGGTCATTATAAACTCTGTCAACCCAGACGCGAGATAATTCAGCAAGCGAGAAAATCCGTTACAAATTATGCGTTCGATATACGTTGATATAAGACTCGCTTGCAGGAATAACACACTGTCAGTAACGACGATGAAGTCGGTGAGGTTCAGTGAAAACGTAACGGTATATCTCGTACCAAAATTTTGCGATTCGCGTTTCGGGTGGCGATATGGAAAACGTACGCAAAACTATTGCAAAGGAATTGCACAGACCGGTGAGAAGGAACTTTCCCAGACGTGCGGTGGAGGTGAAGGGGTTACACGATCTCTACCAAGCGGATTTGGTGGAAATGATACCGCATGCCAAGTTGAACAAGGGGTACAAATATCTAATGACGGTAATAAACGCATTTAGCAAGTATGCATATGCGATTCCCTTAAAAACTAAATCGGGTGTTGAAGTAGCACATGCTCTCGAACCAATAATTGTAAAAAATAAAATGAAATACCTGCAAACGGATAAGGGGAAAGAGTACTTTAACACTACCGTACAAGCTTTACTAAAGAGATTCAACGTCAAACACTATTCAACGTATAGCGAGAAGAAAGCGTCCATCGTAGAGCGATTTAATCGTACGTTGAAAACGAACATGTACCGCGCGTTCAGCGAGCAAGGCCATTATCGGTGGTTGTCGCTTTTGCCTAAACTGGTGATGGAATACAACGACAGAGTGCATAGAACTATAGAGATGAAGCCGCGACAAGTCGACAAGAGCAACGAGCAAATTGTGTTGGAACGAATAAGAAAAAATATCGTACCGCGGAAAGTGAGCAAGAAACATAAGTTTAAAATAGGCGATCGAGTGCGTATAAGTAAATACAAAATCACATTCGCTAAAGGTTATACACCAAACTGGACGAACGAGATATATACAGTGCACAGAGTTCAGCCAACCGTACCGGTTACGTACTTGTTGAAAGATCACACGGGTGACGTTGTGGAAGGTGGGTTTTATGAACAAGAATTGAGTAAAACCAGCGTTGGTGATGTGTATCTCGTTGAAAAAATATTACAACGTAAAGGTGATCGCGTGCGAGTGCGCTGGCTCGGCTTTGACGGTAAACACGATTCGTGGATACATAAAAAAGATCTGATATAATAACATTACCACAGTATTTAACCGAACGTAAACGAGTTAAGATGAAGATTGAACAACAATCGTTAAAGTTAAATGTTAAGAACGTAGACTCTGCTAAGTACAACGGTGAAGTTGCATATAATAAACACAGTCCACTGTTTCCAAACACAGTTCGATGTATCGTGTGCGGCGGGTCATGTAGCGGGAAGTCAAACGTTGCCTTTAACATGTTATTCGATTCAAACGGACTGCGATTTCAGAACCTGTACGTGTTCTCCAAATCGTTATTTCAACCAAAATATCGTATGTTGGAAGACGTTTTTAATGCTCTCGCTGACGAAGGAATGATGTACTTCACATACAGTGAAAACGATGAAGTACCACCTCCGCACGAAATTGTACCTAATTCAATCATGTTGTTCGATGATGTGTTATGTGAACGGCAGAATAACATACGAAAATATTTCGCTATGGGACGGCATAGCGGTGTGGACACTTTGTACCTTTGTCAGACGTACAGTCTGGTGCCAAAGCAACTGGTGCGTGATAATGCCAATTTCTTGGTTTTGTTCAGACAAGATGATCTCAATTTACGTCACGTTTACAACGATCACGTTAACACAGATATGAAATACGAAGAGTTCAAAGCGATGTGCGCCGAAGCGTGGAAGGATCGTTACGGATTCATAGTCATCAACAAGGACTCACCGATAAACGCGGGTAGTACAGAGTGGGTTTCGATCGTTTTATACATAAATAGAATAGTTTGTGCGAGAAAGTCATCAGTGTCAAGATGGATGACAAGCAATTGACACATGAAATCGATGCAATTAGCGATAACATAAGACAAAAGTATCGCGCGTTGAAACATGACATCAGAGAGAGCGATGAAGCGTTAACGAGAAAGTACAAACCTCTTTTGGAACCGTTAACCCAGATTTCGGGAAAGTTGAATGTCTCCGGTGATAAAATTAAAAAAATAAATGTTGAAGATGAAGATACGAAGACAGCTGTCGAGATGACACCACCACCATCACAACCTCGATTCCTTAGAACGGAAGTGTTGGCACAAACTCCTGATGTCGAAACATCGAACGTGACTCTTGAAGAGTTTTTAGCAACACCCGAAGGTCGACACGAAGCACAAGAATACGTTGAACAGTCTGTCGAAGGTCCGCTCGCGAGGAAATACTTACTACTCGCTTTATCTGATGATCGAGAAAAAAAGATGGATCATACTTACGGTATCCGTAACGTTGCAGACAAATGGATGGTGGGAAATTCGGTGTTGGAGATCAATCAAGACGACAGCTTCTACATAGCTGGAAAACGATACAGGGGTACACCGGGTCTCTACGAACTTATGTTTATGAAAGAACCCAACAAGAGCGTCTACGATGAAAACGATTTAGCAGCGTACAAATCTATACTGTCGGACACTAACGCACATAAACATTATCATTTACCCGGTGCTAAAATAAATACAAACAAAGGTGTAAAGTACAGAGAGATAATCGCCCGATTGTTCCCACCGCGCAGCGGACGTGGTATCGATTACGTACACTGGACGATCCCAACAAACTGGTTGAACGGTTGAGACTGCTGGTAAGTTCAAAACGCGCCGGCCACACCGGACACGACAACGAAATCATCTCCGTTGTGGAGGAATTACGTGAAGCCAACATTATCGTATAAATTTTATGAACGTCGGTGTAACAACTCATTGACGTCAACACTGTCAACATGTGCGGGTTAGATTTGACACCTGACTTTGAAGTCGAAAACGAAAGACTGAAAACCTTTACATCATGGCCTGTGCATTTCATCAGTCCAACCGCTATGGTTGCCGCAGGCTTTCATTACGCAAATGAAATTGACAGGGTTCGATGTTCATTTTGTGGTATAGAAATCTTTCGTTGGAAAGAGGGTGACGATCCGATTGTGTTACACACGCGATGGTCACCACAGTGTCGTTACTTAAAACGGTTAGCACATCATTTGTAGCGTGCAGTCGTACAATGGTTGTGGACAAGTTCGGGAGACATCAAAGCGCCGTGAGCGTGCGACGAGAAACAAAAAGACAATTACGCGATACTGTAGGATTTAAGATTACGAATGATGGGGATATAGATGTTGAAAACAAAAAGATCCGCAATCTGAACGAACCGGATGCAGCAAAGGATGCTGTATCTCTGACTTATATGCAAACACATTGTCTGCTACTCGATGATGAACGTAAAAGCGTGGACGTTAAAGGGTGTAGATTGAAAAATGTTGATACTCCTGTAGACGTTAAAGACGTAGTCAACAAATATTACGTTGATGACAAGTGTATACAACACTCGAGTCAAGAGAGAGGTGAGGTCATCGATGCACGAGATCGATGGGTAATCAACGTTCGAAGTCCGGAACAAGCGACCGATGCGGTTAACAAAAACTATGTAGACTCGAACGTCATTAAAAAAGTATCGAACAGCTATTTGTTTGGGCAGAGCTGGTTGTCGGGAGTGAGTTCACCGATTTTTGGAGATGACGCGGTTAACGTAAAATACATGTTGCAGAACACCGTTAGCTTGGGCGAAGATGGTGTTTTCAAAGCAGCGGAAAAGAGAATAACAGACGTAGCGGATGGTTTTGCGGAGAGCGATGCTGTTAACTTACAACAATTAAATGACGTGAGACGATACGTAAAGAGCGAGATGTATAAAGTCGTTAAAACATTTCAGTATCAACTGGATTACTACTTATTGAAATTGTCTAAGCCACGTAGTTCAGAAGACGAGTGGACACTCGACACGAAGGAAATAAGAAGGTTAATAGATGAATACGATAAAAACATAGAAGAGAAAGACTGGAGATCGGTTTACGATGTACAACAACGTTAAGAGGAAAAAGGGGTGGGGCGTCGGAAACGTGCTTAAAAACGTTGTACCGTCCGTTGTTTCGTCAGTTATCAATCGAGCGGTGGACGCACTACCTGTTGAATTACATCTGCCGGGTTACAGATTCTGTGGACCGGGCACGAAACTCGAAGAAAGATTAGCGCGTGGTGATCGTGGAATCAATCAACTAGACGAAGCCTGTCGCGAACACGATATCGCTTACGCTCAATACAAAGACAACGAAAGTAGACGTATTGCAGATCGTAAACTCGCGGAAAAAGCGTGGGGACGGGTAAAGGCTTTGGATTCGGGTATCAGCGAACGAGCTTATGCGACAGCAGTTGCAGCGGCCATGAAAGCAAAATCAGCAATAGGAAGCGGTCGACGTCGTAAAAATAAAAAGAATTTGAGTAGTCGTGGTCGTGGTGCTGGTGGTGGCATGAAGAAGAGGAGGAAGAGAACTGTCCGAACCGCTAGGAAAAAGAGGAGAACTGCGTCCGGATTGTATCTACGTCCGTACCGAAAAAACTAATTCACATACCGCTCCGCCCGTTGTCCGAAGATGAATTACGTGTATACGCAAAAAAGCTAAACATACCGTATTTTAGAGGTGTTTACATGCGTAACGCATTACCGGATACAGCGCCGTGGAAGAACGAAAGCGTCATCGTAAATTTGGACGACGAGAGCGGACCGGGAACCCACTGGGTATGTTACAAGAAGCGTGGAAATCGAGTACACTATTTTGACGGGTTCGGTAATTTACGTCCACCTCTGGAGCTGATGCAATATTTTGGTGATACAGCCGACGTTCGTTACAACTATGAACGGAAGCAACCTCCTAACACGGTCATCTGCGGTCATTTATATTTAGACTTTTTATCGTCTTCTGATCAGTAAACTTCAGCATGTCGTCGCTAACGGTCACCGTGACGGGTACCGACGCTGCGAATCTCGTGTGTAACTTTTTCCCACCTCTCGAGTTATACCGTGAATGGTACGTTGGACTATTGGATTTTACATCGTATAATTCAATACCAAACGTTACTGAAGGAAAAAATAATGCATTTCCAGTAAACATTTCCAAGGATCATTGGTCCGTCATCAAGTTGCCTACCGGCACCTACGAAATCAGTGATATCGAAACGTATCTGCAGAAACAGTTAGGCGAGAGAACAATCAGTTTACGTCCAAACAACAACACATTAAAGTGTAAAATTTACTGTAAGCATGTCATCGACTTTTCGCATACACCGAATACCATTGCAAGTATGTTAGGATTCAAGGAGAATCAGCAGCTGGAAGCGTATATAACACACGAGTCGAACGTACCCGTCGACATAATCAAAGTTAACACCGTTCACGTACGGAGTAATATCGTACAGGGTGCGTACAAGGACGGCCAGGACCAGCACACGTTGCATTCGTTTTATCCGACCGTGGCACCAGGTTTCAAAATAGTTGAAACACCGACAAACGTAATATACTTACCGGTAAACGTACAACGTGTAGACAACATAATTTTGTCTCTCGTTGATCAGGACGGGGATTTAGTCGATTTTCGCGGTGAAGTTATCACGATACGACTGCATCTGAAAATATGGGATTGTATTTCGGACAAACGTCACCTGTAAAAAGGGAGTGTGTACGAAAGAAACATGGTAGTCGGTGTTCAACGTTGAAGCGATTGACATCAAGGAACAAGCGTTTCTTACTTTCACTTGGATAAAAATTATACGATTAAAATATTGTCGGGTGAAATTCTAGCTATCGAACGAGGAGCGGCTTTCGATAACAGAATCGTTGAGTTCGAATATCGTACGCACGCACCGTATGCTTCCACCCGATACGGTAACAACGATGAAATACGTATACCCATCCAACAACAGGATGTTTTCACTTTACCGGCGGAGAGTTTTCTGTACATCGAAGGAACATTGACCAAGGTTAACGCTACCGACACAGCGTTGAACGTGAAATTAATCAACAATGCAATGGCTTTCTTGTTTGAGGAGATCCGTTACGAAGTGTGCGGTGTGGAAGTAGATCGTACGAAAAACGTTGGAATTACGAGCACTGTGAAATTGTTACTATCGAGCAATGAGCATGAAAGAAAGCATCTAATCAATGCAGGATGGGTGACGACAACCGACGAGTCGTTGACAGTACACGAGAGTACCGGTGATTTTACGTTTTGTCTTCCGTTAAAAATGCTACTCGGTTTCAACGAAGACTATACACGCATCATGCTGAACGTTAAGCAAGAATTGATTCTGTTGCGTACCTCTACCGATCAGAACGCAATGGTGCTAAAAGAATCAGGTGCAACTGCAAACGGTAATCTCGTAATAAACAAAGTACACTGGAAGATGCCCTATGTGCGCGTGTCAAACAAGTACCGAATACCGCTATTGGAGCATATCGAGGAGGATCATGAACTGGTGATGCCGTTCCGCAGTTGGGAATTGCACGAGTATCCCGTTCTACCGACGACAAATCGACATTCGTGGACCTTGAAGACATCGTCACAGTTGGAAAAACCACGGTATGTGATACTGATATTTCAGACGGACAGAAAGAACAATATAGCGAAAAACGCGTCGGAATTTGATCACTGCAATTTAACGAATGTCAAGCTATTTCTGAACGATAAATACTATCCGTACGATAACCTGAACCAGGATATCGAAAAAAAACGTTACGCACTGTTCTACGACATGTATACACGTTTTCAAACATCATACTACGACCGTCGCAACAGAACGCCTCTTTTGACACCTAATGAATTTATAACGAAAGCACCGTTGTTTGTCATCGATTGTTCCAGACAAGAAGAACCAATCAAGTCGTCTGCCGTTGATGTGCGTTTAGAATTTGAATCCAGTAACAATTTTCCAGATAAAACCACCGCTTACGCTTTGATTATTCACGATAGGATAGTACAGTACACAGCGTTGTCGAATACTGTTCATCGTTTGTCATAAAAAACTTGTTCTCCCCTCTACCAGTTTATAAAGATAGGTATTAGCGATCTCTAGCTTGTAACAAGATCAGTCCGTCTCAACGATGGAAGGTGACTGTGTTAGCGGCGGCAGCAGCAGCAGCAGCAGCAGGCATTGTGAGTATAACGTTTACTTATCTCTTGGATATCCTATTAACTCTTACACTAAGTTCGTTACCGTCGGACTGTTTAACGAACTCAACTATGAACCGGGTGTTTTGTTTACAAACGGAAAAAAGAAACGTATATTACTTGACTTTTCTGAGTGGAATTACTTGTTGATCTTTCGTGAACAGTTACTATCCAGTATGTTATTGTACGAAGAAGGTGAAAACCGTGAAAAGAAGAAGAGTGTGATGATCAGTCGTAACTTTGGGAAAACGTTTGTTCGGATTAAAGGTAGTAAGACCGAAAAATTTGTTTTCACAGAACCCGAGTGGATCCGTTTTGGTTGTTTATTAACAGTACTAAAGAAATATCTTGTTCGCTTGTTTTATGATCAAGATCACTTCAAGTCGTACATTAAACAGGTAGTAGCCAAGGGGTGTTATGTACCACCATCCTTCTTTTTCCCCTCGTTTTTTCGATTGGAAAGCAGTCGTCATGACCAACAGCTAACATTTGATCGTCTTTACGATGAACTGGTATTGGAAGGAAAAGTAGAGGGGGAATTTGAAAAAATTAACGTATTCGATGCGAACAAGTGTCACTCGGAAAAATGAACTTGAATAGGACGGTTATTGCCGAGTTTGAAGCGTTTCGTGGTGACAAAAATGAATATGTAATCAAAGAGTTCGTTGCAGTTGATATAACAACCGGACGTTTTGTTATCGTGTTGTTCGCTCCACCATACGAACGTGCACGACTGCACCTGAAATTTCAAAAAATCAATGACTGGTTGGAAACACATTATCACAGAATTCGGTGGAACGATGGTAATGTGCCGTACAAGAATATGGTACGCATCGTTGCAGACTTTTTTTCAGACAGTTCTGTTGTCTATACAAAAGGGTTTGAGAAGGCAAATTTCTTACGACAGTTGTATCACCATGGTGAGGTGATTGACTTAAACGATATTCAAGCACCTGTAGTTCCTAGATCCTTTGTACCCATCATACAATGTCCTGCTCCTCATCGTCAACCCGTTACCACTCCTCCCTTACACTGTGCATTGCGCAAAGCTTTGTTTTATGCAGAATGGTTGCGGCAACGAAATAAAATATAGTCGGTTGTGAACATGTTTTCATCATGGTGTTAGTGTGAATGCTACGTGACAGAAATGTCCATAAACGTAGAATTAGGTACCGTAGTGTGTGCGTGAGTGTTAACCTTGACTACGTCACTGTCGCGGTAGAAATACTCATAAACGTAGTCCTGGTAGTTCGAGACGGGTCACTGGCACGGTAGATATACCTGTAAACTCGTCAAGAACCAGTATGGGTGTGAAAATTACTCATTACGGTACAGCAAATGTGAATACGCATCATGTATGAACAACATATACATCCGATAAAAAAAATATAAACAAAATAAAAAAAAGTAAATAAATAAAAAATATATGTACTGCTTTTATACATTGACTTAGCATTGCATAGTGTATCTTATCATTATCTACCACTGTATTAGTTAATAGTACAGCGATAGATAACGTGGAGTAGGCCTGCTTTACGAATCTGTAAAGTTGGGGAAACCACGTTAAAAAAAGCGTAGCGGTCTCTCATTCGCCTCTGGCCGCTAGGAAGAGGATGAGAGGTAAAAAATAAAAGTATAAAAAATGTTTATTTATTTTTAATAATAAATTAACTTATATTGTGCTTTTATGGTTTTACACATAGGACAACAGTAGATATAACTCGTCCACCTCATAGTTGTAAGTAAGAGACGAGAAGTATAAGTACAAAAATAATTACAGTTAAACGACAACGGCCCCTTGGTGTAGTGGATGCATGCCGGTTTGGAGTACCGGAGGTCCCGGGTTCAAATCCCGGAGGGGCCATAATTTATTTTTTGCGGAAACAAACTGTCCCGCCTCGCAGTCGAACACATGCGTCATGTCGGGTACCCCCATCCGTTGATTTAAACATTTCGGGTGTTAACTTTCGGACACCAAGAGATTTCAGGTACCTCCATCCGTTGTTTTAATCATTTCGGTTGTCAAATATTGAACATCAAAAATTTCAGGTACCCCCCATCCGTTGTTCTAAACATTTCGGGTGTCAAATTTCAGACATCACGTAGTCGTCGAACCAGCTATCATATCCACCCAGCCTCCTGTTTCGTTATAACCAGTGTTTTATACATGCGTCATGTGGGCGTACCCACAAATTTCGGGTACCCCCATCCGTTGATTTAAACATTTCGGGTAACGGTACCCGATACCCCCAAAATTTCGAGTCACGGTACCCGATGACATCGCATCTGCGGGCAACCGCCGAATTCCGGGTACCCCCATCCGCTACACATTGTTTTCGGCTACCAAATTTTGGACATGCAGAAACCACGGCCTCCGTGACGTCTTGAAACAGGTTTTAGCCATCCGGACGCCAGCGACTAGGGCCTCTGTGTGACGTCATGAACTGGAACACGGTAGTGTTTCACTCACACACACACACACACACACACACACACACACACACACACACACACACACACACACACACACACACACACACACACACACACACACACACACACACACACACAACACACACACACACACACACAACACACACACACAAAACAGTGACGTCACATGGACAGCTCGGACACCAGCTGCCAGTGCCTCTATGACGTCATGAACTGGAACCCGGTAGTGTTTTCAACTGGAACCCGGAAGTGTTTTCTAACACTCACTTTCCCTCTACTATCCGGTATACACAGGTCATAGCATGGTAATTTAATAAAGGGTTAACAGTTTTTAAACTCTTGCTTTCTCAGTTTTAGTTAATTGTTTTAGTTAAATTCCCTTTTTAATTCTCATTACTATTATGAGTTAGTTCAGGGGTATTCTTCGGTTTAATAGTGCGATTTAATGGTTTTCACTAACTTCCAATTTTATATTTTTATTATTATTTTTTTTTATTTGTTTGACAATTTAAATCGTCACATACTCCGCCGCTTAAAGGAGACATGGGGGGGACTTTTAATAAGGCGAATTCGAAAGTAAGGTACTGGGGCACACTTGTCGTTACTGTGTGAAGTTTCTATCCTTCTTCTCCCTTTTTCTTTTATTTATTTAGTTGCATGAGTTATACACAACTTACTTCTTCTGATTATCAAACAATATATATATCCTTACAAACTAATTCTTAAATTACGTAAAATTCACACTTTATGACTACATATTAAGACTCATAAACTTCTTCTTATTTCTACTACTTAAACTACTACCGGTTTTTTCTTTGGGTTTTAGTTACTCTATTCACAGAGTTACTCTCTAAATAATTTATTACTTAGTGGTCATGGTAGTGGTCAGCTGACTACTCACTTCGCTCATCTTTCGCTCAACAGGATCTAAGGTTGATCAGGCCTCATTCCTAATTCTACGATTAGCACCTTGCATGGTTACTCAGGTACAAGATAACTTGTCTACCTAGTATTACCTTTTTCTAGTTTTCGCTCTGCCATTTCCCTTTTTTTTTTTATACAGTTTTATCTGCGAAATATGTGTTCTTCGTACATATTCTTGAGTCGCAGGTTCGTACAGGGCTACTGTTACTGGGGTTAAGTACTTCTTGATTTGGTAAGGACCACACCATCGGTATGATAGTTTAGAGGTGGTCTTATCAATTGCACTACTAGTCGGGTGTGTTTTGTACATTACTAAGTCACCGACTTGGTACTTAACTAAATTGTTATTATTACTTCTCTCGTGATATTTTCGCGATTTCTCTAAGTTCGCTCTTAAATTTGCGCGAGCTTCATTCCAGATTTGTTTTATATGCTTATCCTTAATTTGATGGGATAGCAAGTCATGTATTTTCCATTTTGTGGACAAGGGGTGGTTTGGTTTGTACTTATACAGTAACTCAAACGGGGTCGATTTATGTCCTTCGTGATAAGCTGAATTGAAGGCGTATTGTATCCAGGATAGGTTCTGGTCCCAAGACTTATGGTCGTTCGCATGGTAGGCTATTAAAGCAGATTTGAGGTTTCGCAAATACCTTTCAGCAATATTGCCTTGCGGACGATACTCCGTCGTGGTAATATGGTCTATCCCTAACTTGAAACAGATATTTTAAAATTCCTTTGCCTTAAACTGGGGTCCGTTATCTGACACTAGATGTACAGGTGTACCAAAATCTTTAAATAATCTCTCCTGTAATATCTTTACAGTGGTCGACGCTAACGCTCGCCGCATGGGATACATCCAAACAAATTTGGTGAACGAATCTACACATATGAGTAGCATAGTATTACCTGATTTAGATCGAGGGTAGGGACCTGAAAAGTCTAAATAAAGTTTAGAGAACGGGGTAGTAGGGATTTCTGAAATTAATTGGCTTATTTGACTATTTCTTGCTGGTTTGCTGAGCGCGCATAACTTACACTTTTTTACGAAGCTAGCTATTTCGCTGTTCATATTGTTCCAATGATATTCCTTACGAATGCGATGTATTGTTTTATTTATTCCCATATGTGCTCCAATGGTGGATGAATGGTAGTATTCCATCAGCATAGTCTTAATTACATCAGGGGCAATTATTCTTAATTCCTTTCCATTTCCTATTCTGTGGCATAGTATTCTTTTACTCAATACGTATTTATCTGATTTAATTCCTTCCTCGAGTTGTTCTATAATTGGCTTCAAAAGAGGGTCTTGTTGATACTGAGCGATGTTGGTAAACGCAAGGGGGAATTCGGTAATTACGGTGTTAACAATGGGTGTTTCTAGACTCTCAATGCTTTCGGGAGTATTAGTGGGCGACTGGAACATACGGGACAGGGTATCTGCGACTACATTTTGTGTACCTCTAATATGTTGTACTTTGAATTTGTAACAGTTTAACCTCAATACCCATCTTCCAATACGTCCTAACTGTTTAGGGTGATTCAGTAACCAAGATAATGCTTGATTATCAGTTTCCAACAGGAACTCTTTATGTTCTAAAAAAGGTTTAAACTTCTCAAAAGCAAATACAATAGCTAAACATTCTAATTCATATGCGGAGTATTTCTTTTCTTGGTCAGTCAAAGTGCGTGAAGCGTAACTGATCGGTAGTCTACAGCTTTCTATTTCCTGATATATTACTGCACCTAAGGCTACACTTGAACTGTCGGTCTGAACTACGAAAGGTTTCGTAAAATCTGCTAATTGTAATACCGGGGGTGATATGATGCTTTCTTTTAGTTTTATTTGAACGCAGTTTGGTGTTGTGGAGTCCATTCAAATTTTGCTCCCTTCTTTCTTAAGGCGTTCAGAGGAGCGGCTATTTCGGCTAGGTGAGGAATATACTTGTGGAAATAATTTATCATTCCCAAAAATCGGGCTATTCCTTTAGCATCCGGTGGTGGTAAAAATTCTCTGATCGCACGGGTTTGTTCGGGGTCTATGCTTACCTTTCCGTTGGCCTTCACGATGTGACCTAAAAATGAAAATTTGAGGGACAGCAAAATTTACCTTTTTGGGATTAACTGTTAATCCGGCTTTCTGTAATCGAGATAACACTTCACGTAGATGTTTAAGATGTTGGTCCATCGATTCGCTGTAGATTACAATGTCATCCAGATAGTGATACATATATTTAAATTTTATATCATGAAATAATTTCTCTAATAGTCTACTACATACGGAACTTCCTTGTGATATTCCAAAGGGTACTCTCGTAAATTGGTACAGGTTGAAAGGAACAGCAAAAGCGGTTAGACGTTTGGATTCTTCCGAAAGGGGTATTTGGTGAAATGCCTGATTTAGATTCATTATAGTAAAGACTTTCGCTTTGGTGAAATAATGAAAAGCACTGTGGATGTCGGGAAGCGGGATAGATTCAAATTCTATTCGTTTATTTAATTGCCGGTAGTCCACAACTAGTCTGTGTTTGTCGTGACCTTTTGGTACTAAAAATGAGGGTGATGAATACGGTGAAGTAGAGGGTTCGATGACTCCTTGTTCTAATAACTTGTATGGGGGAAGGCGTATTACTTTGTTGTCGCTCAGATTGATCTTGTATTCTATTAGGCTCGTTAGTCCTAGCTTAGGGGTAAGAACAGTGGAAAACTCTTTTATTAGTTTCTGCATTCTCAGCCTATCTCTACTTTCTAGATGAGATAATTCAGACTCATGGTGTACTATATGTGTAGTAGATGATTCAGTACTTCCTTGTTCTTCTGTTTCACAATCAAAATTATACTTCCGTGTACGGTCGAATCGAAAATAATATTTCTTCTCGCGGATGTCAAGAATTATTCCCGTTTTACTGATAAAGTCAGCTCCCAATATTAAGTCAGGTCCTAAATCATCACATACTAACATTGAAAAAAACCACGTTAGATTCTTAATTTTTACCTTAATGGTGATGCTGAGTTTTATCACTACATTTTGTTTATTGGCAGTAGCACATCTTATATTCACAGCTTGACTGCGTTTCACTAGGTTGTGTTCGAATAATGTATCTGCTAACCTCTGACTGATTAAGGTTCTAGTCGATCCAGAATCGATTAATCCGATGGTGGATATAACACCTAGGTCAACTTGTATTAAGGGCAGTAGACATTTAGTCCAATCACATTTAGTTATCGAGTTACATTTTTCAATAAACCTTCTATCATAGGGATCTAGTTTTCTAGTGTTCTTTTCTTTTTTTTTCTTATTTTCGTGGATTTCTTTGGGTTTACCGGTTCTTAAGATGCTGCGGAAGACACAGGATTTCGGGTCTCCCTGCCTTACATGTTTTTTGGATTAGGTTGTTTCCGATCGTACTGCTTCCGATTTCAGTTTCTACTTACATGTCAGTATACTTTCCGCAGTTATAACATATATCTTTTTTTACGAGGGGTATAGCTTGCTTCCGTTTTAGGTTGCGTGTCATTTGATTTACCAGGGCTGTGCAAGTTGTTCGGTCTATTAAATGGTCGCCTTTCACGCTGGGTTTGCACATCGGGCACCAGGGCTTGCATTTCATTTCTACTAGGCTCGGTTGATTTCAAAGCATGTCTGTTCTGATCTGAGTACCATACGTTCAACGAGTGAATACTGCATTGTTCGAGATCCGCAAAGGTGTTGGGTCTATTTATTAACGCTAAACGAGATCTTTCTTCTGGAGGCAATCCTACTAAAATGGTATCGACCATCTGTCTCTCACTCCAATCTACTTGCAGTAGTCGAGAAGACTCCCTGATGTCAGAGATGTAATGGGCCAATCTGTCATGAGTTCCTTGTACTCGAAGTACGGTCTTTCTTTTAAGTTCCTATTATAAATGTTATAAATTCCGGTAGGAATAAAATATTTTATGATAGTAGTATGCAGGTGTTCTACTGGAAGTGTAGAGCTTAATGCTTCCAGCACACGATTCTTTAATGGTGGTTTACATTTTGGTAGGAGGACTTGCAAAATTTGCCAGTCATATAGTTGCTGTAAATCCTTTATCTGCAGGAGGTATTTGATGAAGTTTAGTAGTTTAGTAACATTCAAACCATCCGTGTATGGAATTTCAGCTAAGAGTTTTTCTACGGGATGAGTGATTTTTCCGTAGAGGTCAACGTTATAATTTACGTGTGGTATACCTTTAGGAGGACCAGATGCTGCATTTGGGGTAGTCAATTCGTACATCCCGGAGCGATTGTGGGAACCACTGGGAGGTGGGGCTTCAGATATCGTCTGGGTATTCACGTCTCTATTTGGGTTTTGCTCTCGACTCGGTTGTATTTTCGATACGGTGGGTGATTCCTGATCCGTGTTGGGGGGAGGTTGTTCTAAGGTAGGAGATTGAACTGGGGAGATGTATAGTTTCTTCAAGGATTTTTCAATTTCATCCATTCTGAATGAGTCGGACTTTCTTCGCAATTCATTGATAATAGTGGGTAATTGGTGTAAAGCGTCATCCGCAAAACTTTGGACGTCGGGAGGGATTACCATGATTTTGGGCCAGTTTAACAAATTTTTCATTCGCCGGGTTAAATGTTCTATCCTTTGAGTTGTCCACAATATTACCGCAGGAGATTTCTCGTCTTGAAGGGTTTGGGACAATAAAGTCAACTCACTATACTTGGCATAACAAGTTTCTCTCTCGCTCTCATAATCGAGTCCGCTTAAGTTACTTAACTGCGCGGGTGTATCAGATCCACTTTCGCGTATAGACTTGCGCAATTCCGCGACTGTTCGCATGAGGTAAACCGCGTAAAAGAGCTTCATAGGACAGTTCGTCTTTTAATAGTAAGTCTGGATTAAATAGGGTCATGTTTACCTTATATCTTGCACACTAAAACTTATTCTACTACACTATACACAATTATTGCATACACACTTTAGTTCATGGTAAAACATATGCATGAGTTGTTAGAGAATTACTTAGCATCTCAGAGAAAGAGAAAAAATTCACACAGACGTCATTTTACTTTCAACGATCAGCTGTTACGCTGGAATGTGGGTCAGACTAGTTTTCTTTAAACAAAGGCATAGTATTATGCGTAAGAAGGGGGGAATCAAGCTCGAGGGTGAAGAGAATGTTATTGTTCCACTCAAAACCAGCTGACGGCTTCCTTTACAGACTTGTACCGGCTTGCTTCAACGAGGTGGTATGTGCGATGCGGAACTATATGCGTTTTAAACAAGTTACAGCCCGTTATTAAGCTGAGTTTTAGTTATTATTTGGTTTTACGTGCTAATTTTAATTTATCTAATTCTGCTACTAGAGAGGAGTAGAATTTCACTTACAATATATTTACACGTAATTGAACTTGTTTTATTTAGTCAGTTGTTTATATAACACACCGTCGCAATAGAAAGACGAATTACATATTTATGCAGGCTTATACAGGAAAACTACAGGGCTTGAATTGTCGCAAAATAGACGTGTTAGAGATTGAATATTTTGACAAGTACATACATGAATTGGTGTAATACAAGCTAATATTTTCACGTATATTAAGTGAATCATATACGAGTATGTGCGTAATCTCACACAAAATTTACAATTGTAAATTTAATATTGTCAATATTATTCTTTAATGCTACTTAGCCTTTTTGTTTTACATACAATACCCTAACTGAGTGCATAGATCTACAGAGTGGCGCATTTTATAGGCGTCACGATGCTTACAAACCTTTTATATAAATAGCAGAGTGGCGCATTTTATAACGTGTCGGCTACGTTATAATCTAGGGAACCCGTGATAATTGACTCTGGCCAATTATACAGGCTGCCTTCGTTGTAACAAACTGAAAATTAATCAAATCACTATCGATAATTATAAGTACTCTAATAAAAGGAAACTGGGGAGGGAAGTCTGCTGATTTATGCACTCAATTTAGTATGTAACAAAGATGACATCTCTTTATTTACGTATGATTGATAATACATTACAAATAAAATTTTTAGCTTACACTGAAATTGTAAAGGGGTTTTCTGTATTAAAAATGATAATACAGATAGTGTATTTACCTCGGATCCGAGTCTCTTTAAACTAGTTAGGAATTTTCAAATTTACTCTACTTCTTTAGTCAATTACATTATTACTTAAAATACCATTTGAAGAATGGTTTTATTTTGTTGTGCGATGTTCCAAAGCTACATCACAAGAGTTAAGTTACAAAGTATGATTTCTGAAATTTCTTGTTACAACACTGTTATTCTTAACGCTTAGAGATTGTCATTTTAAAGTCTTTTTCATTTAAAATTACTGTACTTATATTTAAAAGATACATTATTCACGGAAGACGAGCTTCCGCGTCACTTCTAGTTAATCGTTTCAGTTCATGTCCTGCCGCGTGATTCTTCTGTACTCTCTTAGTAGTGGGTTGTCATCGTGTTAGTCATCGGGGTACTCTTTCCGGTGGAGGTCCTCGGAGTCAACTAATGATGAAGTGGATGTTACGGTGTCATCTAGAATGAAGTCGTCCTGTTTCTTAGTGGTAGTGTCAATGCAGTTGAGGTCTTAGTCTTCACTTTTCACGGTTATTCACATCACATTTGTAATAGTACAGCAGTATTTGAGTTAGCATATTCGTTACACATTATGACGGAACCCTAAAATAACTTGAACTATATATTTAATAGGAGATGTCACCTTACACACTTATTTTATTCTTTCACATCTTTGTGTTAAAACACACTACATTTTAGTTACATAGATCTCCACACTGTTAGTTGAAGCTAATAACAAAAATAAAAAAAACATTTTGTGCAGCACTCCGCTTGGAGCTGTTTACAGATTGAACGTCGCATCTCAAGTCCTACATTGTTACAACAGGAAAATTGTAACGACGCAGAGTGAATATTCCGCCATAACATAGTTCCAACTTTTAATTAGTAATACAGTCTTACAGTTCGACATAATAAACAATCAAGACTTTGCTTGTCTACAGAATTTATTACAACTACTACTAGTGACTTTGAATTATTTATTGTTTACATTATAGTTTACAGGTATTTTTTATTTAATGCCGGTCGGTATGCAAGTTCGATCCAGTATACACAGGTCATAGTATGATAATTTAATAAAGGGTTAACAGTTTTTAAACTCTTGCTTTCTCAGTTTTAGTTAATTATTTTAGTTAAATTCCCTTTTTAATTCTCATTACTATTATGAGTTAGTTCAGGGGTATTCTTCGGTTTAATAGTGCGATTTAATGGTTTTCACTAACTTCCCATTTTATATTTTTATTATTATTTTTTTTTTATTTGTTTGACAATTTAAATCGTCACAGTAAGTATCATGGCGTATTATTATTAAATACTTTTTTGTGCTTCTTAGGTTTTATCTTATTAGTATGTTTTTCAACGCACTCTAAATTGTTCGTATCAATACTTCATTTTAATTCGCTAACGCTTAGAAACTAACCTCAAATTAGACTGACAGTGATATTATGCTATTTACTTGGTCCGAAGTAAAAAAGATTTTGGTTCGTAGCTTTGAATGACATATCAGAAACTTTTAAACATGTATATCTGTAAAAAAGTGGCTGTATGCTTGAATGAAAATGTAATGCGCACCTTTAGAAAATGATGTAGGGCTTTTAAAATTTTGTTCTGTATTGGTACGTTATCAGTGTAAGGTTATGTCTCATAAATTTTGCAAGGTCGAATTTTAGGTCGTAGAACACAAAAAAATATTACATTTCTGGTATGTCAATTGGAAGATTATCAAAAATGAACTATTTACATAATAATATTATGCACCATTAATTCATTAGGATATGTCATTGCTGAACTGACTCATTTCTTATAAAAAACATAAAAGTCACTAGTTGATTTTTTTTTTTTATTCTAAACTGTTCTAGATCGAATTTTATTCTGAAAGAGAAGGAATTTTGAAACCAAAAATGAAGCGTTTTGAAAGTGTTGCTCATAAACGCCGAAAAATTGAAAGAGAAAAAAATTTAATTGATAAAACTCGTAAGGTATCGTCTTTCTTTCATGTCATACCAAGCCAATTGGAAATTGAAAGAAGACCCTGTAATTCACCTTCATCAACTGAACCTCAGAATCATCTACTCATAGACAATAATGATCCAGCTATTGAAGTATCACAGTTCTCTTCGTCTACATTTTCTGAACAAGGCGGTCAAATAGTTTGTAATTTGGAAAGGGAATCACTCGTTTCACAACATATTCAAGAAGAGTTTTCACATAATAATCATTCGAAACAGAATACACATGAAATGAACACACATTCAACTCAAAATGATAAAGGTGAACAAATAGAGGTTGAAGAATTTCTCAGCTTAGATATTGCATTATGGGATTTAAATAGAATTTCAAAAACCCAACTCCAAGAATATTTTATTCGAAAAGGGCCTTCATGCTATCAAAATATAGATAGTGATTTCAGTAAATCTATTAGAGTATACGAATTTTTAGAAAAGGGAAAACAGGTTTCTCAAAAGCGAAGTTGCCAATTGACATTTTTTTATAAAGAACTTCAAAATGGAGAAAAAGTAAAACGAGACTGGTTGTTATACTCTCCATCCACCAGTAAGATTTATTGTTTCGTTTGCAAACTCTTTGGTTCTACTTTGATGCCCACAAACCCTTTCAATTCCAACGGTTTCAACGATTGGAAGCATGGTGCTCAAGCTGTTTCATTTCATGAAAACAGTCAACAGCATCGTGCTTCTTTACTATCATTTCTTAACCGTTCTTCTATGTCTGGGAGAATAGACTCTGAGATTCAAAAGCAAGTGAACGAGGAAAGAGATTACTGGCATCAGATTTTAACTAGAATTGTTTCCGTAGTAAAATTTCTTACTGGACGAGGACTTGCTTTGAGGGGTGATGTTGAGGAATTTGGGTGTATAAACAATGGAAACTATTTAGGACTACTTGAATTAATTAGTGAGTATGATCCGATTTTGAAGGAGCATATAAAAAAGTATGGTGGTCCTGGCAGTCGTACAACTTCTTACTTATCACCAAGTAGGCCTACTTGTGATGAATTTATTCATATTATGGGAAAGCGAGTGCTTCAAGAAATTATAAAAGAAGTAAAGGCTTCCAGATATTATTCAATATCAGTAGATTCCACGCCAGACGTTGCACACATCGATCAGTTAACATTCGTCATTCGATATGTTTTGTTTGGAGAGCCTACTGAAAGATTTTTAAAGTTCCTTCCTATATCTGGACATTCAGCAGAAACTTATTCGATGAAGTAGTTAACTTTTTGAATGAAATTACCATACCAATTTCTCATTGTCGGGGTCAATCATATGACAACGCATCTAATATGAGTGATTGTTATTATCTACAACTCGTTGGTGTGCTCGTGCAGATGCAGTCACTGCACTGTATGATAACTATGCAGAAATAAAATCAGCTTTGCAAAAAATTGAGGACGATGATGATCAGACAGCAGAGACAAAAGTTAAAGCTTCAAGTTCAATTGCATCCATGCAAAAGTTTGAGATAGCGTTTTTAACTCTCGTGTGGAACGATATTTTAACTCGGATAAATAAGGTAAATAAAGTTTTGCAAAAACCAACATTGACCCTTTCAACAACGGTGACGATATTGAATTCCCTGTCTGAGTATATTAATAAGAAAAGAGATAGCTTTGAAATGTATTTTACAAAAACAGAAAAATTTATTGGATCTACTTTGAGTACTTTCGAACAATGCACTAAAGAAACACGCGTTTCCAAACGCAATTCAAGAATTAAGTTTTTTGACAATTCTCAGACGCCTGATACTGTTTTTACACCGAAGGAGAATCTAAAGATAAAAGTTTGTTTACCTATTATAGACAAATTAGTTAATAACTTGAAAGACAGAGCCTCAAAATATTGTGTAATAGCTGAGAGATTTGGATTTTTAGAAAATTTGGTTTTTCTCTCTGAAAGTTCCTTAAAGACTCCCTGCAATACTTTTTCGAGAATATATAAAAATGATGTTTGCGAAAAAGAGTTATTTGAAGAGTGCCTCCATCTACAAGGTTTTTTAAAAGAGCATGTAGACTTGGAGAAGCTTCTTTTAAAAACAGAAGACGACGATAAAGGAAAGGATGAAGAAAAGGATGATAAAGATGAACTCGATAATCACGATGAAGAAGAGACTATCAAGGATGATGATCATGATAGGGGGTCTTCATTTATATCCAAAAAACTAAATCTTAAGAAAACTTATTTGTATGATAATGGACTTTTATCTGTTTTCTCAAACAATGAAATTTGATTGAGAATTTTTTTATGCTTGATGGTATCTAATGCATCTGCTGAAAGGTCATTTTCTAAACTTAAACTTGTGAAAAATTACCTTAGGAATAGTATTAAACTCTCTCCTATGGCGCTACAGCCCAAGTCGGGCCCTGGCCTCCACCAATCTCCGCCTCCAATCCACTCTATCCACTGCAACCCTCCTCCAGTTTCTTATCCCCATGTATCTCGCGTCCTCTGCAACGCCATCTTCCCACCTCTTCCTCGGTCTACCTCTAGGTCTCGTTCCCTCCCATGTACCCAGCAAAGCCCTCTTAGGGTTCCTGCCATCCTCCATTCTCATAACATGTCCGGCCCAACGCAATCTTTGAATTCTTATAAGTTTTGAGACTGGTATCTCTTTATATATTTGATACAGTTCGTTGTTGTATCTCAGTCTCCATGAGCCATTTTCTTGTATTGGGCCTATAATGCGTCTGAGGATTTTCCTTTCAAAGGTGTCTACTATGTCGACTGTTTTCTGTGTGATTGCCCATGCCTCACACCCGTAGCATAGCACCGGTCTGATGACAGTCCTATATATTTTCATTTTTGTTTCCCTGTGCACATGCCCAGACCTAAATGATGGCAGCAATGCGAAGTACGCCTTGTTAGCCATGGTGATCCGTCTTTGGATCTCCGGCTCCTCTGATCCAGTCTTTGCTAGATTCACTCCGAGATACGTGAAATTGTCCACCACCTCAATTGTGTCCTCCTCTATCTCGATGTTGTTATGAACCTGGTCCCTTCTTGTTTGGATAAGCATTTTTGTTTTATCCATATTTATGGCTAGCCCAACTTCCTTGGCTTTGTTTTTAAGCTCTATAAATATTTCTTTAGCTGCCGTGATCCGTCTTGACATGATGTTAATGTCATCTGCATATGCGGCTATCTGTACAGTTTTATTTGTTAACAGATTGGAGCTATTTATTGATAAGCCTCTAATTACATATTCCAATGCAATATTAAATAGTGTTGGGGCCAACCCATCTCCCTGCTTTAGTCCCCGTGTAATATTTATGGGTTCAGTTAGTTGGCTATCCACCTTTACTTGGGCTTCAGTCTGCTGCATAGTAACTTGGGTTAATCTTACCAGCTTGCCTGGTATTCCAAATTCATGCATTATGGTGTAGAGTTTGTCTCTATTAATAGAGTCATACGCTTGCCTGAAGTCCACAAAGATCTGGTACACATCAATATCACGTTCCCATCCGCATCTTAGTATCTGTTTTACCAAGAAGAGTTGGTCGATTGTAGACCTTCCAGGTCGGAATCCAGCTTGGTATTCCCGTATTATATTTTCTGTGAGGGGTCTCAGCCTTTGGTTCAAGATGTACGCAAAAACCTTGTAGGAGGTGCACAGCAACGAAATGCCTCTGTAATTTCTACATTGAAGTTTGTCGCCTTTTTTATAAATGGGGCATATAATGCACTTATTCCATTCCATGAGGATTCGTTCCGTTTGCCATATGTCCACGATTAAGGAGTGCAGTGCGACCGCCACATCAGCACCTCCAGCTTTAATCAGTTCTGCAGGAATCAAGTCTGTACCTGGTGCCTTGTTGTTCCTGAGGGCACTAATAGCTTCTTCTATTTCCTGAATTGATGGTGGGTCAGATTCCATCCCCCCAATGTTTGCATTCCGCGGAGTGTGAGCAACAATTTCTCCTCCCTGTAGCATACCACCAAGGAGGCCATCGAAGTACTCTCGCCAGATAGTTTTAATTTTCTCTGGATCACTGACAATTCTATTCTCTCTGTCTCTACATAGTGTTGTAGATGGTTTATAACCTTCCCTGAGATGCTTAAGATATTTATAAGCATTCCTTGTTCTTCCATCTGCAAAGTCCTGCTCCATTTTGAGAAGCAGCCCGTTTTCAAAAGTTCTTTTCTTTTTTCTACATACTTTATTTGTAGTATTAAACAAATATACTACATTATTAATATTATTAATATTATTAATATTATTAATAGTATTAATATTATACTACATACATATAGTATTAAACAAGAGCGATTAAACGCCTTAAGTATTCTCAGCATAGAAAATGATATAACGAGTAAAATTAGTTTTGATGAAATAATTGATGATTTTGCAGAAAGAAAGTGCAGAAAAAAATTGTTTTAAAACAATTTTATTTATTTTAGCTTTCATTTTTTGATCATTAATTTTGATCATTATATGTGAGTGTATTCATTTATTTATTAATTGAATAGTCTCATGCAAAAAGGGACATAAGAGAACTTAAAAAAATAATTGAAAAAATGAAAATCGCCTATTTTTTTGGAATACTTAATATATTTTTTAATTAAAGCATACAAATTATATCTTTTAGTTTAAAACAATAATATTCAAGGCTCAATTTTTCAAAATCTAGTATTCTATTAAGTTTATTTTAATTTTTCCAACCATTTTTTCAAATAGACTTAAGTCGCTTTTTGCATGGGCCTATTTGTTACTTATTTACTTATACATCATTTTCTATGTAGACGATTGTAGTATCTATAAGCATATTCTTATCTGTTAAATATAAATAAATAAAATCATTATTTAAAAAATTTTGAGTTGTGATTTTTGTAAAGCAGCCTGTATTTATTAATTTAATAAACCAAAAAAACTTAATAATTTGTATTTTTCATTGCAGTGCGTGAAAAATACATTTTTACTACCATGTGATTTTTTTTTTAAATTGCATTTACATTTTACGCCCACATGCAACGAAAAATATCATATATATCTCGGACGTTTAATGTAAAACTCTTGTGTGCATAATATACTATACTTGGGGCCTCATTTTCGGGTCTGCCGGGGGCCTCTGAGGTCCTAAAAACGGCTCTGATTCTTGTAGCTGGTTCGTGGCGCTCCCAATTTTACGCGTGATAACATACGGACCTTCATATAAAGCGCAAAATTTTGAAATTATATTTTGTGCTGCATCTGAGAGTTTGTGTGTCCGTATTAGGACCTTATCTCCTACTTCAAATTTAGTGATTTTGTTTGATTTATTGATTCGAGCGGCTTCCCTTTCTCCTCTCTCTTTTATACGCAACTGTATTTTGCTTATATTACCTTTTCGGTATTGATCACTGTGGGATCTATGTATTTTTCCCAATCTCTAGTCGGTCTTGTTCCAAATTGTGCCTCATATGGTGTTATCTTGATGGTATCCTGATAGGTTTCATTGAGACACGCTTTTATAATTTTGATAGAAGTAGCCCATTTGGTGTGCTTTTCTCGAACGAAGATTCTAAACAGGTTCCCTAATTGTCTATTCCAACGTTCGGCTATATTAGTACACGGATTCCTTATTGCAGTGTACTTTGGTTTGATATTTAATTGTTCAAGACCTTGCGTCCATTTGCGTGACGTAAACTGTGTACCATTATCCGTCAGTATACTATCTGGTTTTCCGTGACTAGTTATGTACTGTTGCAACCGTTTGAAAGTCACATTAGTAGTTGCTCTACGTAGTGCATATAACTCCACGTATTTAGTGAAATTATCAACCATAACTAATAAATACCTTACTCCACCACTAGATACAGGAAGTGGTCCGTAATAATCCATACTAATTAATTCACCTTTTCGTGACGGTAGTATTGGACGTGTTTCTCCAGTGATAAGTTTGTTCCCGCTGTCTTTGCGCCTTTGACAAACGTCACAGCATTTTACTACTTGGCTTATTGTCTGGCACATAGCGTCCATAGTGAAGTACTCTCTTATCAACTGTAGTGTCTTCCTGTCCCAGGGTGTCCGTATATCTGGTGAACCTCTTGAATTAGCTCGATTTTAAATTCCTTGGGAATATATAATTTCCATTGGTTTTTTCCATTTGCGATACAATTTATTATTTATTAATTTGTAATGTTGATTCATTTGGTTATCACTTTCCTCCTGAATCTTTCTTATAATCTGTTTTGTTTTGTCATTTGTTAGTTGTATCTGATGTATATTCCGCAATTTGAGGGCAATGTTCTTATTCAATTTTATTTCTACTTCATTAATATAATATTCATATTTATCTTCTGTCGGTCCGTTACTGTTGTGATCTTCTGGGTAACGGCTTAGGATATCTGCAACTATGTTTTTTCCCTTTGCAATGCAAAATCTCAAAATTCTATTATTGGATGCTAAGTATCCATTTTGTAATCCGGGTATTATTTAGATGACATTTTTGAATAAACGTTAATGCTTTATTATCGGTTATTATTGTGAGCGGTTGGCCTAATATGTATAATATATATTCTGAATTTCTTCAGGCACTGCACAATCGAGACAACTAATTGGATCTCGACTAGGGAACGGGATAGTTCCCGTTCTGTCGCGAAATAATTTTTTTCAGTGTTTTTGAACGTTCTGCTAGTGTACGCAATGACGGCAATCTCCCCTTTATCGTCAATCTGGTAAAGCTGTCCGCCATATGCGTAATTGTTTGCATCACACTGTAGGTAGAACCGTTTTCCTTGTATGGAAAACTTGAGCATTACGGTGTTTATGAATAATTCTTTTACCCGCTGGAATTGCTCTGCCATCGCTGAGTTCCATTGGAATTTATTACCTTTTTGTAAGAGTTTAAGTAGCGGTTGAGCATACTTGGCATACTTGTCGGTGAATTTATTGTAAGTCCTAAGAAACCTTTTAACTGTTTGGGGTTTTTAGGTGTTGGAAAATTTAGGATTGCGGCTACTTTATCCGGTGTTGCCTTAATACCGTTTGTTGATAAACAGTAACAAAGATACTGAATTTCTTTTCCGAAAAACTGCGATTTCTCCAAGTTATTTGTCATGTTAGCAAATTTTAGGTTTTGTAGTAGATTTTCTAAATGTACAACTGTTCATTATTAGAGAAACACAGAATGTCGTCTACGTAAATGATGGTGTTTTTCTTTACTTTGTCTGCAAGTACGTAGTCTAGCCCACGTGTTAAGCTCGCTAAGCTGGTACTTAGGCCAAATGGTGTTACTTTAAAACGGTAGCATTTACTTTCATATAAGAAACCCGTATAGTCGCGACACTGTTCCTTTAGGGGTACCTGCCAAAAACTATTGGTCAGGTCTATTGTAGACATAACTTTTATGTTATTACACCTTGCCAATATCTCGTTTATTGGAGGTGGCCCTTCATAGTCTGGTATTGTCACACTATTTACCTTCCGGGCGTCCAGACACAAGCGCACTCTTCCGTCCCTTTTTATTACAGTAACCAGAGGTTTAATATAGGGGCTTTGGGCTCTCTCTATAATCCCATATTCAAGCAGCCTGTACGGCCTTCTGGTACTTAATAGGCACGGGCCATCCTTTTTGCAGGTACGGCGTGTTATCAGTTACCTGGAAGTGATGTTCGTATCCCTTGATGAGGCCTGGTCGCTCATCAACCACTTCTCTGTATTGATATAAAAGTTGCTCTAGCTGGCTCCTCATTGTTATGTCCACATCCTCTATTTCGGCGATCTTACTATTTATTCATTCTTCTATGCTACTAACGTCTTCTTGTATCACCATTAGTGGTATCTCAAAATAACTTTCATCCCCTATTGTTTTTAACTCTGTTTGTAATTGGATCTTATTCTTTGGTATGTTAATTATGGTTCCGGTTTGCTTGAGAAAATTCATTCCGAGTATGCACTCTCGTACAAGACCTGGTATTATTAAGAACACACAATCAAAACTTAAACTATTATTAATGCTAACTTCACAAAATATTTTTTTTCTAATATGCTTCGACTTATTTCATACAGCGCCAATTATAGTAGTGATATTTACGCTCAGGATCTCATGCTTACCAAGCTTTATTTGGTTATTAGTCTACCAATTTTCGGATAACGCATTTATCGCATTTCCGGTGTCAATCAAGGCATTTAAATTTATATTATTTATTTTAATTAATAATTCTGGACTTTTAAGACTTTCTATCTTAATGTTTTGTCCGTCCTCCTCCATCAACTCGTTTCTCATATCCGGGAAAATTGTATCTACGAATACGTCTGGCTCGTTAAATTCGTTTATTTGTTTACAATCGTCCGGGTGCATTGACCTTGTAGATTGTAGTCACAGACCACTTTCCTGACAAGTGCTCGGTCGCTCACCCTCTTTATTGCTAGCTGTTTGACGCTCGACAACTAAAGAATTTATTGCTTGTCTGTCACTTTCTCTTCGTGGTTTCGGTGAAAACGTTTCTCGCCATCCCTGTCTGGGTTTGTTGACCCCATTGTTCTCTCGAGGCTGTTGGTGCTCGTTTTTCATAATGGTTCGTTCACCCATTTTCTGCGACTCATTATTTACTCTTGTATTTATCCCCATATACTCGCGCAGTAATACTTCGAAACTATTTATAGTGGTTATACCTCTCGTTACCACTGCTATTTGAATCTCTCTATTATAGAGGCGTGCTAATTTCTTTATTAGGTGCCGATCTGATAGAATTGGTATTAGTTGTCTGGATTGGAGTACAAATCGTTCCATATATTCTATCATGCTGAGAGACCCGTTAGGATTAAACCGTCCATGTTCCAGCTGATCACGAATGCGCTCCTGCTGAGTAGCCCCCCAGTATTTCTCCACAAATATTTCTTCAAATCCTTTAAATGTAGTTAGTTACCTGTCCCCTTACAATGCGCCACCAGATGGCCGCTTTGCCTGTCAGATGCCTGCTTAGCCATCTTGTGTTTTCTGCTAGGTAGTAGGTTTCTCGTATATTTCTTTTAGTTCTTTAAGAAACTCCATCGGAAAACTGTTTTCTCCGTCGAAAATTACTTTCTTACTAACGTTTGCCCCATTCATGGCGACGGGTGGTCTCTGCTCAATTTCTTCTAATCTCCGCTGTACTCTTTGTTGGTTTTCTCGAACGGCTGTTTGCCATTTCATCAAGTCTCCTACCCTTTTCTACGGAGACGCTATTCAACTTTTCTTCTGTATCTTGTTGAGCTTCCTTCAGGTTCCTTACCTGCTGTTCGATTTCTTCTACTTGCTGTTTGTTCTGGTTTTGAGTACTAATAATTGCGTCCTGCCACTCTCTGCGGTCCTTTCCTCTCATTTCCTTATTCTCCTTGGCTTGTTTCTTGATTTCTTTGTTTATTTCTTTGATACCGCTCTCATTCTTCTTTTGTACCTCTCCAAGTTTTTCTTCCCACTTTTCTGTTTGCTCTTGCAGATCTACATTTACTTGAGTGATCTGGCCTTGGAGATTCTCTTTTATTATTTCTATCTTTTCTTCTAATCTTTTGGTGATCCTTTCTTCGGTCTTTTTTAATTCTTCACTCAATTCCTCTATTTGTTTTTGCTGTTATTTGCGGCTTTGCCTGTGCATTTCTTTATTATGTCTTCTTACTTCTTCATTTTGTTGTTTTATAAATTCTATCAGCATATTGAAGTTCATCTCGCGCGGTTCCGATTCCTGTCCCCTCGCCCTACTCAGGTTATCCCCTTCGCTGGCGGTTACATTTACATCACTTTCCATCGTGCTACTTTCGAACCCGTCCATACCCAATTGATTATTTATGTCGAATTCCTGCTCCTGGCTCTCAGAACTCTTACCTCTCGTGGCCATTTTTGCGTGTCTACGCGTAATCATTCAGGCACTTAGAGATTAAGTTTTATTACTATTCTACTCTACTTAATTTTAATTGGTTAATAATCACACTGTCTGTCCTCTGCCCTAGCTTAATAACAATAAAATATTATTTTGTATATCAAGCCGTGCGTTGCGGCGCCAGTTTAACTTTAAATAATACGCCCCAAGTTGTTGGGCGCCAGTTTAACTTTAAAATAAATACACCTCTTTGTTGGTGCCAGTTTATAACACACAATTAATCTTGCTTTAAACACTTATTGGTAGTTGTGAAAATTAATAGTATGAAACTCAAGTAGTAACTGTTTAATCTGAAGTGATGAAAACTAATTCTTTTAATTGATTTGTTGGTGTTAAAGAAACTATTTCAAGTAATAGTGTTGTATAATATCCATAAGGTTGATCTTTAATAAATAAAAAAAGACACATTTACCTGCCTAACCAACAAATTTATTATATTTATATTTACTGTCATTACTACCAGCTTTCTATGCCTTTTAACATATTATTATCATTAATTATTTTAAACATGATTTCTACCAATAGACAATTATATGCTAATATCTCTATATCTTAGGGTTCCTTTGATTTGTATATAAGCATGAATAACACTTACATCTAGTTACTTATTATATTACGAAATATATATGTCAAATGGATTCATTTTAAGATATGAATAAATATACTTAATTGAAGTGATATTTTTTTAATGTACGTAGTTCGCTTTTATACTCTAATCATATGAATTTAAGTTTTAATGTGTAATTCATACGTAAGTTCTTTTAGAAGGACAGACAGGTGTATCGTAAAATAGTATTAGTACATAAGATTTTTACTGTTGGTATGCATATTCCGGTCTACAGTGGGCTGATGTACTGTGATCTCATCTCCGGCTCCTTAGGTCCATAGATGCAGATTCTCTCCCGGCTTCTTTGAACACAGGATCATTTGGATGAATCATAGTGTGGTTCGATCTCGTAGTGATTGATTCGTTAACACTTTAATCACTTCACTCTACCTAAGTATATCCGGTTTCTTCCGATATTTACTTTAGTGTAAATACTGTTCACTAGTTACAACGGTTACTCTCGTTACGTTAATTTACATTTCGCAAACGACTTATTCTGTTTCAATAGTTTATATCGTTGGTAACACAAGATATGATCAGATTTTTTCTTTTACGAGGTACAAACTAATAAAACTCTAGTTCTCACTCTTTCGATATTAATCTTCGTTACACAAACTGTTCATTCGTGTTGACTCTACTGAAATTTTAAGTAAAACTCTCTTGATCGCGCCTAAGTTAATTGTATATATTTAACACACATAATTCCCCCACTAGTTTCCTAAATTTCACTTTGCTCAGTTTTAATTGGTCCTTCTTTCTCTTCTTCTAGGAAATTTCACTCCTGGAAACACACCTACCTCCAAAGCTGTTTTCTGATAGGTCACATCCGTTCCCTCTTTATTTCTTACTCTTGGTTCAACCACCTCTGCCGCGGTATGTCCGACCTCAGAATCGTAAATCTTCCTGGCGGTTTTATATGCCTTTTAACCAGAACAACCCCTTAGTTTCTCCAAGCGTCCAGCTGCCCTGTTGATTAGTTCAATCACCTCTGCTGTGGCCTTCTCGGTATATCATAATCGTACTTCTTTCTGGCGTTTTTATATGCCTTTTAGCCAGAACAACCCCATAGTCTCTCCAAGCGTCCAGCTGCCCTGTTGATTTACGATACGTTCATATACATGCACGTCGACGATGAAGAATTTCACACTTTTTTGTACTAACTTCCTCTACTAGTATCTCTCCATACATCAATGTCATTGTAAGCGCGGACACATAGTTTCTCTCTCTTTTTTTTTAGCACTATAACTTCATGTTCTCGACAGATCTTCAAAGCTTCTCTAAATTTGCTTACTGAGAGATAGCATACTTCTTCTATAAATTGTAAGGGACACAGGAGAATCCCTAAAACCTGGAATATTTCCATTTTCCTATTCAAGATGGAGCCAGCCAGTGTAACGTTTAAGTGATGAGCACTGCAATCATCACACAGATTAACGATTTTCTTTACACTACACCAAATAGGGGTCCACACTAAATAAAAAAAAGAATATTTAAATAACAAATTTACATTAGTAGTTATGTCCACAAACAGAATAGTATTGTCATTCTGTAAGAGATGTTCAACAATAATTGAAAACAGATGTTTTTTTAATGAACACACACACACACACACACACACACACACACACACACACACACACACATATAAATAGAGTAACTACGATTATGATAAACTGGGAAAACCACAAATAACAAAAGCAGGTTGAACAGGAATTCTGTTATTGCCAAAGAATACAGTTGCAATGATGGAGTGGCTGATTTTTGCAAGTTCTATACAAAATGAAAATAAAAACTGTGGCATATTAAATTAGTATAATATTTATACCAAGAATAGTGAAAAAAGATAAGAAAAAGTGTAGTGTGTGTGATAAGGTTTGTGTGTGTGAGAATTTATAAAATGCAGAACTATTCTTCTTTTTGTGACTACTAAACTGTTTTCTAGATATTAGGTAAAAACGATTAACAAAAATTTTTTCAGGGTAGTTTTAATTTTTTGTATTTAAGAAAAGAACATGAAATGTTTTTGGATCATGCTTTAAAAATTATTGTGATTTTCATTTAACTTTTCCAATAACCTACACCATTCTATTTGTAATCCTTTATGAAATGATAAAAAAGATATATTTTATCAAATGAGATTTTCCAATTTAAACCAGAATCTGAAACAACTTCCAAATTTTCTGAATCATAGTATGGCATCTGTGGATGCTATTCTTCAAAGGATAATACAGTAGTCAACAGTCAACAGTAGTTATGACAAGTTAAAATTTTACCATAACCATTTAACCGTTTAACCTCAATTCTGAATGAATAATGGTGCAATATCACAATTCCTGGAAAACAAATTATGGGAAAAATTAGTAGTCGCATACGTTGTTTGACCTGCGATATTGAAAGAAAAGAATCCCACAGCTCTACCTTTAGTATTTCATAACAAAATTGTTGAAAAGTATTAAAAATTTGAGTTTAAAATTACATTTTTTAGGTTTAGTTTATAATAATTTTGGTAAATTACTAGTAAAAAAATGAAAATTTTTGTACTTAGATTTGTAGAAAATTTTATTATGAAAAAATTGATGTGAATTATGTTGAATAAAATTAAAGCAAACAAATATGATAAATTTGACTTAAATAGAAAAAGGTTATGCGTCTAATTGAACAAAAAATCTATTTTATTCACAAAACAGCTTAAATTTATAAAAACATTCACTTAAATGTATTTCTTCGTGTAGAAATATCATTCAGAAAATTGTAGGTATTTTTGGCATTTAGCGTGATGTTTTAGTATGTAAGAGCTAATTATCTGTCACTGCACTACACCATAGCACACACTAACTGAAAATCTATGCTGAAAATTTGAATCCACAGTAGCATGTTATTATTGTCTTCCAATTTAGTTGAGACATATCTTCCAAATATCTGGGTCTGTGAGAATTTAGTTTTGGTTTAATTATGTTTATTTGTATTTAAAATTGAAATTAATTTATCTTTATAAGAACTAAAATTCTATTTCAATCGCCTTTTAAAAATGGCTCAGTTATTCATTCATTCATTTCTATTATTCTGGTGTGGATTAAGTGCATAAATTTTGCAGTGGAAATGCAAGTGCTTAAATTACAGAATAATGACTTAGTTATCCTACACATACAGTAGGGTGCTTTTCTACACCATAAAGTATCTTGTAGTTATTCAACAAGTTGTGTCAAAATGTGATGAAATTGAAAATATTTGTCAATCAATTGAACATAGTCCCACTACAACTTTATAAAGAATATCTAATAAATAAAATAAACCTCCACTCAACAACGGTTAAGGACCAAGGCGTACCGCGCGGCTTTTGTGTTAGCGTGACCGGTGTATGGCTGGTACTACGCGCCACCAGCCGCTAGTTGCGGTATTCACGGGCCAGGAGGCGGCGCTGTTATCTCAGCGCCTACTCAGTTCTGCCTCACGACGCTGAGTGCACGCCGTACGGAGCCTCCGCCGGGAATTGAACCAGGGACCACGAGCGCATCAATCGCCCGCTTTAGCCACTAGACCACCTGGAGGCTCTATAAAGAATACCTAGGCAACATAAACTAGTGTATGGTAAACACTAAGTTTAATGTGAAGTGTGTGCAGCACCTTTGACTATGATATTATGCTTTGCACTGCACTTCTATGAATGGATTAACAAGAATCACTGCATACATTTACAACTACTGATTAGAGATGAAGCAACTATTACCTGCGTTGGGATCAACCCGAACTTACTGATGCTGTAGTGGATCCAGATTTTCAGTCAATGTGTAGACCTAATAGGTATCCAGTTGATTGGAGTTTTCTTATTAAAAAATTGCACTACACAACAAAGATAGCGAGAAAATTTACTATTGGTAATTTTCCCCTTGTAAAAAACAAAATAATAATGTTTTTTAACATTTTAGCTTTTTTGTAAATAAAACATCTGATATTTCGAGTTGGATTCAGAAATGTAACATTTTCATTACCATGTCAGATTTAATAAAAGCCAAATTTCTCAAACTTTTTTTTCACTAACGTTATTCACGACAATTTTTTCAGGATAAGTTCTCTACAAACCTAACAAAAAATTTTCGTTGTTTACTAGTAACAAAATTCCTGTATGCTAAACCTACGATATCGTGTTTTTGAATTCAAATTGTTAATACTTTTCAGCAATGGTTCTGCAAAATACTAAAGACATATCCCTGGAATGCTTTTCTTTTAATATCTCAAGTCACACAATATACGGAGCCACTAACTTTTTCCACAATTTGTCTTCCGGGAATTTTCATAACGGATTATCACTCCTTCGGGAACAGATATATGGGTTAAAAATTTCCTTATCACAACTCGAAAGAAAAACATTTCCAGACCTATGTATACATAAAATTTTAAAAATTATTTTTAACTTTAGAATCACCACCCGAAATACTTCCTTTGCTCACCAAACTTCGTGTGTGTGTGTGTGTGTGTGTGTGTGTGTGTGTGTGTGTGTGTGTGTGTGTGTGTGTGTGTGTGCGCGCGCGCGCGATTCTATGTTTGTGCAAATTTAAAAGATCACTAATTTTCTAACAAACTAAAATCAAGATATTCTTTCACCTCACATTCGTTTGAAGAAGAAAGTAACGAGAATAAAAACGAACAGTGTGTCCAGGGCGACACACTCTGACCAGTCATATTTCTTTTAATCATTTGGTTCAAAAATATAAAATAAAAACAGGCGTTTAGAACATCCCCCAACACACCTGCACACTATTTAGCACCGCATGTTCCTGAGAAGAGCAGTAAAAATCGACCCTTAATTAACATACAAATCGCGTTCTCAGACCGTAATTCCCGGACTATACATAAACAGCGGGAGGGGAGTTCGGTTGGATGGAGGAGGGTAAAGTAGGTCATAATAGGGTGTGTGTACATGATGTAAATGTACCATCAAACAGCCCAAACGCTTAGATGTTTCCTTGTTCAAGGCAAAATTAAGTTTTACAATTCGTATTGAATGTCTGGGGTACCTGTTATAAGTTGAAGACTATATGCCGATGTTGATTATTTAATCAAGGAGGCGGTATCGTATCCATGTGCCCCAACCATGATCGTTTGCCGTAACGATAGTGTAATGTTGAAAATAATGGTGTGGGGCTCGTAGGCTGTTCGAACATTATCCTAATGATACTAACGCTTGATAAATGCTTAGATCAGAAGCAGGTGCTGGATCAAATGTTCAGGACGGTGCTGGGATATTAAATACGGGTGATTGAACACGGTAAGCTAGACAAATTTGGATGGGAGAGTCCCTATATTTAAGAAACAGTATTTAGCAAGATAGAAAGGAACGGAATAAGTTGGTAAGTACTAAAATGTTTTGATATACTGTTATTGTGTGGTGCATGCATAGAAATATCTCTGTTTATCATCATTCACCTGACTGCGATACTCCAGCTCCTATGACATTGTCAACAATCTCTGCCTTCCATTCGATTCACTGCACCAATCATCAACAATCTTGTTTTGCCTTCTCGTTATAATTTTCCAGAAACTTCTCCTTCCTCCCATTATTTACACATCCCTTTTATTTGTTACTTTCTCCTACAACATCACATTTCAAATGCGTCTATTGCTCGTATTTTGACTTTCCCTACTCTACGGATTTTCCATTGTGCTGTGTCATGCTCCGAAATACATGCTTTAAGCAACTTCAGGCATTTGATATTGCAGTGAGGTTTAAAGAATTTAAGTGTAATGGAGAATGGTAAACGTTATCATACAAGAACTTATTATGCGGAGACGAAATTATTAATGGTGATGAGATAATAATTTGTTTTCTTTTGATGGCATTGTGGCATTACGATAGTGCTGTATTTCGTTTGAGAGTTCAATTTTTATCCTATATATGTATGTTCAGTTTTCGTTAAGTTCTTCTTTAAATTATGTAAAGCCTTACAACTAACGCAGGGAGGTGAAAAGTTAAATAACAATAATTTATGAAAATTACTATTAGCGTACTTCCAGACGTACAAGACTAATTTACTTGGCTGGACTACAACATTGAAAAGTCTTATACAAAGAAACACTCCAGCCACTGAACAAAATGATCGTGAAGTATGCCTGTCAACGTATATTTGTGTTGGATCAGGAATCGTCATTTGTTCAACCCGTTACTCTAGTGTATGAATGGACGTTAAACAATCCGTTTAAAAGACAGTGCTACTGTAAACAGTGCTTTTAATTAGAATACGAAATTCACAGTACATCTGTTTGGTATCCCAGATTAAGCCTTTAATGAGTAGTCCTCATAATCGGTAATTTAATTTTTGTTCCATACTTTCTCTTAGGTCATTGTCGAACAATTAATTTGAGTCCGCATAATTTTCTTATCATTATGCGATATGCGTTTCTAAAATGAGGTTAGTAAATGATTCTTTAAGTTACTTGAATGCAATTTGTGCTGTATAATTTTACACGGCTATGCTTGAAATTCCATTTGTTTGGACTGGTTATAATCCATTTGTGAATGGATGTTATAATCCAACAAATGTTATAATCCATTTGTGAATGTAAAGGAAACGCCAAAGTTATGTTTTATTGTAATGTTGAGTGCAGACTCCTTAAACATGGCAATCGAACCTATTTACACTTACTACCAAATAATATTAAAAGCAACTCAGTTATTCTTACTTGGCTAGATGTCGTTTGTAACACATAAACTATCATTGAAAACATGAAACAAACTTAGATCATTAAGAGGAAGGCTTCAGAATAACAGATTTTGTAGTATTTTTTTGTGAGCACATTTGGCAGTATAATTCTAAAAAAAGTAGGCTATATGAATTTGGAATGATTTATAAGTTGACAGGAAAATACCGAGAATGTTTGGCAAACCTGAAAACAAAACAAAAATTATTGGAATTGGAATGAAGTCTATGGTAAGATTAAAATTATTTAATAAGGATTTACGCTCCCAGATTGTTTTGCTTTCCAGCACTTTCTCAAAATCGCTCCCACAAAAACTACGACACCCCTGAATCATGTAGGCTATACTGTTACATAAAGCTGACGATTCTAGTCACTTAAATGTTTTCTCCCAATTAACTTAACGTGTAAAAATTGTAAACTTTCACTTACACTATACACTTACCATGAGATGCTCCTGATTTGTGTATAGGCTAAATGGTATTACGTAAACTATGTAGAATAAAATAAAAGAGGAAAATCAGATTCTCACAAAGCTGGCCTACTCACATTTTGTAACCTCTGAACTTGTTTCTGTAGATCAGTGTTTTGTATAGTGAGTTCCGTGTTCTTTTCTAAAACGCGCACTAGTTGATCCTCCTGTCAACAAAGGAAAAATTAAACATTTCAGTATTCATATTAATAAACTATCAATGTCAAAAAATTCCCTAAAAGTAAAATCCCTTGCTACCCTTTCTATAAAATGGTTACGACTGTTTTCACGGTATAGTTTTGAAAACCGTTAGTTATCTAACGAGAGCGTCTAACAAGAAAGATGACACATTTCTTGTATTTGATGGCACATGTAGGCAGGCAGAAATTTTGAATAAATATATAAATAGTATACATCCAAACATAAAGTTTACACTCGAGTTGGAGAACGAACATAGCTTAAATTTTCTCGACCTGATGATACAAAACATAAATAACCACCTTAAATTTAAAATCTACAGAAAGCCGACCACTACGGACATTACTATCCATGCGTCCACATTTCATCCATTCGCTCAGAAAATGGCGTCTTTTAACTCCTTCGTCAACAGGCTATTGAAAATTCCATTGAAGCCGGAGGACTACCGTGAAGAACTTAGTACTATAAAGTACATAGCGATGGCCAACGGTTATAACAGCGTGATTGTGGATAGGTTAGTAAAAAAGCAAAAAAAGAACCTGCATAGAAATAACAATGAAACACACAATAGGGTTCAGAAATACATAGCAACTGAATATACGAATCTTTTACCCAATACTATTTATAATGTTTTCGAAAGTATGACTATACAGTATATTTTAAGACGAATAACAGCATTTTAAAAACTTTAAGGCCAAAATCCAATAAACCAGTAGAAAGCTGTTCAGGGGTGTAGAAAATAGAATGTGAAGTATGTAATAGTTTCTACTTTGGACAAACAGGCAGACAAATTTTTAGATAGATATAAAGAGCACCTGCCTAGGAGGAACGTCAGGAACGTCAAATAAAACTTTGCCATGCATATCATTGATCACAACCATACCTATTCCAATTTTTAGAAATAATTTCAAACCACTGCATTTCTGCAAAAAGGTTAAACTCATGGACGCACTGGAAGAGTTTAAAATTTACAGAGCCTCTACAACACACAATGATCAGCTTCTGAACGAGAAACTGTCGTTCAAGTCGAACGAACTGTATGATACTGCTATACGCATGCTGAAACAGCACGACAAATAAATACAGGCCGAATAGATTTGTCAGTCGCTCGCGTGGTCGGTAGCGATGCGCATCGTGAGATAACGCGAGTGGGGAAATCGACTGAATAGCGAGATGTGCGTGACCTTTATATATTTTTTTATCTAGTGAAATTCTCTATATGAGTGAAAAGTTTATCCACCTGATGATGGGACTTTAAGTCCCGAAACGCGTAGTGTATATTGAGAAAAAACACAAAGAAGTTGCAAAGAAGGAAACCAAGGTAATTCTAATATTTAATTAAAATTAAAGTCTGTTACAAAAAATGACTGAATAAAATTAAGGTTAAAATAAAATGAACTAATTAAAAGTTAAAACTTGTTTTTTGTTTTTTTTTTGTATTATTGTTATTGCGCAAACTACATTGGTTGCTGAAATAATTAAAATCAAATTATAACAACTAATTAATGAGTTTATAGGCAACTTTAATTATTCTTAACTTTACAGTTACTAAAACTTATTCGATTTATTTTAATAAAAGCTGAATTTCAAAATTTGTGTAATTTTCCTAGCCTGTCCCCTAAAATGACTACAGCAGTACTGAAAGTATTTCACAAACGGCACACTTTACAAATAATCTCTTCAGGTCCCCAACATCTTTTGCTTCATGAAAATACCTGACAAGCTCAGCCTCTGCCATTTTAGCTGCTTCCATCACTCCCTCCTTCACATTTAATAAATCTATGTTTTACTTGTCTTGCCGAATGTATTTGTAGACAATCTATATATTTAATATCTATATAGAAATGTAAATTGGACGTCCCCAACGGATTATACTTGGGGAAAGGATTTTATTTAAATATTTTAATGTATGCAGACGATCTTGTGATCATCCAAGAGAATGAAAATGACCTCCAAAGGTCGTTTTTTTATCTTATTGACATTTTGTCAGATTACAATCAACCATTTCCTTATCCAAAACAAAGTTACGGCTTTTTCTGGGGCAAATCATATTAAAACAAAGATTGTCATACAGGACTCGCTAATAGAACAGGTGCCAGATTTCAAGTGTCTAGGATGTAGCAACACATACCAAGATCATAAGGAGGTTGAAACGAAAATTAGTCTCTTCCAGTCGCTTTGTGGCTGTATAATTAAACATTTAAAGAAGAAAACAAGGAAAGAGACGCAATTGAAATATTATAATGTAATGGCTATACTTCAACTACTGTATGGTAGTGAGACTTGGATTACAAAAGGCCAAAGATATATCTAGAATACAAGGAGCGGAAATGAGGTTCTTGAGGGCTGTAAAGGATTGGACCAGGAGAGATCTTATCAGAAATTATCATATTAGAATGGAGCTAGGCATAGCTGAAAGTTTAAATGAGAAAATCTCCCGGTACGAAACGGAGAGGTGGTTACACGTAGATAGAATGGATCCATCTAGATTTTCAACAAGAGCCCTTGACTATTATCCAAGGAGGGAGAGAAGTATGGAAACACCCCATAAGCGATGGTTGGATGGCTTCGATTGAGACTGGACAGGCTACTAGTAAAGGATTATGACGACGCCAAAGTTACAACGTGAGTCAGAAGGCATATTTGGTCTTTAATTTCTAAATTAGTTTACCAAAGTGGGAAGTAGTTAAACGATCATTACTTGAACACGTTATGAACAACAATATCCAATAATTCAGCATTTCTTTTATAAAACATTTTTGTAGGCAACTTAAAACGCAGATACTTAATAGAGAACTTTTAGCAATTTTGTACACTTTCTATAGGCTAACTACTTCCCGTTTCACGAACCTTTTTAATTTTCTTCCTAACTGGCCGTTTTTAACTAACGTTCAAATTTTTAACGAAGATTAACATTCGTCTTCTTTTTTCCGGACATGTCCTCTTTGTGAGAGATAAAATTTCTGTCCAGGAAAACGATAAAAACAATTGTCAAATTGTCAAGTCGGGGAATTTGACAAATTGTTTATACATGGGAAGTGGAAGAAATTTCAACAATGAAAACGTAGACTGTAATTTAAAATTTTTAACGATAGTTGTTTTTGTTTGCTATTCCTGCACGCAATGCAAATATTTTCACGAAATCAGCGGCTTTGATCAAAGGAAACTAAGAAATTTGACACGGATTCTGTTAATGGCATTTTGTTTGTGTAGTAGAATTACAGAAATGTTATAATGAATAAAGAAAGAAAGAAAGAAAGCAATAAACAACTATACAAACCGAGCACATTAATCAAAAATATAAGTGGGAACAATATAGACCATAAATAGCACAAATATAACCCGACAATAATAGTGTTATTGAAGAGTACGAAAAATTTGTAAGATTTAGTTATACATATGTATGTTAATGCTCGTTATTTCAATGGCCGTTTCACTAACACCCGTTTGGTCCCGGTTCGTAAACGCTCGTTTAGACGTAGCATTCTGCTATGATAATTGTCAATGCTGTTTCTGTTTGTATAAGAAATTGTTTATTATAGGTCTATAATTACAATTTATCAGGCCTATAGAAGGAGTTTTTAATTTCCCGTTTCCCGAGCCACTGATAATTTTTTTTCCTTTTTGTGTGTATTATTATTTGTTGTGTAAATTTTATAAATATTTCCTGTAATTAAAATTATTTCACTTTTAGATTGGTTTTTGTAGTTTGTGTTTGTTCTATTCTTTACGTTTAAAAATATTACAACAAATTTTGAAAAAGGCTTAACAAAGGTTTTATGCATTTTCGTATATTAAGCTTTGTGTTTGCATTTGTTTGCAAACAACACCGATCGTTCAAACTAAATTTTCTGAATAAAATAACCGACCAAATACATATTTTATTTAATGAGTAATTAAGAACATACATCAAAGCCAGAAAATTTTAAATTTACCTACAGCTGTTTTAATGAGTTATTTACTTCTCTGACCAAAAATCTTTCCATTAACAAACGATTTTAAGGCCTGTTAACTTTAACGGAGCTTCATGAAACAGGCTATCTCTCATTAACCTTTAACGAGTGATTTATCGGGCGGTCACTTCTTAATGGAGTGTGTGCGGGGCGGGGTTAATGGTGTGTGTGTGTGTGTGTGTGTGTGTGTGTGTGTGTGTGTGTGTGTGTGTGTACAGGCTATAATCTGACGCCTGATAACTCTTAAAATGCGTAAGTTTTTGGCCACAAATGCATGTGTTCATATGGACAATTTGAATTCACACGTTTACTTGGCGCAATTGAAGCACATTGAAGCCCCGCAATTGGCGGAATTCGCCAGCTTCAATTCTGCCGTACTTGACCGTGATCGCTGCCACAGTGTGCATGCCTGGGATAGAGTCAGGCATAATTAAAGAGTAGACAGAAAACCACCCCTACCAGCCGGGCGTTCCCAAGGAGACAAAGGAGACCTAACGGTGAACCCAGTCCAATGTCTGTTGACGGATTAGGATTTTCTGGAAGAAACTTCCTCCAACATCGTCCTCAAAAAGATTTTGGCTAGTCTTCCTCCTGGGCAGCCAAAAATTAACTCGTTAATTCTTAAATCGTTAGCCAAAAATTTAACGATATAACGAGTAATAATTTTGATAATTTATCGATTTAGTTAAAAAGTTAACCAATTTTTTACGATTAAATTTTTAAATCGTTAATCCCAAGTCTGGCAGTAAGCGTACTAGATACAGTCAATAGTGTCTTCTTTACTGAACACATTTTTTTAGTGTCAATATTGTTAGCGAATGAAACTTAAAATTTGTATGTATGTTTGGGGGGGGGAGACAGATTTAAGGTAGTTATAGTATTAGAAGTAGAGACTGAAAACGCACAAAAAAAACACACAACAAAGAACAGTTGACAATAATAAAGAGCATAGTTTATGGAGACTCAGATTATAACTCTAGTAAAAATCTATTTTCCTATAGGTTTTGAGGTTCTGGGACGGGTTAGACTGTGCTTGCGTTAATATGTTTCAGTAGGCAGGTACGAATCTCAGCTATCGCGGTTTCTTTTTATTTAAGGATTCTGTTTTGTGATTCGGATGTAACGCTCTAACCAAACGCTGAAGTATTTTACATTGTCCGTTAGTTCAAGAATATTTTACTTGAGACCAAAGAGGACATAAAGTAACTCTCAAAACTCCTGTAATACCGCATATAGACCACGAATTAGTTCCCGTATTATTTGAATTTTGACCATCTTGTAACTCTGGAAATCATTATAAAAATATTAAACGAAACTGAAACGACCTATTATTAACCTTTGAATGTAATTTACAAACATTGGAGGTTTACTTTAGCAGCACTGTTTCAATATAGTCTTCTTTCAGCAGTTTTTCCCAGTTCCTTACTCCCGTTTTACTCTTCTGCAGTTTCGTTTTTATAACTGTTTTCTGGTCTTCCTTTCGCGCTTTTGTGTGCGGGTCTCTGACAAAAAGTTATGTGCTCCTTACAATATCCTGTAATGTCTTATAGTTCACGATGTTTGCTGATTCGCCACTTACCATCTTTTCCATAGGCTAAATCAATTTCTGCACATGCCAATTTTTACAGATCCGTAGATGGTCTTTATGTTTGATTCCTCGAAGTACATACGGTTCTTATCAAGCTCCCATTCAGCTTCTACTTATACTCGTACTCGCAATTTTGCATACCTAATTTGATTTCACGAGTTATGTTTACTGATACTAGACCCAAGGTAAGTGATATATAAAAGTTTTTTCGATAATGTTTCCCTTCTCTACTACTGTCGGTCCAGGAACTATGTGCACTCGAGTTTCAACCTTAATTCCAAGTTAACGGTTACACTATTCTTAAATCAAATTACACCAGTCTAGACAAGTTATACTAATCTTACAGTCTGGGCAGGTAAGGCGAATTCATGACAGTTTAGTAACATCATTGTAACTCACAGAGGCAAAGTACGAGAAGCGACCAGGCACCTGCCCAAACTGTCCTACCCCCACGCGGACGGTCTTTAATTTCGTGGCTGAGCGCACATTACTCACTATCAAATAAAAATCATTATAAAATACAATTATCACTTAACGTTTTTGTAATTTATGAATTGATACAGAAAACTTACGGCCTTTAAAACGAGCCCCAAGCTCGAGATTTATTTCGAATATTCTTATTACACCACTACCTAATTTATTACACCACTACCTAAGAATTCGATTATTCGGTAATGAGAAAAAGATGTTTTACAAAATTGATAACTTCTTTTCTAACACAGATAACAACTTCTAAATTTAGACATGTGTTGAAAACATTCCATTCTATAATGTGATCTTATTTAGTTGCAGTCGGACGTCGCTTGAGGTTTCTCAAGCACTTTATTTATTCCGACCAACGCAACTCTGACAAAAATTGACGAAAAAAGTTTTGACTACCACCATTTAACGCACAATGAAATAAGCTAAAAATTGGTGTAATTTGATTTAAGATTAGTGTAACCGTTAACTTGGAATTAAGGTTCAAACTCGAGTACACATAGTTTCTGCGCCGACAGTAATTATTACCACACTGTGCGTTTACACAGAAGCCGAGTGGTTTAAATACAGTGACTAATTCAGCTTTTCTTATTGTCGCTTCAAGTGTCAAATTAACCAAGAACGCAGGATACGGCATCACCTTGTCATTACAAAGCTGGAAACTAATTTGACTGCTGCTCCTTTGGTGTAACGTCGATAAGTCTCACCAATTTGGACGTCATCCCTACTAACTCGAGATCAGTGATATTATGTCCTCTTTATATTATTATGCAACGAAGTTTAGTGCAACAGACTTGGCAGTCTTGTAGTGAGCTAATTAGTATAACCTAAATTTGGGTAGCGATTTCGGTATTTATATACCACCTCCAGGTCAGAAATCAACCAGAATTTGGTCTTCAGATCGTTGATGACCGAGTTGACGATGGTCAGGTTGAATACCGAAAGCGCTGGTCAGATGGACAGGCTTATGTAGTGTTTAAAATACTGTAAAGACTGTATTGTAAACTAAAAGACTGTAAAGTTTGCACGCTTCCTCTGTTAATACTCCAAAAGGTATATTGATTGTCTGTACACAGAGAATTCGTTATCTTCTTCCTATTGTGTGCCAGTCCTTTACACGTGCCTCGGATACTAACTACAGTGAATCCCTCAGATCCTCTCTAATGTTGTTTCACCATCTTCCAGTATTCTTCGTTCTTCCTTGCCAGACGTTTCTCCCTTCCTACGTGCCTTTCTCATCTAAGTCTCTGCAACTTTACAGACTCTCCTTCATAACTGCTTGTATATCTCTTGGTCCTTGTATAATTGCTTCATCTTAGGATTAAAGCCTATTCGTCAGGTATCGTTTTCGTTTACTGGTCCATACATCTCTCGTAAACTCCAAGCATTTTTTACGCTCTTTCCTATTAGTATCGAAGTTTTACATCCGTAGATAACTACAGAACTTGTCACTTTTTAATATGATCTCAGCTTTGTATCGCGTTGTACTAACTGTGAAGTGGTACTTTGGTCCTGCTGTTACAGACAGTTTCCTCATGTTACATTTTGTCAATAAAATATATATTGATAAAATTGATTTCAAACGTTTTCGATTTATTTTAACGAATATTACCTTTATTATATTATGTCTCTACGCGTACGATGCTGAAGTAGTTAAATAAATACAACCATATTTTTCTTAAACTCTGTGTAAAAGTAATTTAAAAGGTATCACGGCTATTTCCAACTAGACGCCCACGATCCTCATCTTGGAAAACCAATCTAACAATTACTCTAATTACTTTAATAAGCAAAAGGAATAATAAAATATTATTTTAAATGAGAATAGTCTTGCAGGAGAAACTTATGAAAAATTGTTTCACAGATTCACTAATAAACGTACAGTAGATTTTACTTTATTTCTGGAATGTGTATTTGCTCCAGTCCTCTTGACAACAGAGAAGCGCTTGTCCTTGATTCGAAATCAGTCCCATGTGTTATTCAAAGCTACATTTAGGCCTAAGTGTTTTCAGCTCGATGTGGAGATTCCTTCTTTACTGGCTGCACCAGATTAATTTCAGGTTGCTCCAGTCGTCTTGACAACAGAGAAGCGCTTGTCCTTGATTCGAAATCAGTCCCATGTGTTATTTTCAAAGCTACATTTAGGCCTAAGTGTTTTCAGCTCGATGTGGAGATTCCTTCTTTACTGGCTGCACCAGATTAATTTCAGGTTTTACATTGAAGATTTTATGTAAATATACAGTGTTTAGTATCTTTTATATATCTTCATTTTTATATTGACATAATAACGATTTTACCGTTAAAGATATGTTAAATGTGTAAATTACCTGTTTTTACTTATTTACAAATAAAATCCCTTTTTTTATTTTAACGTCGTTTGTCGAAAATTGATCTCTTATTATGCGCCGGTCCGCCGGTAGGTTGTTGAGTTTAAGTGTGGCCCTCAGGCGGTTTTATGTTGGAAAACACAGAGCTATCACATAAAATCATGGCGCCCTATATGGATAAGATTTATTTTCATTTAAATAAGATTTCTTATACTTTTCTACTTTAACGTCCGAAATACTGCGACCACCTGGTTCACGTCGTCAGAAATTTGTGTGAAAGTGAATTTATTTCTTTAAAATTTAATCTTTTTTGGTTCCAATCCACCAACAAGATTTTTTGCAAATACACTAAATTCTGTATTGGCGTTGTTTATTGGCCCACCAAGCAAAATAATTATAATTAAAGGATAATTATCTCTAAAAGTAACATCTCCTCAGTTCAGGTTAGGTGATAGGCTGCAGACAAAAAAGGTGAAGGAGAGTATATTACTACAGACGTAACCTAACATCTGTTTCTCTGGTAGTGAGTGCCACGTTTCAATAGTGACATGTATCTCTTATCGTGTGATCTACGGCTCCAAACAATGTAGAAACTTTACATTCTTTCAGTACCAATTAAAAAATTTCGTTACTTACCAGAAATTTTTTTTTTTTAAGTACACAAAACTGTTTTAAAATGTGTGAATTATTATCCTGACGCAAATTATTATGCTGATTTAAAAAAGCAACACATTTCAAAAACGTATTTGGCTTTCCGAATTGTACATTTTGTGCCCTCTTTGGTAGTGCGTTTTGTGACCATATCACAACCGTCGTCGAAAGCGATACGCGAAAAACAAAATACATTCTAGAGAAGTAGTCGCTCCTGTCAACGACAGACGTGGACCAAGGTCCAGGCTACAGATCGAAAGATCAATAGCCGAGAAAGTACCACTTCCAACGTTGAAATGTATGCTCTTGCCTGTGTTTAAAAAGACAAGCGCATTTTTCAGCAAGCCTTTCTTCTTCTTTTGTTGGATATTGACGAGTTCGGCCAGGTCACCGAGGTCGGTGAGATCGCTGGCGCCGGCAAACGATCTGAACTCAGATCCGGAGCTCATCTACTGGTCATCGGGATAGGTCTTATCTCCGATTTTGGTTTTAAAAAGTCCTCCACGATGTTTCTGGGAGGACGGGGCCACGGATGGCGGTATTTCCTTCTGCACCGTCTGTGTGTCTGTCTCAACCGCACTATCTTTATTGATTTCTGGTTTCGTATACATTTCAAAAAAAAAATAACGCTCGGTGAACTGGGTTACCGCAGGTAATATCGCTCTTACAATAGGGGTCGTTGACGTTGTTGATTTTACAGTCTGTCCGCAACTGATTTTGCCCTAGTTGGCTGGGGATACTCGTTTTTTCGCATCGAAGTAAATGAGTAGCTACAAGTTTTAATAGATGAATAGCTCAGTCGCAATTTCTTCCTCTGTCGTTGAGCAGGTCCCTGTATACTACCACCGCCTTTGTAGTGTTCAGGGTGGTATGAGGAACGACTTCTATTTCTATGTCCCCTATCATCTGCAGTTTCAGTAACCTCGAGCCCTGTTGATCGTTTAGGGTCTCTACAAACAGTCCACCTGTGGCTTTTTGTCGAGACCCTAAACAATCAACAGGGCTCGAGGTTACTTCTTCTTCTTCTTCTTCTTCTTCTTATTATTATTATTATTGCCATTAACATAATATTATTGTTACTTAAAGAAATTTTAATATTCAAACAACATTGTCGTGCCTTAATTTAAAAAAGATATATTTGTATATATTCGATTGGCAGCAACATTAATAACAATGAAGGTTTTAATAACGGTTGCTGTATATATATATAACAAATATAATTTGCAAATGTAATTTGCAAATTGGTTATGCAAATGGATACAATAAAAATACTATGATCAAAATAGAAAATAAAATCAAATACAAAATAAAAACTGAACAATTAAGAATTAATCAAACTGAACAACACATAAATAATAACAACAACAAAAAATGGGCCACATTCACATATATAAATAATAAAATGACAAAACTAACAAAACTATTTAAAAACACAGATATAAAAATAGCATACAAAACTAATAAAAATAAATTACAAAATCTAAATAGCTCACACAACAAAGATAATACAACAACCAACGGTATATACAAAATTGAATGCCAAGATTGCAATAAATGTTATATAGGACAAACAAAAAAACAGCTGAAAAAACGTTATTTTGAACACCTAAATGCATACAAAAAACCAAATATATATAAATCCAATTTAGCCACACATGCAATAAACACAGGACATGAATTCCCAGACATAACCAATGTAACACTAATAAAACATATACCACACAAAGGCACCATAATGAACATTTGGGAAAATTTACAGATTTACAAACATAAAACACAAAACAAATTAATACCAGAACAAATACAAATCAATACAAAACATGACACAATATTCAAAGCACTCAACATCGAAAATACACAAAATACAAAAACAGATACCACAACCACACACAATAATGCAACATTGAAGAACCAAAGACCAACAAACCACCTTAATAACATCCAGAAGCCAACACACAAATACTGCACCAGAAGCAAGATGGCGAAGGCTGAAGATGGGAGAACAGGATCTCCCGAAACATGTTCCTGAAGGAAAAAATATATCTTGAGGTAAATTAGTTATAGGTATTATAGTAATATATATATATATGGCAGTTAAATGTTCGAGAATAGACAAAATAAAAAAGAATGGTAATTATATGACATTTGGTGCCCTTTCTTTAGTTGAATGCAAGCGGTGGTGCTTTTAATGTGGATATACGTTTGTCACGGCGCCGGCAGCTCACGCGTATCGATATATCGATTAAGAAAGTTAATTCTAACAGGTCTGAAGATATTAGTACCGCCTATAAACTCCTTGTAATAAATTGGTGCCACTGAGGGACATCAGCCAAGAGGAGCAATCAGCAATCACCATAACCGTAAAGCTTTTAACACCCAAGTGATATGTGTCGTAAGATTAATGCCAACGTGAGCGCGCACACACACACAAGCATTTAGAATATTTAATTTTCTGTCGCTCCGTAGGAAAGGAAGATTTTAACCAGTCACCTGTTTTACTGCTCAATTAATATACTAATTTCAGACACAATTAAAACAAGTACGCTTACAATTGCAATTACTTCTTACAGGCATAACTCGTAACTTTTAAAACACGGTCAGTTTTCTTACAGTTCTTTGACGTTGTAGAATTCACAAATTAAAAAACTACGTTGCCACAAATGGAGGTGTTCGACGAGAATGTAGTTTATAGACCACTGTATTTAATACCCGATGTTATTCAACAATGTAAGAAGACTGTCAGCTCCAGAATAAAAACAGGAAAGTTTAACCAATTAGCAGTATCTTATGATCTAAATACATCATGATTTGGGACAAAGTGATGGTTTGTGGGAGACACGCTGTACAACCGAAGGTGGATACGGATGATAGAAAGATTGAATTTAATTATTTAGGTTCGGATGTGCCTTTCTCAACCATGGAAGACAAGTAAATTTCGGGTAATTTGTGGTTCAATATACAGTGACTAGAGTGAGAAGAGACCCAAAATAGAGGTTTTACATAGTAACAGCCGTGACGGTGCTGACATATAAGTAACGCGTCCCTACACAATGTTCGGGTAACTACAGAACCGAGAATTGGCAGGCCTCTTTGGTTCGGGCCCGGTTTTCCGTAAGCTTGAACCCTGAGCCTGTTTTGCGTCGGCCACGGCCTCGGCACCCCATGGGAAGCCATGCGTCAACGGCCGGGGATAACTCGCAGCGGAAATCCGCATTCTAAACTCCTTGTGCTGCAAACATACGACCGCGCAGTACCGGAAGAAACTGGCCCTCATCTGGCAACGCCCACAGTCCCGGGAACTGAGACACTCCGAGCACTACCTGTCCATTGTCGTTATGAAGGTCAAGAAGAAACTGAACCCTCTGGCTGAAGAAACATCAATGGAACGCGGCCTGACATCAACAAACTGAACCAAAAAGAAGCAAATAAACGATTTGTCAGTTTCCTGAACGGGAGTTTATCGTCATATGTCTGAAGATGCTTGCAATTAGCTGTAACACTGCTTCTTGGTTTTGCTTAATTTTTAAGACTATAGCCTGTGCATTTGCTATTTGCTTCAGACGTTGGTTAACGTTGAATTCTAAAACGTTAATTTTATACGTTTATGGGTTAGTAACTTAAACATTGTACAAATCAAGTATAACCAATCGTTTCTTAACAACTGCGATCGAATCGAAATGAAACTATTAAGAGCAGATTGTACATTATTACTACCACTTGCTAACGCGTGAATAGTAATAGTAAAGAACTGTTTACTAAGTCTTCAATTACCAGGAACATTTTAAGTGGTAACTACGTTGACAAAAAATAGGGCCGAGCGAAGGAAAGCGTGTGTGTGACGCCTCTATCGAAAAACTGAAATACGATGTTTTTGATGTTTTGGCAGATAGTATCGTTAACTTTCAGTGGAGAGTGTGTGCATTAAAAAAAATCCAATTAACATTTTACTTGAATTGCCACGAAGTAAAGCATAACCAAACACAGAATACTAAACAACACAAAAAACATTAACAGAATGAATATAAGTACAGATTTTTGTGTGAAACTGGTTGATTGTAAACTAAGGAAAACTAGAAATAATTAGCAGTTTTATCGAAGTGAAAATTTACAACTATTTCAATTTCTATTTCTATTTCCACTGGCGACTCTCTACATTCCCTGTCCATGGCTCTGATTCTTCTCTTCTTATATGTCATCGTAAAATCTCTTTCTTGCTTTTATGGAGGCAAAATTGTCGATAAACGTTTCTGAATCTAAAGATTCCGTTACTTCATGCCCAACTGAAGATAAATTGTCGTCTTTCCTGACCTTATGATGATCTTAAAAAGTTTTTAGTTTTTAACCAATCTAAGTTTACTAAGAACCTTCCTAGCGTTGCAGCGATGAGTGTCATGTATAGTGTAATTGTCGTATTAAATCGTTTCAGAGCAACAATTTTATTAAAATCACGGTTGTGGCGCCCACACCACCATCACCCCTAATCTTACGACCCTGGAGAGGAGACCAAACACAGTAACAAGATCAGGTCAATGCTTGTGCTGCACAGTGGGTGACGGCTGTACTAGCAACGAAGTGGTGGCTGTGGGGGGGGGGGAAGAGTGGGTCAGACTGGCAATTGGGTGTAAGAATTTTTTGCACGGATAGGAGTTAACAGATATAATAAAAGCTACTCAGAGTGTTTCCACAACAAGAATGGATGGCGTTCACCCTGCAACCACTCCACAATATATCATTACACTGTATTTACTCTAGTATACTATGTCTCTACACTTATAGTTTAGTCTTGTACTCTTCTAGCTCAAAGTATGAAAGTCAGCAGTGAAAATGTCAAAGAAGTTAAATGCATAATAGGTACATCAAAATATACAGTACTTACACTCATGTCCAATAAAATTAGTTTTACAAAAACAAATTAATTCTCCTATTATTATGAATGACACTTATATTATCTACTAACTGGCAGGTCAAGTTTTTGGCCAATTGCCTTTCGACTGCTATAATTTTAAGACATACTGTTGTGCCGTTCATCATGCATTGTGTTCCTTAAGTAGGTTTTTGGTCTTTTAAAGGACAAAAAGAACTCTCAGAGGACGTGGTTAATAAAGGAGTAGTAACGACTACTTGTGCCGACTTCTACATTTCTCTTAATACTAATTTGTACCTTTCCAGTAGCTAAATAAGAGCAGATAAATTTTGAGAATATACTATTTTTCTTGTCAAGCTGTAAATCAGAATGTTTAAGATTTTAATTTGCACATCCAAAGAGTCATTATGACACCTATAATGCTCCGCTAACTGCTTCAATAAATCTCCACATACAAAAATTTCACTGATTGTGAAACTATCATCCTAGACAACTTGCACTATTAAAAATGCTCGAATTGTCACTGAATGCCTCTGAAGTCTTGTCTAATTACATTTAAAATTGTTCAATAAATATTAGATCTGGTTATCACTGCCTATCCTCTGGCAGCCACGAAACTGGCAAAACTGCATTTTTGCGTTTATACGTGCAATGCAGGTCGAAACAAGTAACGGACTACAGTTTTCCTAAAAATTTTCCTAAAAGTCTGAATAAGTAGGTCTTGTCTAACCTCTAAATATTTGTAGGCTACACATTTTTTGTAAACGAATTTTTTGAAATCAGAAAGAAATTTGCCTAAATATATTGTTACGACATCACAGAACAATCTACGTGTTTGTCGAATGTGCCAGAAGAATCTCGATGTAACGCGTGCGGCGTACGTGCTTGTAGACGCATTTGCGAGAGTCTTCTCGATGCCGCCAGCGTGCGGACTGTGTCAAGGCTGCAGTTAATTACGTAGTTCATACGGACGCTAATACGCAATTAGGAATCGTCTAGATTTTCGGTGGCTATAAATACATGGCGGCAGCGGCCTTAAGTCAGTATTAGTGCAAATTATTGACCGTGGGGTTCGAAAGTTATAGTAGCGATATTACTGTGCGCGTTCAAGTGGTTATTAGGTAAGAGTGGTGTTTTATAATCGGACTGTATAATTGTAATACAATTGTGTTTAATTTTAGTGGACATTTTATTGCGTGTGAACAATTTTCATTTGATTTGTTGTAAAAGACAGTGTTGTTAATTACGAACTGTTTAACTGTAAAAATTAAAGGTGTGATTAGTGACTTAATTGGTGTCTTGTACTTATTTTGTTTTCCACTGTACCTACGACGATCGAGTAGATCGTCGTAACAATATGCACACTTTTTGTATAATTGTGTAGCCACTTGAGTAACATTAATTCTCGAGGTTTGGTCAATAAGGTCTTGGAATTTTGTTTATTTGAAAAATTATGCCTTGATTCATCAGCATTTTGTTTGCCCCCTTCAGAGAGTCTCAGTTCGATATAACATGATTTTGGCAACTTTTATTTTAAACTTCAAAAGAATTTCTTGAATGCACTTTGTAGTAGTCACTTGAACTCGCTTGGTAATTTTTGTTTTACGTCTTTCAGCAGTCACGGAACGTTGTCTGTCGTAGTACCTTTCATTATTGGGAAGACGAAAGATCGTATCTCGCGAATACGTCGGTTGCAGTGTCAGTTTACGATGTTTGTTTTTGTGGAAATAACATGCAATAACATGCAATAACATGCATCCTAGTGCATAAGCGGGATGCAATGTTCAAAAATCTAATCCTTCCATAAATCTTGGCGTTTTCTCAAATAACGTCACACAAGCGGTGTAAAATGTCCGAATAGTAGGACAGTAGGCCTACTTTTTTTTACCTTCCTACTAATGAAAATTCATGGAACACGAAACCACAATCTTCATCTATTATCACGACCTTCCAACTCATCACAACATTCTTTGAAGCTTTTGTACCATTTTTAAACCACTATTTCATCCATACCAGACTCGCCTAAAGGCTTCTACAACACTTTCGCCACAACAAAGCATTCTTTTATCTCATTATTCTTATATCTTTTATCATTCGTTTATCTCATTCTTTTAACAAAATTTAATCCGTGTTTTTCGATCTTGCATCGTAGGCCTACAATGTCAAAAATTAGTCTAATATAACAACACACTATTTACTGAATTAGCTGTCAAATCCAAACTATGCATTAAATAGGGCGAAAAGTTTAGACGATTGTCATTAAATCGTGTACTAACATCATATAGAAACAGTTTTTTCAGTGGCGATTTAACGCATGGGCGAACCCGGCGGCCGCCGGGGGCCTCGGTCTCTAAGGGGGCCTTAAAATATTGAAAACAACAATCACGCCATTCAAGAATTATATTAAGTTTTTTTTACCAAAGATATCAGTTTCACTGCTTCATTTTAATGATTTCAAATATCGGAGTCATGTTAATCGTTATCCAATAAAGTATTATCTTATTGGGCAATGCGTTAACCTGCGGCTCGCTCTGAAATACTATATCAAAGGCTTGCCGAAACCATACACTCATTTCTTAAACTATGACCCTAATTTCTGTAAGCACCCGCACTAATAACATTCGTACACATTCAATTGAATTGTTATCAGTCGTTAGAGACACATCTTATGACTCAAGGATTAGAGAAAAAACTTGATAAACTTGAAACAGTTTTTCTAACAATACTGTGGAATGAAATCCTCAGTAGATTTAACGCAGTAAGTAAACTACTGCAAAGTGAAAAAGTGAATTTGTCTGTAGCAGTTAAGATGCTGAAGTCATTACTATTTTAAAATTTCTGAACTCTCTAACACATGAAGACTTTCCAAAAAACCAAACCTCTCAAAAATGTCTATGTATGCTTTACTTCGGAGTTCTAGGCTACAAACCAGGGTGTCTATTATGGGTAGGAATGTCTCTACTCTGAACTTTTCTCTTCCCAGGAGTTCCTCATTATTACATCCACCATCTGCAAATGCAAGAATGGAGCTACGTTTTGTTTGACGCCTTTGTGAATCATGATATTCTTTCACAACTAATTTCGCTTTTGATTTGGAGTCATAATCGTCAAAACCATCTCTCTTCTCCCTAATAAAGAAGAGTTTTATTATTATTATTATTATTATTTTTTTTTTTACATTCGCCTGGGGCCTCATTTCTTGATTCGGCCCTGAGTTTTTTAATCGGGTTTTTGTAGCGCGGGAATTTAAAAATTTCAGTAACGTTTTGATCAGACTTGTACAATTTCATACTTTTAATAAGCATGTGAGTCAATTTCAATATTGATGTATTGCTTCACGTAACAATGCAATTTTTTTGCAAAATTGACCTTGCGGTATGTAGGTATGTAATCGAGCGGTTACTCCACAAATTTCGTGATTGTTAAGTCAGCTATCTCCTGTTTTAGTATTTTAATAAATCTTTAAGGTTTTAATGTGCGACAATTTATGTTGAATAATTACATTAATTTTATCTTAAAAAAAACTAGCTGTAAAGAAAGTAGAAAGTAATACACCTATACATTACGCAAACCACTGACTCGCCTTATAGTCACAGAAAATTATATTTGGTTTACACTTACAAAGTGCAATTCTTCTACGTACACGGCTAAATGGAGTACTAAAACTAAATAATTTTGAAGGCAGAGTGTACTATGTAGTCTTATCACGACCACAAACACAAATTAAACGACGCGCGGGATCACATTGCTTCGGACTTCATAAACAGTCATACGTACTATAGCCTTGTCAATAAACAATTTGTTTTGCTATAGCGTAAATTACGTTCGTTTTTGTGCCCTATTTGTAAAGTTACAATACTACTTAGTATCAGCCACTATTTTAAGATCTGCTTACCATTACATTCCTAACAGTATAATATTTCGGTCTGTAAAACATTTTCCATTGTCCACATTATGTATTACATGCGCTCCAATTCTGCTTTTACGCGCATGTATTCCATTCTGGGCCCATGACTCACAGCCATATATCATTGTTGGGATTCGTAGACTGCCAGTTTTTTCCCTTTCGAGATTTTCCTTTTCCCAAGAAACTTTTCGCAAGAATTTCGATCTGACGATGAGCTGAGAAGCTTGAAAGCGCTAATCGGAATAATTTTTCTATAGTGGTGTGCACAGTGATAATTCTGTTTGTGATTATAACCACTAACACAACTTTCTTCATTAAACTTCAAGAAACTTTTATTTTATGGCTCTGTACATCCCTACGGTAAATGCATCTTGTAACAGTGTAACTAAAAACATGAAGGTGTCTAACTGTTCGATCTCATTTTTGTAAACAACTACATTAAAACAACTTTATCACAAACGCTACATAGAATATATTAAAAATACACATTGTATTAAAATACACATATTACACATTGTAGAAATTTCGCATTGAAAAGACTTTCTTGTGTAAACCTAAGTGTATTGAGTGTAAGGTGCACGTGCAGTATTATATGTTCTATAATAGTATGTTTTGTAAAAGTTTTGTATTATGTGTAAGAAATAATTTAATTATTTTTTTTTTTAGGATAAACGCAATTCCTTTTGTTTGTCATACAATTATCGGGGACGGATTCCCACAAGAAATCAGACAATCACTCGAAATTGCGTCTCATTCAGTAAAATGTGATTCTACTGTCTCGACTAATCCCGCCTATAAATTGTAACAACCCGTTTTATTGTAACTTCAGACTAGGTAGACCTATAACTAATGGAATTTAAATTAGGGGTACCTTTATAAGAATACTTAACAAGTGAGTATCAATATTATTTTTAAAGCGTAGCAACATACTACAAGCGTATTGTCTGTTTTTAGGAACATAGTACAGTTTTTATAACTGATTTTATTGGGTGCAGGTATTTATTATTTTTCTATAACACGCAAATAGTTTGAAAGAGTTTTAGCTTTAAAACTTGTTATTATCAACACAGTTTAGATCCTAAGACCAGAAATATGCTATGTCGCACATTTTTTTCATTTTATCCGTTGTTGACAAGAACAAAAACCTTGCAAACTAAAACCGAGCCGAAATATTATGTAGTTGTTAACGTCAAAATTTACACGTGACCAGAGAGCTGACGAGCGACAGACTTGGTTGAGAGGTGGCTTAGTTACAAATATATAAAAGAATTGGGCAGTTCTGTGAGTTAATTCTGAGAGCTGGGGCTTTTATTTTGGGCAGTCGTTTTGAGAGATGGGTCATTCATTCTGACCGTTGGGGCGTCCATTCTGGGAGTCAAGGCATTATTAAATCTCTGTAATGACCGTATCGACACTTGCATTAAATATTTCAGGTTCTCAGCTAGCGGCCCGCAACCTTACCTTGGGAAACCAATTTAATAACCACGTCATTTACATATTATAAATCACTTTACGTTAATTATTAAAAATATTCAAACTTTCTTTGGAAAAAATGAATTGGTCCATTTTCCAAACTGTCGGCAAATAGCAGAAGAGTTTAAACACGACTGAACATATACTTTTCCGGAATTTGGTAAAAATATTCAAGAAACTACATACGATTTAAACATACGATTCAAAGCTTTCGAAATGCCGAAAAATGATGTCTCGCTACTTAATAATCCTCTTGGTACTGTCAATAAAAAACAACCGACATTCAACTACAATTGTGAGGTTTACAATTCTGCAGACCGGACAAGAAAATGGGCTTTCTTCAAGTTGCTATCTCGTGAAAAATTCCCAAATCTGAGAAGTTTTGAACAGAAAATGATGTCAATGGTTGAAATAGGTTCTCTCAGTACAACTGTCATTGAAAAAAGTTTAGGTAAGGAACTTTCTATAGATCAGAGTTTCAAGGAACGTGTAATTGATATTTTCGCAACAAAGAAGAATCGACGTATGCACCTATTGTGTAAAAACGTATAAGGTAAGGAAGCATATTTTTTATTTTATCAGCCTACCTTGTACTTGCGCATTAGCTTCGCCACTGAGTTTTACGGTAGTTATCGAAAATCGATTGCTTATGATGTCGCCGAGTTTAATTGTGGGCCTCAGGTGTTTTAAGTTGGAAACCACTATTCTAAACAGTCAATCTGAACCAGATAGGGGGAATTGAAAACCATTCGTGAAACCATGTTCTGTCACAGCAGAATGAAGTTAGTCATAAACCACAGCAGAAGTCGTCTCACAGAGTGTTCTCTGCTTCACCTACAAGTCAACTCGATGTGGACATTCCTTTTTCAGTGGCTGCAGCAGATCGACCTCCCTTTTCGCATCGAAAATATACAGTGTTTAGTATCTTTCTTATAACTTCATTTTTGTTCTGACATAATACACATTGTACCGTTAAAGATATTTAGTAAGATATGCTAAATTATCTCTTTATACATACAATATAAAGAAAAAAACACCTTTTTACATATTTACATTGCCTTTTTTATTTTTACCAGTGGCGGAGCTATTGAGAGGCTTTTGAGGCTTAGCCTACCCAAAAAATAAACGAAAAAATGAATACATAAAAAGTTAACGTTTGCGCCCTCTGAGAGCGCGGTATGAATGGAACTGCCGCCAGCCTGTGAGGCTTTCTGCCAAAGCCTCTCTCCTACCACCATGATGTACGACGGGCCGTGCGGGAGGGGTACCAAAGCCTCTCTCTTACCACCATGATGTACGACGGGCCGTGCGGGAGGGGTGAGAAAGGTGTTGCATTAGGCGGGCACAGAGGCTAGTCTGAGACTTAGGCAGTGAGCGCCAGTTGTTATGTCATCCGTACATAATGCAATTAATTATTCATTCTATCAATTCATTTACGTTTAATTTAATTAGTTTACGTTTGTTAGTGTTTGTTTTTTATTTGTATGTTAGTGTTAGATATTTTTGTGTACAAATGGGTGATACTCAGAGAAGACTGACGTCATTATTAACGAGAAACCGTTTTCAAGTTGGAGATATGAAACAAAGTGAATGTTCATCAGCTTCTTATGGTGTCTGTGTAACAAAAAGTTTGACAGAAAGGCCGAAAAATCAGTGTTCTAGAAGGCATCTTCAGAATAATCAGAATGATAGCTCGTGGAAGAATTGAACATACCATTTCTGAAGGCGCTAAGCTTCAAGCCATAAAACACAATGAAACTGTGAATCAAAATAGATTTGTAATTGAGAGGCTTATCGATGTTGCGTGCTTCTTAGGTAAGCAAGAGCTTGCTTTTAGAGGGCATTTTGAAGATATAAGTTCGGACAGCAAATGTAATTGTCTTGAATTATTGGAACTTCTCTTCAGACAAGAACAGTTTTTACGTGATCATTTGCAGCGCACTTCCAGTTTTAAAGGTAAATCAAGTACTATTCAAAATGAGCTGACTGAATTAGTAACTGACGTACTTAATGAAGGCATTAAAGAAGAATTACAGTCCTTCGAGTTTGTTAGTGTGCAAGCAGACGAACCCCCTGACGTTTCTTGTAAAACTCAAATGAGCATCAGTCTTAGATTCTGTGCGCAAGATGGGCCTAAAGAAAGATTTATTGGTTTCTATGATGTTTCAAAAGACAAAACAGCTTTAGGGATATCGGAAGTTATTATCCGTGAACTTAATGCTAGGGAAATTATTGACAAAATAATTTCCTATAGTGGGGCCTCAGTAATGGGCGGGGATCGAGGAGGCGCCGAACAGATTGTGAAACAGGTCTGTCCACGAGCTACATTTTTACATTGTTACGCTCATTAACTGTATCTACAGCTTTCCATATATTTTTCAGATTTAGATTACCACAAACATGTACCACCCACTGGAATTTCAATTCCTGAGCAGTGCATACAATTTATGCAAAATACAATGTGCTGAAAGATATTTTCCACACAATTACCGATAACATTGTAGAATAAGATGCTGAGTCGTTCAACTGTGATTTTGGCCTACTTATTATCTTGAATAAAAACATTTCACTTATCTGCTTTGCCTTTACAAAGAAATTTTTCGCATATAGATCATCATTTTGCATTTCTTCAAAACAAAGTAACATCAGACATAAATATGTGTAATACTAAAATCCAGAAGACCGTCGGAGTAATAAAAAATATGAGATCAGATAATACTGTGAAATCATGACCTGAAAACTTTAAAAAGTTTTGCAACGTTTTATGTACAAGTGAACAAGAATTCGGTTCCTTCAAACTTTTGACCTACGAAATTTTGGACACACGGACTGCATACATGGAAACGCGTTTTGGAGATATTGAAAAGATCAGATATGTCGAATTACTGGATCAAAATATCTTTGGAGGATATAAACTAGATTTTCCTGCAATGAAATTAAACAACCTTCTCTCTACGTATCCACTTTTCAACAAAGAACGATTGGAAAATTGAAGAATTAAAAATATAAAAAAATAAAAGAATTAAAGAATATTTATGTAGATGAAGAAAAACCTTTACCCCCTGTGACATTCTGAAATTCATAACTAGCAATGGTAATACTAGCAATGTTTCAAACCATCTATAAACAGGACTTATCAAGTTGGCCTTAACATTTACTGTTACTACAGCTTTCTCTGAAAGAAATCTAAGCACATTAAAAATGATAAAAAATTGCCTCCGAAATTCAATGACAAATGAACGATTAGGTTCTCTCAGTACAATTGTCATTGAAAAAAGTTTGGGTAAGGAACTTTCTATAGATCAGAGTTTCAAGGAACGTGTAATTGATATTTTCGCAACAAAGAAGAATCGACGTATGCACCTATTGTGTAAAAAAGTATAAGGTAAGGAAGCATATTTTTTATTTTATCAGCCTACCTTGTACTTGCGCATTAGCTTCGCCACTGAGTTTTACGGTAGTTGTCGAAAATCGATTGCTTATGATGTCGCCGAGTTTAATTGTGGGCCTCAGGTGTTTAAAGTTGGAAACCACTATTCTAAACAGTCAATATGAACCAAATAGGAGGAATTGAAAAGCTAAGCAGCCTGACAAACACAATTTAAATTTGAACATTCTCAATTACATAAAAACATCAAATTAATTAAAGTAAAAAGAAGTAATTAAACTTGTTTAAGTACCAGTTCCACGTACACTCACGTACACTAGACGTGAAACTGGCAAAGATTTTAATTTTTTCTTAATTTTTAGATGTATTATTATTTAAAGAATTTTTAATTTTCAAACAACGTTGTCGTGCTGTAATTAAAAAAAGATATATATATATATATATATATATTCTTTTAGCAGCAACATAAATAATAAAGAAGGTTTTAATAACGGTTGCCGTATATATCTGCGAGTTTAATCTTCAGCGAATAGGCAAGATATAAAAAAGAATAATGACAAAAATACGACAATTGATGTCCTTTCTTTATTCTGATGCAAACGATGGTGCTTTTAATCTCACGCCCACACGTATCGATATATCGATTAAGAAAATTGCTTCTCCGAAGAGGTCTGAAGAGATCAGTACTACCTATATACTCCTTGTAATAAACTGGTGCCACTGATCTAGCAAGTGAGGCAGCCGGAGGGACGCTACAACCGTAAAGCTTTTAACCCCACAGTGACGTGTCATAAGTTGAATGTAAAGCACACATACACAGACACAAGCATTTCGAATATTTAATTTCCAGTGCTATGTAAGAAAGGGAGATTTTAACCAAACGATAACTAGCTTTATTGCATAGTTACAAGTAATGTACTAATTACAGACACAATTACAAGAAGGCCAATAACAAATAACCACAATTAGCAGGTCGTAGCTTTTAAAACACGTACAGTTTTCTTAGAGTTATTTGACGTTTTACAATTAACAAATAAAAAAAAATGTCATAAATCGAGGTGTTCGACAAGGGTGTAATTTATCGCCTACACTATTTAATATCCACGTCGACAATGTTATTCGGCAATGGAAGAAGACCTGGAGCAGAAGCAACGTGTAAGACTTGGACGATGGTGGATTGAGTTGAAAAAGAATTTCGCTTGGCTTCCAATAGGACTTTTTAAAAATATTAATTTGATTCAAATGTAATAGTAAATAACAATAACTTTTTTTATTAGGAAGTGAAATAGAATATTATGCGTAATAATACAATAAATAAAATTTTGAAAATATTATAAACATTTTAAACCTAATGTCTGTCATTGTGTTATTCCACTGAACATTTTATTACTTGTATATAATTTAACATATAATTTTCCATCGGAGTAACCCATTTTTATACTTTAAATACCATTTTTAAACTTTAAAATTTCCTTACAAAACCTGTTTCCTTACAATTTGTTGTTTTGGTAGTCCATGTCGCCACCCCTCGAGACATATTTTTGTCTTGAACTCTTCCCAAGAACTTTCCTTTTAATTCTTTCGTAACTCTTATTTATTAATTTCTTTCCCTCATCCATTAGCCTTATTTGGTTTTCCCTCCAAAACCTTGGTTTTTCCTCCCGATTAGCCTTTTAGTTGTTGATTGGTTGTTAGAAGGTGGGAAGGGATAGGCTAGGTGTTTTGGGTCCAAGATTTCCACTCGTGTAAGACCCAAGTTATTGACACGTAGGTTCCCACCCTATTACAAGGAAAAGTTTGTTGTATTTTAATGCTTTGTTGTATATGGACCGTGGCCAGTTGCGACCCATTCGTATGGACTCGAAGATGGACTCGGATGATAGATTAATTGAACAACTGTCACATTTTAATAATTTAGTTTTGGATGTTAGTTTGGAACTTTTGTGAAGGATTGGGATATTGATAGGAAGACGAGGCGATATGTGGCCCGAAATACACAGAGACTCAGAGACTACAGTGAGAAGAGACCGTGATTTGAGGTTAGTGACCGTGTTGTAGCAGAGAATGTTGGGTACCTACAGCACAAGGATTGTTTGCGATTGCACTGGAATATCAAACCAGCAGACCTTGCATTTATAACATCAATGATGAGATACATGAACACAAGTCCATGTGGAATCAATACATCGATAGAATGTACCCATGCAGATGACTGTAAGGAATATCAGCCATAGGGAAAATGAGAAGTTAGACGTTCCTGACAAAGGCAGTATGCCTAATCATCGGAGTGAGAAGGAGAAGAAACAAATGGAGTGTAATATACTTTTGCGTCATTTCACTTACAACAGCTCACATAGGTAAGAAAATGTATTGTCTTGCGTGATTCATCTTATTTCTTTTAAATTACGTTAATAAAAGCTTCATTAACTTAGGGAGAGAGGCATAAGCTGTGGTGACCGGTAATGAACATCTACTTCGAATATTTCGAACGTTACATAATAGGAAGATGTAAAAAGTAACATGTGGAGCAGTTGTACGGTGGCGAATCCGCACGAATCGTGAGCTAGAAGTTATTATGACAGGACCTAACATAGTAAAGAATTGTTGGTTGCAGATCCATACATAAAATAATGAAAGAAAGATCAGAAAAAAATGAAAAAGTAATAGTGAAGAAGCCTTATTCGGAATGGGAGTAAGAAACTGGGAATACTGTTGAAAGAAGAATAATATCGAACAGTATTTTTTTTTAAACAACATCCCACAAAAAAACGTAAATAGCATAGGAGAAGCCATTATAATTTTATTTAATATTTTCATAACGACTCTGCGAGCAGGAAAATGATACTGATGAAGGCCTAAGGGAAATGGGAGTAAGGGACTGAAAATAGCTACAGATTGAAAAGAATACAAAATTGGAACACCAACTTTGTCGTTTTTACTTGCTGAACTGCAAGTGGTTAGGACTTGAAAATGGTGGAAACACTGAAAGTCCTAGTCCGGAACATGACACGTAGCAGTTCAGCAAGTAAACACGACAAAGTTGCAATTACAGAAACTGCTAATTCAAATAACAAGATGAAAAACGAATTAATGCTTCTTTTCTGTAAAACAGAAAGGTAGACGCAGCCGTGTAATATTTTTGTAATTTTTTTTCATGGCATCGAATTCTTAGGACGAATCTTTGCCAAGATCTAGTGTTAAAGCTCAGCAAATTGTGTGCACGTTTGAAGGTATTGTCCTTAATACTATACGAGCCTGTTACTCGGTATGCTACTTTGACAGTGTAAAATTTGATAACAGTGTTCGTTCAGAATTGGCAATAAGGTACCAATTGCTGCACTGCTTGGGATTCGTAACCGAGTTGGAACCGAGTCACCGCGGTATCATTTCCACGTTACTTCTAACCTAAGTGACCATTTCTCATCCTCAAGAGAACGAAACAGACTGGGATAGGCGAATACCATCATTCTTGATGGCTTACGCGAGACAAGCGACATGACACCAGCTAAACTACCGTTGGTGAGAAATTCATCTTCCTGGGGACATATGCTGGTGTTAGACAGGGTTACTAGAAGTGTGACAATCACCAGAAAATCAGTGGTAGGCCTAACTAATTTTTTATCTAGTGTCAGTGTAGTTTCGTTGTCGGCATGTTTTTGCATATGAATGGGCCGGATCCATTAAAGGAGATAAGCTGCGATTGATGAATGCTAATTATGACAACGTGGACACAAAACGGTAATTGTGTACATCTTATTAACGATGCAATCTGATTGGTGCACAGAGACAGTGTAGGGAAGTGCCGTGCAGAACACATTTTATGAAAGACATCCGTACGCAATCCTTCTGGCCGAACAACCTCTACCATCCTGGTCACGCAACCCGAAATATTTTAATTGCTCCTATTAAGAATACTTAACAGGCTAATAAGGAAGCCTGTAATTTCAGACTGTTTGAACTTATCACACATTCTTATTTTCTGCCATATAGTACTGTATGTAGTCTAAGTAAATTCTACAATTTTTTGAGGTTTTCAGTTCACATAGGGATTTTATGCTTGTTATGCTTTGTACATTGTCATAATGTTAAACTTCTAAGACGGCTTTCTTCATAAACTATCAGTAAAAACTGTAAATTTTGTGAACGTAATATTGAGAGGGAGTTAGGCGGCATTTGCAAAATCCAGGTCGACAATCACATCCTTCGGGGTATTCTGTACTAACAGTATCATTAAAGAAATGACTTCTTTCATTAGAGAAGTAACAGGCGAAGGATCCTGTTAATTAAAAAATTGCACTGAAGCAATGTTTTGAAATACAGGCCTAAAATTTAAAAAAAAAATACAGACTTTTAAAAAAGTCTCCTGGTAACCTGTAACAACATGAAATAATGATACAACACCAAAACATGACATAACCTCACTTTGAAAATCGTCTGTTAACCAGCTGATTTCTCTATTCAGTTATGGTAACATGACATATTTCTAAAAAAAATTTCGAAATACGTTGAAACCATTCAAAATTTAAAAATATATACACCAAATCATTCTTAAGAGATGAAAAATGAATTATATCAACAACCAAAAAGATACCGTATATGTCATAAAATATTGCTATTACTTAAAAGTAGAAACCAAAAAAATAAAAAAAAAATCACAATTAATCTAATACTTTTCACACCTCTGTACTTAACCAAATTCTTTAAAACATTACAATTTTTTTAAGCCTTGTTACATACTGCGTCCTTAGACTTCTTTATTACTGCGTCCTCAAACGATTTCAATATATATAAAAGGAGCTAAGTATTCAATGTTTTCAATTTTAACTTGTATGTGAACATGAATTAAAACATCTTTTTCAGTAAAGCCTTTGTTAAAAAATATCATAACCATTTTCTTTGTAACGTTCGATCGACATTCAAATTCTGCAATACTATAATTTTGATTTTCTGTACTGAAAGTTATAAATTAATGATTTCAGTAGTTATTTTCACTGGAGTTTCTTTGTAAGACTTCTTAACAGATCAATGTCATATAGCAACATTTATGTAAAATATAGAAAGTTTTTCCTTTCTGACAGGAAAGGAGATATTAACGGTGTCAGTTTTTATAATGATAACTGCATTCCTAAAGTCATTTAAGCGATATATGAGATTACAATCTTTGATTGATCATATCTTAACACACTATTTGACGTACTCTATCAGCCGTTGTTGCCCACAAAAAGTTTAATACCAGAATCTTCTGTAATATAAAACACTTTATAGAATTCATATTTAGTCATTTTTTTCTGAGGAGAAATTTTGATTTAACCTAAATGATTACTTACCTTACAGCTAAGAATTTCTTTTTATTACCCCATAGATTCGTTTATACATATTGAATGCTTCGTTTTACTGAGTCTTCCACAGCACTACTCTACTTTAATATTGACATTTGTTGACAGCCAAAATTTTACACTAACTCCAACGGTTTCCTTCTTCCAGACTGTCTCTACATGGATGTCAATAACGTTTTCGAGTAGTATCTGCGTGCTCATTCAGTTACGTTTCTGACCTGTAAGGTAGGCTGAAAATCATTTTGAACCAGTATTTTGATATCTAAGTCGTATGGTTTCAAAGCATGTGTTATACGGTTAAAGGCTTTATTTTTATATAAAAAGAACCCACTACCGTTTTTGCATCGCATATGTAATAAGACTTATAAAATTTAAGATTACAACTTTTCCGTTTAGCCAGTAACGAAAACCATATTTCAAATTAGTGAAACCAAAACAGATTACCTTTAGCATTTCCTGTATTTTCTCAAACAAAATTTACGACTGCAATGCTTATATTCGTTTTTAGAGTATTGATAGTATTTTATACAAGACCTGGACAAATAATTCTCGATCGATATTTTGGAACCCGTAACCAACAACAAGGTAATTTCATTAGATTTACAGAAATAAGTCATGGTTTCGATGCTCATTTTTATTTCTTGGACCAAAAGTTTTTAATTTATTGCCTGCTAATATTAAAGATAGCAACAAAATTAAATTATTTAAAAAAAAGTTGAAACTGTTTTATAGGAAACGATAGTACTGATGATTTGATAAAAGCATAAGTGTAGCATTTATCTAAGACAAACCAGAGGTCATATACAATTTTTAATTAATAATTTTGATATAAATGTTAGAATGTTAGTTGTGTCATTTTTGCGATTATTTATTGTAGTTTTTTACTGTATGCTAAACTGTAAAATTAACGTGTGTTCATAATTTTGTTTTATTTATTTAGTTACTCAAGCCTAATATTTACCACTACCACATTTCCTACCGCATATAAATTTCGTTTGATGCAGGCTTAGCGCATTTGTTATGAATGAGACAATTATTCACCACTGGAGTAGGTGGCTGGTTTAATTTCCTGCTGAAATCACAATCAAAATGTGTACTTTTTATAGAAATAAAAATATCTGTCTATTGATGTATCTAATATCTATGTACTTGTATATATTTTATAATCGTTCACAACAATCCTCACGTTGTCCTGCAGAATTTGGATTCGTTGGTCATTTCAGGTTCCTGTGGAAGGTATTACTCCTAACCAATTTTCGATGTTGTTTTACACTTACTTTTGAAAATTTCAAGTTTTATAATTGACCTCATCGGTGTAACTCCAGACTTGAGTAGCCTACTGTACGTCCACACAGGTTTTTAAATCTATTTACGCTGGAATTGTATTGTATGTTAATAGAAACAAGTTCTTCCCATCAACCAATACAATTATTAGGCCTATTTGTATAACTCAACGCAGACTCTGTCTTTCACTAATCATTCCAGTTTTGAAATTTTATAAAATAATGCAAAATATTAACAGTACCGGTATCACAAAGAAGTTGACTTACACTACCACAGCATAAGACTCCGGTTTTTAATAATAACTGATTTCCATCTGGTTTATAACAAACCTATTTGAATGTAAAGTGTGTGTGTGTGTGTGTGTGTGTGTGTGTGTGTGTGTGTGTGTGTGTGTGTGTGTGTGTGTGATATGAGTGTGATATAATTTGTTGTCATTGTCAGATCCAACATAAATCGTCGTTGCAAACCGAAATTGCTGGGTCGTTTCATAAATTTAATTATTAAACGTTGACTATTTTTTTCAGGCAGCGAGTTAATTTTCAGTTATTCCTCTACGTTTTCAAAAGTAGCCTCGCCGGCTTAAAAATTGTCAGAGTTTGATAAATACACTAGTTTTGTAAAATAACAGAGTGTTTGTTTGTTGTTGTATTTGTTTCATTATTTTACGTTGTTTCACCGTGTATCAATTAATGCTGAAACATTAACGTTCTCAGATTTTTGACATGTTGGTCACCAAATTTTGGTTTTATAAAATTACGTTTTGATCCGCTTGTACCACCTGAAACAGTACTCACCCATAGTTTCGATTATGGGCATTTAACAACGGAATATTTTGCAGGACCTTCCATGCTGAACCATCCATGCTTCTTCCAGCAAGACCTGAGATATCCAATTTTGTGTTACGGAAGAGATTTGCAAAATGTTTTATATGGATCATTATAATGCATGCATTGAAGATATAGACGATTAGGAAGAGAGGAAAGAAGTATCTGGAAAGCTTTGAAATGTGACTCGGGGTAAAATAGAAAATATTAGCTGGAAGAAAAGAGAACAATTGAAGGATTGCATAGGAGAATAAACGAATAGAGATGATATTATAAGAACCTCAAGAAAAACTGAACCAAATTATATAAGAACCAAAAGCAAACTGGATTGAGCAATTTTAAGAAGGAGCTGTCTACAGAAGTTACTAATTAAGGGAAAGATAGAAGATAAATAAGGGCGAGGAAGAGGAAGGTATGATGTGATGGCAGCTTGATTATGGGAAAAAATTATGATCAACTGAAGAGAGCGGCACAGGCACAGGATAGAAGAACGTGGAGAATACAGTTCAGATTCACCATTCGTGGGTGTGTCTTAAGACAGTTCGCCATTGGTGATGATTATTATTATGTATAAATATTATGACTGTTCTCTACACAAGGCAGGCAAAATATAACAGACACAAAGGCATTTTGATTCTTCCGCTTCCAGAAGTATTTTGAGCACTTAAACGTGCTACAGAAATTATTTTCATTTTAATGATTTATACTGAGTCCAACAATACATTTTCTTAGAACTATTACTTTAGCAGTTATTTTCTTAAATTATTTGAGCTTCTTGTTGTCCTCTATTACTTTAATTAAATAATAATTATATTATTTATTAGCTGTTAGTTATTAATAGCTTCCGGTCACACATTTTCTCTTAAATTATCAATTTGTGTTTAACGGTACGAAAGTGATAGCATGCGCTGTATTTGACGGGCTTCAGAATAAAACAATAAAACAATTTTGAAAAGACAAGCAATAGGATTTACAAAAAAATGAATTTACACGAGAACTAGACGGAAGCTGTGGTGGATTCAAGAATTCGGTTTACGCTGGTTTTCTTCATTTTTAATTAACGTTTGTACTCGGTCAAGGTGTAACATACTTCTGACTGAGTGAGTACAAACTAGACAGCCAATTAGTTTTAGCTGTAGTACGTGTAAGCGCGCACACGTTTGTAGTGCATTTGTATATAAGCGCTTGTGAGCGTTTCAATATAAAATGTTATTTCACTGTAGGTTAAACATGTTTTATTTCCCATTGAATTTCACTAAATATGTCGAAACGTAAGATCATTACGTTTTATATTGATACTTACCTCTTAAAGCCTTTAAAAATATATAAAAAAATAAATTTCTAACACATAAATTATGAAGCTATCTGAGCTGCAGAAGTCGCTCGTCGCTCACTATTTTGAAAGAAATACATTTATTATTCGATAAATTTCAACATTAGATAATTTTTCAGTTATCGAAAATTGCAAAAACTCCGAATACTCTATAATTTTTTTAGTCAACTAACAATTGTAAAGCAAACAATTATACGATAAACACCAACAATTGGAAACTATTGCAATAGTGTTTTAGTTAAATTCGTAACGGAAATGCCTAAATGACAAACAATTTAGTTCCAGCTTTTAAGCTTATGTGTGTTTTTATAGATACCTATAGGCCTATATGAAACACTTTTTATAAATGTATATAAGTGATAACGATATATATATATATATTGCAACGATACGTTTAGCATAAATCTATGTACCAACCCCTGACTGAGGTATGATAACATATGAACGCACGTATGAGATGTAAAAGATGTAAATAATTAAAATAGTGTAATAATTAAGCGTTAGGTGTAAGAGATAATAAAAAAAATAAACGTATTAATTAATTTTAAATAAATAAATAATTGTAAGTGAGCCTACATATTGAATTAAAAGCCTAGCTGGTTTTTAAACGCAGCGAGGGGAGAAGAAGAACGCACCGACTGGCAAGGGTGACGTCATAGCGACAGGCAGCCGCGTGTGTATCAGTCTGCGTGTGTGTGTTAGTGGTAGTGTGTAAATGAAGAACAAGTTGAATTATGCATACGATTGTGGAAAATTTTACACAGTTTTTTAAGTACTGAACGAAAACCAGAAGTCACACGAATCAGAGACATATGTAAAAATAAAGCTGGCACCTGGCGCTACAATTAGACATTAAGTGGTCTATGATCGTGGGAACCGTTCAGCCACCGTGTGAAATTTTGCCATAACTTCCATAGTTTACACACCTTAATGTTCATAATTTGCATAGGTTAAGTTTAATAATGTACCTAACGATTTATAAAATGATATTTATAAAAATGTGTGCGCTTCACAGAAAGACGCGTAGTTTGTAATTAGCAATTAAATCGACGCGCGGACCTGTTCAACTTTGTCCAAACAGTTTCCAACAGGAATTGAACGACGACAGGAGTATAAAACCCCAGCGAGCGACACACGCTTTCTCAGATCATTAACAGACAGTACGTGAAATCCACGCATCTCGCAACCGTGAATTTTACAAGTTAAGTAATGTTTTTAAACCGTAGTACGTAACTTGAAGTGCGATGGAACCGGCAGTACGTCGGTGAAAGTATTAGTGATACACGATTTATTTAAAAGACTATAATATCGTAATCTACAAGGAGTCGTAACGTCGATGAACTTCAAGAAGTCCACGTAGAACTTCGAGACATCCACGAGGGACAAGACAAGGAGAGGAGAGGAACCAGAGCAAAATACTAGAGGACGCAGGGACAGCCACATGCAGTTACATCCAGCCGTACATCATCACGACCAGAGGTCCACGTCAGAACTCAGCATCCAGTAGACGGAGAGAGTAATTTCAACGACGCAGAGACAGAGAAGGTGATACCCGAAGAGGATCCCAAACTCGAGATTCCAGATGACGGTAACGACACAGTTAAATGGTTGCAGAAATATGCAGGTGAAGTCAGATATTTATTTAATATTATAAATGACCCTGAGGTCTATCGAAAAAAGGCTCTAGATTCCATATACAAGTTTACATAAACTTTATTTACTTCTATTTTTCATAATGAATAATCAATAAATGTTCAAAGAATAATAATTGATAACAAATAATATAAATTTATTAATCTCATAAGTAAGTGGTCATTATAGAAACCATGTTGTATTATATTTTTATATTTTGTTATATAATTAAAAGCAAGCAATGATAACGTAAACTCAAGTATAATAGTTACTTTAATTGAAGATTTTTAATTAATTGAGACATTAGTAATATAATTAATTAAAGTAATAGAATGGTCTCTATTCGAATTTTTAATAAATGTTTAATTAATTAATTTTTTAACTAAGTGGTATATAATAAAAACCACACTTGCTAAGCCAAGATGAATATTCAATTTCGTACGTGTTAATCACGTAGTATAATAATTATATGTGTTATGTATTATATGTCTGTGTAAATATTCCAGGTCATATATGTCTTAAGTTTGTGTAAAATATGTCGTAATATATAAGAGATAAGATTTTAACCACGTTATAATTATATTATATTCGTATCGAATATAAGGGTTCCAATAGTAATTAACCTACAAAATAATTAATAATATGACAATTGCATTTTTTAAAATAATAAACAAAATGAATAAGCTTTTATCAACAAAGTCGTACTAATTTCACAACCAGTACTAAATCCTCTGTACTCTTTACTTGTATTACAATTGTATTACGATATTCACGTGCTTATCCACACTCAATCAACTACCAAAGCCTGCGACCTAGCTGGGAAACATCAAGGTAAATACTGCAGAAGAAAAGTATATCTTCGAGACGTGGGTAAGTGCGCACAAATGAGTAATAGCATATGTCCAAAAGTATTGTCGTATAATTAATGGCGGCCAACGGTGGGGCCCGACACGAATTAAAAAAAAAAGTGTTACTCAATATATGTTAATTATCAGTACAAGTAAATGGCGCCCAGAATATAAATAATTAGCACAAGTATTGTATAAAGAATAATAGTAAATTCATGTAATAAATAATATTACAAATTGTTAAATGTAAGTACAGAGAAAAAAAAGTTGTGAAATTAATACTGATAAATAAAATAAATTATAAATAAAGAAATATAAAGTCACGGTAGACCAATAATTAAACACATAATTAATATAACGAATCAGTTAGGACACCGTAGTCTACAATGGCGAAGCCACCAACAATGGACTTCGAAACGATGTTTAAACGACTGCAAGAGGAGTTGAAAACGAACAGTGCAGAACTAAAAACTCAATTAGAAAGTAGTAGTGCAGAACTAAGTGCAGAACTTAAAACTAAATTAGAAAGTAGCAATGATGACTTAAAAATCAATTAGAGAAATTAGAAACTCAAGGAGAAGATAGTCGTAATAGATTAGAAATCACTATTGAAGAATTAAAAACTCAGTTAAAAAGTAATAATGAAAAATTAGAAAATAAATTAGAAAGTAATATAGTTAGTAATAATACGAGATTAGAAGAGAAAATAGAACTCAGTAACACTTTGAAAACAGAGCTTACTCGACGCGTTGAAGCCGTCGAACAGCGTGTTCAACAGTCACTTAATGAACAAGCTGTAAAGATCGATAGCAAATTCAGAGAACAGCGTGAATATACAACGCGTGAAACAAAAGAACACATTAGACAACTGGCTGAACAGTGGAATGAAAAATTTTAAATTACGAAGCAGGAGCAAGATCTCAAACACAAGGACTTAAATGAGCGCATCCTGGACAACACCAACAGAACAAAGGAACTCACTGTGAGGACCGAGACAGTAGAAATAGCTGTGGAGGAGGTCACTAGAAAAACTACGCACCACTCCATGGAAATTAACAACATGAAAGATGGACTGCAAGAGGAGGTAGAAAAACTACGAGCGGAAGTCAAGAGACAACCAAGTACCATAATGATGTGTGATGCAAAAGTAGAAGATCGAGAGAAGATCAGTTTTAAAGGTAACAAATAGGAGAACCCCATAGAATTTTTACAAAAGTGTGAACGAGAAATGGCAACAATAGGAAGCAACCTAAGCGACAGAGACCTTATAGATTTTATAAGTCGATATTTCCAGGAAACAGCATCCAAATGGTATACGATTGTACGGGACCAAAGAGAAACTTATGAACAGTTCAAGGCATCCTTCGAAAATCGGTACTGGAATATACATACCCAGAGAGAGGTACGACACCAGCTGGAGTATGGGCGGTAATACGTCAACAGCAAACGATCCATGGAAGACTACATTATACAACTCGTCGAACGGTGTAAGCATCTTAGACCAAGTTTCACGGAGCACGAATTAGTATTAAAACTAAGCTATCATTTTGACAGACACATTAAACTCGCCGTATATACCCAAGGAGTTAAAACCATTGAGGAACTTCTTATCCTTGTGACGCAATCATCACAATTTGTTAATAAAGAGTACGAAAGGAGAGACAACCAGCCGCAGCAGCAGCAGTACTCTACACAAAATCCAATACACCACAAATCGCCGCAGTTCGAGAATAAAGAAGAGGACATACGGAAAGAGAAGTGGAAAGAATATAAACAACCCCATGAAAAAAGTAACCCGACTCCAAATAAAGGAGCGTACGCACACACATTTACGTCGAAAAAATACGTAAAACCGTACAATGCTAAGGTACAAAATATTAACACAAATAATAATCATAATAATAAAAATAATTATAAAAATAAAATTGTGCAACAGCCGACACGCCCGTCAACATCCAAAGAGGAAGGGGGTGATCGTGGAACGCCAATCGACAAGAAAACTGTATGACTGCAGAAGGATAACAAAACGCCAGCACGGACAGGTTTAATAAACGACCTGCACACACATGATTTGCGTGACACCCTAAACAATACACAACAGGAAATAATGTTGTCTAACACCTATTGTCCTATGTTGGGGGGAACAATAAATAATTTAAATAAGTGGAACGATTTTAGAATATTAAACATAACATATCAAACAGATGATAGAGTTAAATATTTGTTAAACAATATAGCAAATGAACAAAGCAAAGATCTTCAAATAAGTCACAAGAAGTTATCACCACTATCTAGTAGATTAGTAGGTATACAATAAAAAATAGTATATTGTACAAACTCGTCAATTATGATTGGAAAATAGTCCTATCACCAGAGATGCTAAAACCACTAATTATACCATGTCATCAAAGTTTAGCACATGCGTCTGCTTTAAAATGTCATTTAGCTTTAACGGAAGACTTCATTTTAAATAATATGTTTAGAAGAATAAAAGCAATCTTAAAAGGATGCTACGAATGTCAAACAGCACGACATCCGAATCTTCACACCTACGTAGATATGCAAAATATCAAGACACAGGTAAAGGGAGAATTAGTAGCAGTAGACTTCCTGGGCCCATTTCCGAGAGCTATTCACGGGGTTCAAAACACATACTTGTATGTATAGATGTGTTCACCAAGACAGTTCGACTCTACGCTATTCGAAAACCCACCACTAAATGTGTACTGAATGTCATACTACGCAAATACGTACCGAAGTATGGTCAAATCAAAAAGATATTGAGTGACCAAGGTAAACAATTCCAAAATAAAGCATGGGCAGAAACGGTAACACAGCACGGCATACAACCAGTGTTAACGTCAATACGACACCCACAAGGAAACCATGCTGAAAGGGTAAACAAAGAGTTAGGAAAACATTTACGCATCTACTGTAATGAACAACATAACCGATGGGCAGAGTCCATATCATTTTTTGAACAAGCTATAAATGCTACATACAGTGAAGCAACTGGAAACGAATAAAAGACCTACGAGATTCTGGTCGAAAAACATTGATAAACCTCCAAACCAAAACCTGCAAATTCCATTGATTCACAAGTACGACAATGCGAAGAAGAGGATGGAAAAACTTGGAGAGAAGAGGATCGAGAGGTTCAAAAGAACGCACAAACTCATCACATTCCATTAAGGAGAGAGAGTGCTACTAAAAAGCAATCCAGTGGGAAAACGAATCGACAATACAACAAAGAAACTATTTAGACTGTACGAGGGACCCTACTTATTACAAAGAAGGAAAGGACGACACACCTTTATCGTCTACGATCCGACAAGAAGAAAAACTATTGGAAAATACCATGCATCAGCATTCCGTAAATTCTATGGATAAAGAAATGTAAAAAGTCAACTTATAAATCCATGGGAGGGACATAATCCACCCAGGGAAAGATTGAAAAAATTTTATGAACCCTTATAACCACTAAGTGTGAGTTGTAATAAAAAAATAAAATAAATAATTTCTGAGCAAAGAAATAAAATTTGAATAAAATTCAAATTTTATTTATAATCAGCAGGGGAATTTATAGAACGATACGTTTAGCATAAGTCTATGTATCAACCCCTGACTGAGGTATGATAACATACAAACGCACGTATGAGATGGAAAAGATGTAAATAATTAAAATAATGTAATAATTAAGCGTTAGGTGTAAGAGATAATAAAAGAAATAAACGTATTAATTCATTTTAAATAAATAAATAATTGTAAGTGAGCCTACATATTGAATTAAAAGCCTAGCTGGTTTTTAAACGCAGCGAGGGGAGAAGAAGCACGCACCGACTGGCAAGGGTGACGTCATAGCGACAGGCAGCCGCGTGTGTATCAGTCTGCGTGTGTGTGTTAGTGGTAGTGTGTAAATGAAGAACAAGTTGAATTATGCATACGATTGTGGAAAATTTTAAACAGTTTTTTAAGTACTGAACGAAAACCAGAATTCACACGAATCAGAGACATATGTAAAAATAAAGCTGGTACCTGGCGCTACAATTAGACATTAAGTGGTCTATGATCGTGGGAACCGTTCAGCCACCGTGTGAAATTTTGCCATAACTTCCATAGTTTACACACCTTAATGTTCATAATTTGCATAGGTTAAGTTTAATAATGTACCTAACGATTTGTAAAATGATATTTATAAAAATGTGTGCGCTTCATAGAAAGACGCGTAGTTTGTAATTAGCAATTAAATCGACGCGCGGACCTGTTCAACTTTGTCCAAACAGTTTCCAACAGGAATTGAACGACGACAGGAGTATAAAACCCCAGCGAGCGACACACGCTTTCTCAGATCATTAACAGACAGTACGTGAAATCCACGCATCTCGCAACCGTGAATTTTACAAGTTAAGTAATGTTTTTAAACCGTAGTACGTAACTTGAAGTGCGATGGAACCGGCAGTACGTCGGTGAAAGTATTAGTGATACACGATTTATTTAAAAGACTATAATATCGTAATCTACAAGGAGTCGTAACGTCGATGAACTTCAAGAAGTCCACGTAGAACTTCGAGACATCCACGAGGGACAAGACAAGGAGAGGAGAGGAACCAGAGCAAAATACTAGAGGACGCAGGGACAGCCACATGCAGTTACATCCAGCCGTACATCATCACGACCAGAGGTCCACGTCAGAACTCAGCATCCAGTAGACGGAGAGAGTAATTTCAACGACGCAGAGACAGAGAAGGTGATACCCGAAGAGGATCCCAAACTCGAGATTCCAGATGACGGTAACGACACAGTTAAATGGTTGCTGAAATATGCAGGTGAAGTCAGATATTTATTTAATATTATAAATGACCCTGAGGTCTATCGAAAAAAGGCTCTAGATTCCATATACAAGTTTACATAAACTTTATTTACTTCTATTTTTCATAATGAATAATCAATAAATGTTCAAAGAATAATAATTGATAACAAATAATATAAATTTATTAATCTCATAAGTAAGTGGTCATTATAGAAACCATGTTGTATTATATTTTTATATTTTGTTATATAATTAAAAGCAAGCAATGATAACGTAAACTCAAGTATAAGAGTTACTTTAATTGAAGATTTTTAATTAATTGAGACATTAGTAATATAATTAATTAAAGTAATAGAATGGTCTCTATTCGAATTTTTAATAAATGTTTAATTAATTAATTTTTTAACTAAGTGGTATATAATAAAAACCACACTTGCTAAGCCAAGATGAATATTCAATTTCGTACGTGTTAATCACGTAGTATAATAATTATATGTGTTATGTATTATATGTCTGTGTAAATATTCCAGGTCATATATGTCTTAAGTTTGTGTAAAATATGTCGTAATATATAAGAGATAAGATTTTAACCACGTTATAATTATATTATATTCGTATCGAATATAAGGGTTCCAATAGTAATTAACCTACAAAATAATTAATAATATGACAATTGCATTTTTTAAAATAATAAACAAAATGAATAAGCTTTTATCAACAAAGTCGTACTAATTTCACAACCAGTACTAAATCCTCTGTACTCTTTACTTGTATTACAATTGTATTACGATATTCACGTGCTTATCCACACTCAATCAACTACCAAAGCCTGCGACCTAGCTGGGAAACATCAAGGTAAATACTGCAGAAGAAGAGTATATCTTCGAGACGTGGGTAAGTGCGCACAAATGAGTAATAGCATATGTGCAAATGTAAGTTTCTAAAAGTATCGTCGTAATATATATATTCAATCACTTTCTGCTACAGTCCGTTTCTTGATGTATATATACATTTAATATTTATAATTAAATTTACCTCAAGATGTTATTTTTCTATTTGGAACATGTTTGGAGAGTTCCTGTTCTCTCATCTACAGCCTTCGCGATCTTGTTTCTAGTGAAGTATTTGTGTGTTGGCTGCAGGTTGCTATTAAGGTTGTTTATTGGTCTTTGGTATTTTAAAGTTGTATTATTGTGTGTGACTGTGGTATATGTTTTTGTATTTTGTGTATTTTCGATGCTGAGTGCTTTGAATATTGTGTCATGTTTTGTATTGATTTGTATTTGTTCTGGTATTAGTTTGTTTTGTGTTTTATGTTTGTATATTTGTAAATTTTCCCAAATGTTCATTATGGTGCCTTTGTGTGGTATATGTTTTATTAGTGATACATTGGTTATGTCTGGGAATTCGTGTCCTGTGTTTATTGCATGTGTGGCTAAATTGGATTTATATATTTCTGGTTTTTTGTATGCGTTTAGTTGTTCAAAATAACGTTTTTTCAGCTGTTTTTTTGTTTGTCCTATGTAACATTTATTGCAATCTTGGCATTCAATTTTGTATATACCGTTAGTTGTTGTATTATCTTTGTTGTGTGAGCTATTTAGAATTTGTAATTTATTTTTATTAGTTTTGTATGCTATTTTTATATCTGTGTTTTTAAGTAGTTTTGTTAGTTTTGTCATTTTATTATTTATGTAAGTGAATGTGGCCCATTTTTTGTTGTTGTTATTATTTATGTGTTGTTCATTTTGATTAATTCTCAATTGTTCAGTTTTTATTTTATATTTGATTTTATTTTCTATTTTGTTCACAGTATTTTTATTGTATCCATTTTCATAACCAATTTGGTATATTATATTTCTTTCTTTGTCACTTTCTTGTTTGTTTAGGGGAATTTTGTACATTCTGTTAAATAGCGAATAGAAACTGACTATATAAAATAGAAAATAAAATCAAATATAAAATAAAAACTTTACAATTAAGAATTAATCAAAATAAACAACACATAAATAATAACAACAACAAAAAATGGGCCACATTCACTTACATAAATAATAAAATGACAAAACTAACAAAACTATTTAAAAACACAGATATAAAAATAGCATACAAAACTAATAAAAATAAATTATAAATTCTAAATAGCTCACACAACAAAGATAATACAACAACTAACGGTATATACAAAATTGAATGCCAAGATTGCAATAAATGTTATATAGGACAAACAAAAAAAACAGCTGAAAAAACGTTATTTTGAACACCTAAACACATACAAAAAACCAGAAATATATAAATCCAATTTAGCCACACATGCAATAAACACAGAACACGAATTCCCAGACATAACCAATGTATCACTAATAAAACATATACCACACAAAGGCACCATAATGAACATTTGGGAAAATTTACAAATATACAAGCATAAAACACAAAACAAACTAATACCAGAACAAATACAAATCAATACAAAACATGACACAATATTCAAAGCACTCAACATCGAAAATACACAAAATACAAAAACATATACCACAATCACACACAATAATACAACTTTAAAATACCAAAGATACCAAAGACCAATAAACAACCTTAATAGCAACCAGCAGCCAACACACAAATACTTCACCAGAAACAAGATCGCGAAGGCTGAAGATGAGAGAACAGGAACTCTCGAAACATGTTCCAAATAGAAAAATAACATCCTGAGGTAAATTTAATTATAAATATTAAATGTATATATATATATATATATATATATATATATATAGATTTTTGTAAACATAGCTTACAAACTTTTTAAAGGCAATCGATAATTTTTGCGAAGTGTTGAGAGATATTAATTCTGTCATATTATTAAAAACACAGAGTTTCTATTTTGAATAAAACTCCTCATAACTTAATGTCCCAGATAGACTTTTATAATTTTTATAAAAGTTATAGTTCAATTTTTGTGCCCCGATGCCTTTAAAGATAACAAATTTTCATAGTAAACGCTACATTTGCATTTGTGCTAAAAATTCAATTTAGTCTGACACCCGGCTGGATTTTTACAATTGAACAATATTTTATCACTTTTTAGTTAAAAATTTGGAATTAAAAAACCTCTATACTTTATTCAGACAGATTCTTGATAAAAGTCTCTTTAATTTCACACCCCCCACGGTTTTTTCAATTTTATCAAACTTTTCACCCGCTTTTTACTTCCATGTTCCACAAGGAAATAGAAGTATGGTGATGGCGAAAAAAATCGTGTTCGAGATAAGGGCTGATTCTGATTGTACTACCCTCAAAACATGAAGAAAAGTAATTTTCCGAGTGTGTGTGTGTGTGTGTGTGTGTGTGTGTGTGTGTGTGTGTGTGTGTGTGTGTGTGTGTGTGTGTGTGTGTGTGTGTGTGTGTGTGTGTGTGTGTGTGTGTGTGTGTGTGTGTGTGTGTGTGTGTGTGTGTGTGTGTGTGTGTGTGTGTGTGTGTGTGTGTGTGTAGAATTTTTTCTATGGTAAACGATAACTGCCGCAAATTCAAACAGAATTAAATAATTTTTTGCACATGTCCCCAAGTTGTAGAGTACTCAAGGCCTGTTGATTTTGGTGAAGATCGATTAAGGAGTAGGGGTAGTTTACCAGCAACGTTTTATATTTTAACAAGAGCAAAGTACTTAAAAATTAAATTTATCAAAATATAAATATAGTATCCTGAAAAAAAGGTCATAATAATCCACTGTAGAAAGGTAGATGAAATATCTATAAATGAAAAGGTTAGTTGAAGAGCGAGGGGGTAATTTTCTATAAACGAAAATGATAGTTGAAGGGGGGGAGGGGATAATTTTTTATATAATATGTGCTACGTTATCGGCAACAAAGAAGTAGTTTGTTGTTAAAATTCCTTCCCGGGCTGTTTGGCCGTGGTCTAATGTTTTCTGCAAAACCAGACGTTTCGGCAGTGCCATCGACTGCCATAATCAGCGAAAATCGAGGCGCTAACGTGAGGTAGTATACGTTAGTGACCACAGTACTGTGGTTAAGGCTGAAGAAATAAGTAGTTTCTATCGAAATATTTCATTTTGAAAATGATTTTAAATATAAATCTTAGAACATGGAAGTCACGTATTTTTCTCCATACCGATATTTGAGTATTGGAGTCCTTAAATATTAAGATGTTAAAAGATTAACACTACACTCAGATTGTTGTTAATTTTTCCTTTAATTTGATCCCCCGCATGAAGTTTGAAATTTTTTCACAATTTGCCCTCTCACATTTATGTTTCTTGTATCTCTATTTTTGGCGAGATCAGTGTAAAAACAAAAGGGTTCTGTAAGGCGAAAGTGTGGAAACACGTACTCAGTTTTACGAAAATCGGTTGGTGCATTCAAAAGTTATCGTGAGACACACAGAGAGACAGACAGACGACAGACAAATGCCAAACGATCGAATTATAATTGGTACTCGCTTCCCTCATACAAAGACTGCATAGTAGTGTAAATATTACAGTAATTAAGCTTAAAAACATCATGATGTTTTGTAAAGAGGCAAAAATTTATTATTGTCGCAGTAAAAAAAAAAACATAATAAATTAAAATAACAAAGGAACAGAGACATTTCAATTAATCGGGGCAGTGTTACTGTTAATTTTATTTTTCTTGCTCGAGGGCTTTTAAGGAACATTAATTATTATTTGTTGCTTTATATAATTAATAATAAAAAATTAAACGTTGAAATAACCTTACATAGGTTAGCAGCCAGTATTTTAATGTTAACTTGAGATTTTAAAATAATTATATGAATAATTTAGTCATATGATTCAATACTCGTATTGAATCTCGTATATACTCGTGTAGGTAAACATGTATAGGTAAACATATAATACTCGTATAGGTAAACATGTACCTATCCAAGGCGCGACATACATCAATACCTTAACGTACGCCCACGACCAAGCAGCAAAGGGTGCACACGATTCTAAGCCTGATGATGACAGCTGTGATGCATAGGCCTATATCTATAGAGAGACACGAAGTGTATACCAAATATATATATAATAAGTTATATATTAGGGCTGCTACAGCTACTGCCGTCTCCCTTCCTTCAACCTGGCTTTCCAATTCTTCCGATGTTCCCATTGTCCTTCCTCAAGTCCTATACGTTGCACAGATTCATCCACTTCGTCCCTCCAAGATCTTCTCGGTCTTCCCCTTTTTCTCCTTCCTCATGGACTCCATTCCGTCACTTTGTTGATCCACCTATTTTGGGCTCTCCGGACATGACCGTACCACACCAATCTTTTTTCTTCGATGTAGTCAATTACACTACTGTCTGTTTCCATTCTTCTTCTGATCTCCTCGTTTGTTATTCGGTCTGCTCTCGTTATTCCACAGCACCTCCTCCAATATTCCATCTCTGTAGCAAGAATCTTTCTTTCATTCTTTTTGTTAATAACCCATACTTCTGCTGCATACGCCATAATGCTTTGAACTATGGTCTGATATATCATTTTTTTGGTGTGTTTCTAATATTTTTGTCCCATATACTGTAACACTGTGTAATTGTTTAATCCTTGTTCTAGTCTGCCCTAATCTATTTTTTATTTCTTCTTCCGTTGTGCCTTGTTTACTCACTGTGAATCCCAGGTACTTGAATTTGTCTGTTTCTCTAATTTTAACATTTTCGTCTACTTCTAAATCTGTTGTTTCTTCATCTCTAATTGCCATGTATTCAGTCTTTTTTATGTTTATTTTCAATCCCATAGCAAATTTCTATACCAATACCGTGCGGAAACTACTCTGGAAGAAACATCCGCGAACACGAAATTTTATGAAATTAACACAAAAATACAAAAACGTTAATAATAAAAGAACGTTATATTAACACAATATTTAATACATTATAATGTATTAACATAGTTATAATAAATAATAATTAATTCAAAAATGTTATTGTTTAACAAAGATAAACAATAAAAAAAGATCAAACAGCACAGAGAAGGCATTGAAATAGTAGGAAAAGCGCAGGCAGCGGTCAACGATAGAAAAAAATGTACTAAATTAGCGACATCTTGGATAATCCTAACTGGCAGTTGGCAAAATCAACAAACAAAATCTTCAATCAGAGTAGCTTTCACCTCGGAACCCTCCCTCAGCAAAAGCACCAAGAGAGGTCAGATATATTATGCCAAATCAAATTGAAAATATTCCAGGCTTAAGTAACGAAACGCAGGTTATACAGAAAACCAACCAACACTAGCCTTACCATACCTAAGAATTTAAACCACCCACCACAACACAAAAATGACAGCTTTCCACTCACTCTTCAATAGACTGTATAAAATAACATATGCAGTATCTTGGCGTCCATGTAACCGCTGTTGCCGGCGGCAACAGTACAGGAAATAAAAGAAAAGAAAATTAATTATATCAAAGAGTAAATACTTAAGTTATTGATTAATTTGAAATGTGGAGAATATAAGAAAGGAAACGTGAAGAAAAGCGTAGTATTGCTTTCGTACCGCTGGGCGCTTGCACTGTCATTTGAATGTTGTGTTGCCGGATCAGACGCCGGCGACGTTTGACTGCGAGTGGTCATTGGCCTCGTAATAGTTGTCACTGTACATACTAGTTAAGCAGACACATTCGTCCACTCGATGTGTTGCCGCTGTATAAACCGGCAAAACGCTCAGTTAGCAGCGCGTACCGGTTAGTACTTGCACCTATTTCTGTTTTGTTCATTTAGTTATGTATTTCTCTGTGCTACTGTAATATTTGTAATTCTAGTATTTGTATTCTGATTTATTTTGTGTAAGTATAATGGTCTCCGGATTTTGTTGAACCAGGATCCTCTTCTTCTGTCAGTGAATTTAATTGCGTAATGGAAAATATACCACACTAAAAAAATCTTTTGGTTTGCGTACGTTTATGAAAATGTGTGATATTATTAATAATGGTAAATTTACTCCTAATATAAAGGCTTTAAAATCAAAATAACCTGGCAGTTATGATCGGCATTTTAACACTGCATGATGCACGGAATATTCTTTTTTCTGTGGGTGTACTAAGTTGATGAAACTTTTCTGCTGTATTTTGTACAGAAAAAAAGTGCTTGGAATAGTGATGGTGTTGGTGACACGGATAATCTTAGGACTGTCCGTAGTTGACAGTGAGGAGTGGAACGCCGAAACACTAGCTTGTGGAGTTGGTTATTATCAGAAATGTGCGACATTTGCTTTTAAATTATTACTTGAAAAGCTTTCTGCTACATTTCCGAAGTCTGATGTTTTGTTCAATACTTAACAGGAAAATCTAATAGATGCGGGGCTAGTGTAACAAGAAAATCTGTAAAAGCTATTCACCATCTTTGCATGATAGTTTTGATGAAGTTTGGCACAAGATTGAAACTTTAAATGAACTGGACGAAGCATCATACACAAAAAGGACTTGAGTAAAAAAAATTATTATTTTAGTTGATGACGAAGTTTCCTCCAGATGGCTTTTCTTTGAAATATCTAACTTTCTGTAGGGCCATATTACTATTAAATTTTCAGATATTCGTAAACTAGAATCTCTTGCAAAAAAATACGGCGATTTTTAGAAAACAATTTTCAAACAAAGCATTTCAAGTGTTATTAAAAAAACTAAGGTAGAATCTTTAATATGACCCATTTGAAAAATTATCTTTTGTATGTACACGTTTCCGGCAACTTAGAGACAAGTCGATATATGATGTGAATCTATAATTACATGCCAGTAGACTTACTAAAGCATTATAGGAAATGACAAAACTGTGCGCCTTGTTCCTTACAATTCCTGTTACAAGTGCTTCTGCAAAACGGTAATTTTTCAGCCCTGCGACGAATACATACTTACCAGAACAGACTATCTGGACTACTCTTTATCTCAGTTGAAAAATCTCTTTTACAAAACCTAAAGAAAATGACTACATTTTATGACTCTATTATAAACCTCTATCTAGAGAAGAATTGTCGAATCGAGCTGCAGTATACGTAGACTACAAATACAACTCTGAGATAAGGTACAAATAATTAATTTTTTTAGTTACGTGTTAGGCCGAACAGCAACCGGCAACAGCTGTTACATACCCACGCCACGCCACTGCATATAGGAAATAAAAAACACAGAAATATACCAAATTTCATAAAAAAAGGTTACAGTAAAAGCACCATAAGTAAAATAGGAAATAAAATACAACATAAGATGAAGACAGGGCATGTGAGAGCATTTCAGAAAGACTCATATACAAAATAATCATAATAACAACACAAGAAAGTGGGCTACATTCACATACGTAAACAAACATCAAGACAAAACTTACAAAACTCTTTAAAAATACAAATATTAAAGTTGCTTATAAAATAAACAAAACAGTATACAAATACTCAATAATGCGTGCAACGTAAGATGATACATTAAATAAATAATGGAATATACAGAATAGAATGCAAAGACTGCAACAAATTTTTCAAAGGCCAGACAAAAAAGAAACAAGTAGAAAAAGTTACTTTGAACGCCTAAATTCATACAAAAACAAGAGATGTATAAATCCAATTTAGACACACACGCAGTAAATATAGGACACGAATTCCCAGACATCAGCAACATGACACTAATAAAACCACACAGAGAGACTAAAATGAATATTTGGGAAAACCTACATATATAAAACATAAAACACGAAACAAACCAATCCTAGAACAAATATAGATCAATAGAAAAGATGATACAATTTTTGAAAAACCAAATATTAGAAATACTTAAGGAACAAATTTATACACCACATCTGATCACAGTAACACCAAGGAGCCACAATCAGCAAAAACGAACAAAAGAATCCAAAGCAGCAACCATCGAGCACATACATACTGTACTACACTAAACCAACATGGCTGATAGCGAGCATTACTGCTTCATGTTTGAAACATGTTCTAAGTAAGGGAAAACATATTGACTGTATATAATATACAGTATAATATATATATTTGTATATATTTTTGTTGTCATAGTAAACACCAAGTAAACAGTGTGACCCCAAATAATTAAGCAGTAAAACTACATTATTGTCGTGTATGAGATACAGACATCGTTTTATAACCAAGATTGGTACTATGTACATTTTATATGTCTGTTGGAATTTTATAAAATGAGAACATAATATATTTATGGTTTTTGTTTTACTTTATATATTTAATTATACTATTAACAAAATACACAACTGCACTTTTTGTTCACTAACTTTCATTTGACTAATTAGAAATTTAAATTTATTTTAGCATTATATTTCCTCTTATTTCAGGGTTCTATAGTAAAATAATTTAATGAACTGTTCAAATGGGAACGTCGGAAGTTAAAGGAAAGGAGACCAATACAAACAATTATGTTTACAGCCAAAAACTCTCTTTAAATGTTAATGTAAAACTGTTTTTTACTTTATGTTTTCTAGTAACAAATAATATAACAATGTTTGTAACAATAAGTATTTACTATAGTTTATTTTGTCAAGAATATCACTAAACTTGAATGATATTCGACATTAGTGAGTTACATTTTCAATGTTCTTGTTAATGTGCCACTGAGTTTTTTTTTTTTTTTTTTTTTTTTTTTTTAGTACCACAACACCACAATGTTATACAAGAATTATCATGTGGTATTACCCGAAGTGATATTCTTCTCTGTCATTTCTTAGCGCACGCCATTACTACCGATTCTGCACACGCAAAGTTTAAGGTAAATTTCTAGTTAGATATTTTAACGCTGTCAATACAGATTAGATCAAATTATTTAATGTTTATATATTTTATGTTTCAAAATATTTAAGTATCTATTTTCCTTAATTGGGCAGTAAGTTCAGATACCTTCATCTGAACTAACCAATTTTCCTTTATTATCAAAGCTATAGTCGTCTTATTTTACTTTCAGTATTGTTGTGGCCTAATAGTATGACTTCTTCCTCTTCTTTTGGAATAAGCTACCTATTTATACATTGAAGTGTTGCTGCGTTTCATATTTAGAATAAATTGTTTTACTTGTTTATATTCCTTTTCATTCTGAGTATATATTCTTTATGTCTAACCAGTTATACATACGGTTCTGTTATTAAATGCGTAACATCCTCGTGGGGAACAACGAGGATCGGACAGGAAGCCCATAACCTAAAAAAAGGTGTAAAGACACCTGTTATCTTTGTCCCGCGGAAGTTCGAAATACGGCTTAATGGCTGGCGATGGGCTAGCCCTTTGCTTGCACAGCCCCTGAAGTCGTTGACACGAAGTAACGAGCAATAAAAGATTTTAGTCTCGAAAAGAGGCAGTTAATTTATGTCTACCTCTATTCTTTATACTGTCACATGCAGTGTACATAGTACCAATCTTGGTTCTAACATGATGTTTGTATGTATGGCTCATACACCTATTAATTTATAATAATGTATTTTTACTGCATAATTACTTTTGGCTACACTGTTTACTTGACATCTACTATGATAATATATTAATATTCCATATTTTACCTAATAATTTAATCTAAACATCATCATTTTGTTGACAAACTTTTTATTCACTGCTGATGTGGGAGGGGGGGTAATTATCTTATAAACATCCTCAGATTGAAATATTTTAGAAATGACCTTTTTTATGTACTGGTATTTTATACAGCCGTAAGCATACCATACTCACAGTGCCCCATGAATCATTTAACTCTACAAAAAATGCACACACACACATAATATAATTTATATACAGTATACTTAAATATATTTTATATTATGTATAGTCATTTATTATATATATACTTACTTGCATACATAAATACATACATACACATATAATATTATGTAATGTATATTATATAATACATTTTTTATTAAAATATAATAATTAGTTTATTATTGTGTTATATTAATAATAAAACAAATAATACAATCCATAAATTATGATTATATGTGAATTAAAATAACGAATAATTTTTGTATAGTGCAGTTACTTATAGGACATAGGCGTGTGTGTGTGTGTGTGTGTGTGTGTGTGTGTGTGTGTGTGTGTGTGTGTGTGTGTGTGTGTGTGTGTGTGTGTGTGTGTGTGTGTCTTAACTACACTATCAAAAAGCCGTTCTTAACAAGTGATACAATAAAAGTAAGCTATTGCAATCAGTTGTTGCAAATTATTGTAATCTGAGACATGGAGAAATGAAGCAGTGTGGAAGAATATTTAAATATACATAAATGCCGAATGACAGTGGCCCTATAAAGATAAAGGCAGGTAAATACCGGGCTTATAGATACAGGGCAGGTATCGATCGGACTTTAGTGACAGTAACACATTAGTAGTAAACAAATTTAATAAACATTTTAGAACCGTCGTTGTTGACAAATTAGTTATTAAAAATTGATAGTGTTGAAGATTATTAACTTTCCAACTAAGCTGATGCTGCTGCTACCTCAATATTTCTTAACATGCCGTCTGCTGATGATACGATAAAGGCAGCTGTGAATAAAGACAAGACTCAATACAGAAAGCTCTATGTATTAAATTAATTCTTACAAACACTATCAATATTTTCCTTTACATAACAAATTTAATTTTCAATAATATATTAATGCTAGTATTAATGTGTCATAAAAAACTAATAGAAGCAACGGTTAATCCATTAAACAGGAAATATTTTATGTTAATTTATAATAATTACTGCCAAATATGTTTGGTTTCAACGTTTTCTAAATGTTTTAAAAACCATGAAAAAGAATCTAGGCCATTTGAATTACACAAAATGTTTCAGTAATTCAAAGTATGATTTTCATTATTGACTAAATAGAGAAGTTGTTTTCCTTAAATTTATATGTATTGTTTCAGATTCAATCAACAACGGTAAAAAGTTGCTGGCCTGTATTTCGGATACAAAGTAAGTCTTTGATACAGTCGATCACAGTATATAACTTTCAACATGTTATATACGATTGGGTGTCACAGGAGTGGTTTATAAATAATAATTTTCAACTTACCTCACAGGGCAGAAGCGGGGAATACAAGCGGTAAACTGAATGATTCCGCCGCATACGTTAAACGTATTACTAAGAATATAAAAGGCTCTAGTCCAGACACAGTGAGAAGACCCTTCAAGTTAATGTCAAGTGTGGAAGGGCAAAAAGTGGCAGACGTTAAAGCAAGTAGGGCACAATCAAACGTTGTATGCTACGGCAAATCAAAAAGGATATTTTAGGTGTACGTTAAGTATTAGTTCAGGTAAGATTAAAATTTCTCATCAGTCAGAACCGACTAAGTTGAGATTATATGAAGTATTTTATATAACAAAAGTTATACATACGGTTCTGGTATTGTGGGGAACAACGAAGAGAGAACACGAAGCCCACGACCTAAAAAAAAGGCGTAAAGACACCTGTTATCTTTGTCCCCATGGCGGAAGCTCGAAACACGGCTTAATGGCTGGCTATGGGCTTGCCCGTTGTTTGCACAGCCCCTGAAGCCATCGACACAAAGTAACGAGCAATCAAAGATTTTAATCTCGTAAATCATTATTATATCATTACGAAACGGTTACCAAAACACCTTCTTTTCTGTCTAGAAATGGAAATGCTTTGTATGTATACTATGTAAAAGTCAAAATTGTAACTCGAGTTATACGCAGATATTAAGTATGGAGAGTTCTGTGCATATGTGTATAAATCGAGGGGGGGAGCAGTTACAACACACAATAGTTTATATATATCAAGAAACGAACTGTAGCAGAAAGTTATTGAATATATATATATATATACATGATCCACTAACTTCATCAGAAGAAACTAGTGAAATGTGCTATTATATGGGTCAGATGCATGGTTTGAATTGAAACAATGGTCGGAGAAACGTTGAGAAATGTTCTCACCTTGGATACGAATTGGGAGACACAGTGAAAGACAATGTGGAAAACGAATAGAGAATGCATTAAGGATGGAACGAATTAAGTAAGGAATTTGGTTAAAATATGTAATATAATGTCTCACAAAAGAGTCAAGGAGGGTAGAACACTTACGCACGTTGTAAAGAGTAGGAACGGAAACTGGACTGGACTATTATTAATAGTTTTCGGGGGAACAATGGAAGGAGAGGAGAGGAGAAACAGGAGGAGAAGTTTTAAATTCGTGGATGACGTACAATTTAAGATGTCGAATGAGGAGAAAAAAGGGGCAAGCCTGGAATAGAGACGGGGATGGAGTTATAAGTTTGTGGTGTATCGGCCATTTGTAATGTGTAATAGCTCCGCCTATGAGTTTTTATATTTTCTTTCTTTTTTTCATTCCGAAGAGTTATGTTTTTCTCTTTCAAATCCTAGACTAAGGTTAAGAAACAATTAAATTGTTAAAGAGAGTGTAAGACTGTGAGAAAATTTCAGAACAAAAAAGTGTCAAGTGTCCAAAACTAAAAACCAAACACGTGCTCTAGTAACTTGATCTCAAGAAAGTAATATTACTAGGAAAATAATAAAATAACAGAAATCTTCAAGCATCGAGAATAGTCAGAGAACTTCTCATATGGAGGGAGAAGCCGAAAGGTGAGAAAAGGAGTTAATAAATAAATGTTACAGAAGGATGGAAGGAGAGTTGCTGGGACGAGTTCAAGACAAGAAGGATGCGCGCGTTAGGTCTCAAGGTGGAACGCTACAACGACAAACTAAGAAAAATAATTTAACTATTTAAAGTTTAAAATAGAGTTACTCTCTTGTAAAATTATGTGCTGATTTATATAGGCCTACACATAATGAAATGTTATGTACAATTAGGTTGAAGAAGTTTAAAATATTTTCAAATTGTATTATTTTTATCATTATTCATAATATTCTATTTCTTAAAAAAAAAAACAGATTATTACTTACTTACTATTCAATTAGGACCAAATTAAATAGAATTAAATAATTTTTAAAAATCCTCTCGAAAGCCAAACCAAATTATTTTTTAACCCCCTAAATCCACCTATTATCTCGCCTAATGAAATTCTGGAGGTATCGCTTGCAGACAGTACTGTGTCATATTGAAACAGTGGCATGATGGAGAAATGACTTTGAAATACAAACTTTTGGCATTATGATCCTACAATTTAAGGAATGACATGGTTTTAATGAATATTGTTTTCATGAATTTGGTAGGTTTTCTCGGCCGAGACATCTTGGTCTTTGGATGAAAAATTGAACAGAAAATTGCATACGTCAAAATGTAAAAAGTAAATTAAACTAAATTATATAAGTAATTATATAAATTAAATAAGTAAAATCGTAAATTAAAAGAATGATTTATTTGATAAAAGCAATACACCCTCCTGATATGGTGGTTACATTATACGTTTCGTCAATGTGTTGTTCAGTTTAAAAGAGTGTGATTTATATAGTCGGGGAGGAAAAGTATTTCAGCTATTTAACTTCAGTATTTGTTGCACGATAGCAATCTAAAAAAATAATAAAATGAACGAACATATTGTATCCGGTTAAAACTTTGTTTCTAAGATTCATCACACTTCATTCTTTCTTTGAGACTTTTTTTGTTTATAATATTTTGAAAATATTTATAAGTTAAGTAGAAAACTTGCAAGTAATGATAACGTATGAAAATAAAAACTAAGTAATGCGCGCCAATTTTTCTGTTTCCAAGTCTGTCACATTTTATATGACAAGCTTATCACATTTAGAGATTTCAACCTCATCAATTTTACCGTCGAATAATGTTATTCAATTTTTAGAAAATTATACATTCTGATACTAATGAGTTATTCCGAATATCTATTTAACATATTACAGTAAGCATAATTTAAAAACAGAAAGGGGCAAGTGAATGAGACTGGTGGAGGGAGAGAGACAGGCACTCGATGGATAAATAGTAAAGAAAAAGGAGAACCAAATCGTTGCCTTATTTTATATGCAAGTGTGTGCTATATGTACGGACGTCATCAGAAGACATGTTGTTAAGAGAAAATTACTTTTTTGGCGATATGAATGACTGTTGTCTATTAATTTGTCTATTAATCTAAGCGTATTGGGTTCGATTTCAGGGCAGCATCAGAATGTCGTAAACCGCCAAGTCAGCTCAGCCTGTGGAAATGGATACTTAGAATAACATTGTAGACGTTAGTGGTCACGCTGCTTTCCTGTATGAGTGCGGTTCTTTCTGTCTCTTCTAAGCATATTGGACATACGTGGTTTGTGACTAAAAAAAGAAATTGTCTGTGATGGTGTCAGTTGTTTACAATATGAACAGCAACACCTATTAGTACAGTCACTGAAGGAAAAAAATTCAAATTAAGTGGCTTCTACGAGATTTTTGCATAAGGGTAGATAAAAGGGTGAGGAACAATTTAAAAAAAAAGTTTACATAAATTCCGTCGCGGTTTTTAGAAAAAGAGGGGGAAGGTACAAAAAATTATTTTTTTCAATTATCTTGAAAAATAACAAATTTAAGAAAAAAATTAAGACAAATTATTTAATTAATTTAAGACAAATTACAAAAATTAAGAGCATTGAATTCTCTACAAAAACGCTATTTATCATATTTTTTGTCAGGCCAATACTTTGTGAGAGAAATGGAATTGAAATATTAGAAAAAAATTGATTGTCGGAGTCCGCCCCGATGAGCGGGAAGGCTAATTTTGTCTGACATTGCAACATACACATTTTAATAAAATCCGTTATAATAGTCGTAGAGACAAAAATCAAAAAGCATTTTAAAGCTAAATGTTTGCACTTTTAATAAAATGAAAAGAAAATAATTAAATTATTAATAAATACTTAAAATACTGTAAAGTAATAACTTTTTTGTTTTTTATTTTTTCAACTAATGCATAAATATATTAAAAATTTATTACAAATGTATTTACATTAAAAAAAACTTCACAATATGAACTTGAACTTTACATATATAGGTTTTTGAAAAAATAATAAAAATTAGTATTGATTTATTGGCATAAAATGAGCGAGTTTTAAAATTTATCATTTTTTTGAGTTTGCAAGTATACATTTTTTTTAACTTAACATTTCTACAGAAAGTTTCAAAATAAATATTTTTTAACAAAATTATGAACACGTATTGTTCAAAGTATCTTCTATAAGACTGCGGTGTAAAGAATTGTTAAAATTTAGTTAAATTTAAATAAATGTAACTTTTATTAATACATGTAGAAATATGTCCATTTTGCGTATTAATATTAATAGTTAAAAACTAAAAAAAAAAATATTAATATGTAACTATTGTACGTAAAACTACAATATTTGAGGTTTCTCTTCTACATAGTGAGAATTTATATCCGTGCATGGGCATAAAAAGAACACACCTTGAAAGTTGAAGAATTTTAGGGAGAGCGAGGACAGCTGGTACATGCGCCATACAGAAATTGAATTAACGCAGTTCGATATTGAATGTTCCGTGAGTTCGATACTATTTTTTATATTCTATTTTGCTGGAAGTTCAATTTTATGTTTTAAGATTTGTGTTAGTAATTTTGATATTTGATAATCTGGTGCGGTTCTAGCGTTTATTAAAGGTCTGATAGGTTTATTGATTTTGTGTAATTTTATTCAAGAATTTAATTTTGGTGCACACATTTTTCAAATGTTGTGTATGATGAGGGAGAAATAGAAATAGAAGACTTGACTTCTGAATCTTTTCAAGAAATTTGAGAAATTGGAGAAGAAACCGATTTTTAAATATATTTATCATTATAAAAATAATTGTTATACAGTAATTAAATTTTATAAATAAATAATGAATGTACTAAAAAGTTAATTTCCACCTTGATAATTGTGAAATATTCCGAAAAATTTAAGAAAAAAAGATATTTTAATAATTTTGTAAATCATAATAAGTTATAAGTAAATAATTTATAATTTGTATAAATAAGAAATGTGTTTTAAAAGTTATTTTTTTGTCAAAATCTTCAATGATTGGAAGAAAAACTATTTTTGAATATATTTATAAAGTGCATTTTTTAATAACATTTTTATTATAATGCGTAATAAATAAGTAAAAACCAATAATACACAATAATATATACATAAATGAATAATAATGAGTTTTTAAACTTATATTCCTGAAAAAATTGCATGTCTATTAAATAAACATGTATTTTATGTGAAAATCCACCTTGTGAAAAATTTGGCCAACTTTGAATTAATGTTTCTATTAAAACTATAGCCCTGACGAAAAAAATATCAATAACCTTTTTTATGCAGAATTTTATACTCTTTCTTTTTGGTATTTTGTATGTTTCTCATAAATTTAATATTTTGTAAGATAATCACGAGAAATGAATTTTTTGCACCTTCCCCCTCCCTTTTTTCGAAAACCCGCGACTGAATTTTTGTAAACTTTATTTTAAATTCTTTCTTACCTTTTTATCTAGCCCTATGTAAAAAATCTCGTAGAAGCCACTTAATTCGTAATTTCTATTTTTTTCGGCTTCAGTGACTGTACTATATGGAATCCTGTGAGTTTTATATTTTTACCTTACTTTTTACTTCAAGATTTTTGAATACAAATGGATTCTCTCTTAGAGAATACAAATAGAATACAATACATAACCTAACCTAATAGAATACAAATGGAATACAAATAGAGATTTAAAAAAAGTAATAATAACTGACTCTTTATCACTAGTGGGTAGAGTATTATTTATTACTCATGTTCCTCATGTATGAGTTTATCGTTAGCCTGAACACGGCTGGTGATCGTTGGGGTGACCGAATCGTCCCTGCTTATAATTTTCTGTGATGACAAAAGTCAGTCATTTCGATTCTAAGAAGTATACTGTAATTTGTGTGTGTGCATTATAATTTATGTTTAATATGTATATACGTATTTATTCATAAAATATTTAATTTAGAGCATGTGCACATATTGGCTAGAAACTTGAACCGTAAGAACATTGGAGAGGAGTTACCTTGAAGCTTTTGAGAAGTGGTGCTGGAGATGAGCATTGAGAATACCGTGGATAGAAAGAGTGCTACATGCTGAGGTATTGAAGAGAGTGGATGGGAGAAGGATTCTGATAGAAACCATTGGGGAAAAGAGAATCAGTATGGTTGAGCACCTCCTACACCGTTCAAACTGGTTCACCACCCTGACTGAGGGGCGTAGGGGGAGGGGAAGGCCCAGACAGTAGTATATGTATGAAATTAAAGAAGGCAATAGTGTGTAGTGATTTCTTAAGAGGCTGTCTTTGGAAGGGAAGAAATTACAAACCCACTAACTTCTGGGTTGAGGAGAAGAAGATATATGTATTTGATATGTACATTTTTTAAATATATATTTTGTGCGTATCATTACGTGCAATTAATTCTTATAATACATATATGTATATGTATGAATATTGATATATACGGATGCCATATATTATTATTATTATTATTATGTAACATAATGTGTAGTAATACGTATTATTACAATATATAGTATAATACATTGTAAACTGTAGTTTTAAAAATTGTAAAAATGAAAAAATTTGAATACTATTCTTTGTAACAAAAAACAACACTGTCATGTATTATAAAATATATGGAGTTTTCAGGTTCATCACAAAATGCTTCGATCTACGTCTATCATAACAAAATGCACTATACTAAATTCGCGCGGACTTACGGATCTCAGAGTTGTCACGACTTTAGTAACATCCATTACAGCTGTTTAATGTTGGTAAATTGTAGTTTCTTTAACTACTTCTTCTTGAGTCACCAGTCTTTCGACTGGTTTGTATAGGACCTACAGTTTAACGCTAGATCCGAACGGCATAGTTTGGGAGGGCTTATACTAGTCAGGATGCCTCTCACTGGTTTGCCATCTCCTTGCGAGGGGGAACGGTCGTAACTTTACGGTGGCCGCTCCATAGCTGCGCGAAACGTGGGAGTAGTGGGGTGTCTCAGTTGTAACACTTCGTTTCACTGTTGCTACAGCCGGCTTTATGGGTGCCATTAACTATTTAATTATTACAACTCGGGTTTTACACATTGTTGACATTTCCGGATTTCATTCAACTAACTACTCTTTATAATTTTACTCAGTATTACTCGAAATTGTACATATATGTATTTGTAATACCAGAAGAATGTTATTTGTTATATAATGTAAATAATAAATAATCGCTAGTATAAAGCAAGCAATGAATAAAAGAAATAAAAGAAACAATAACAATAAAAGAAAAATAATGAATAACTAATAAAAAATAGTGAAACATAAGAAACATAAATCTAAAATAACGAAAAATATCCTTTATACAAGTTTTGCTTAAATATGATCTAAACGTAAAAAATGGGTAAAATTTATATTATTATGCACAAAAATGGAATAACTTTACATAAAATGTCACATAAATCCGAGCCCATTAATTTTTTTGCATTAAATACAATTGTTAATATTACACATTTTGAAATTAATATGTAATGGATGCTTTATGACTTACCGACTTATAAAGAAGAATATACAAAGTCAGAATGAACTGGGAATTCAGTATCATTCTTTAGATCTGGCGATGTTTCTCTGCCCAAGATTGCTTCAATCCTAGAGATCCGGCTGCCATCATCTGAAGAAAATTCAGCGCTTGATAGTTCATCGTCATTATCGTCTTTGCGTAAGTTAATTACAAACCTATCTTGTATTTCATCTATTAATCATTCTCTTTCCAAATAATCGTCTTCAATTTTAATTACGTGTTCACGTACTGCTGTCCATTGTTGTTTTCCTATTAATTGGCATGCTTGTCTAGTTAAGTTTATTATGTTTATGTTATCAAAATTGGTGTTGTTGTTAAGTTGAGCCCAAATACGTTCTATGCGGTTTAGGTCAGGGTGATACGGAAGAAGACGAATAACAGTGTGACCATGATTTCGTAAAATACTATCTATTTTATAAGGTTTTACAGAGATTTATTCATTTTTACTACCTCTGCTTTAAACATATTAGATGCAAACATACTAGACAACCACTGCATTAAGTCGCTTTTTGAAGAATTTTATGTGGGACATTTTATGTGGGACATTTTTCAGATTGCTAATTGTGGTATGTTTTCAATTCAGATTGCTAATCCCTGAATTAGTTTTCAACTACCCGTTTCCCAAAATTTGTACTATTCATATCTTAATTCACCTTTTTTCTGTCCCAATTCAAAACCACCGATAAACCTTTGATTTGTGCTCGTGTGAACTATTATGAATCCGTCTCCTTATTTAACAGTACATTCGCTCCTTCACCACTTTCGTTGTACCATGACTTTGTTACTGCATGACATGTGCGTATATGCGTCTCATCTGTGTAAACGATTTGTCGCTTTTCTGTCTTGAATTGTTATATTCTCCTGAGTTTTCAATTATTTTTCCCTTTATCGATTGGCGTTCATTTAACACACTTCTATAATTTTTAATATTCTTCCATTATAATATAATAACTTTTCTTAAACATCACAAGCCACCTTGAAAGTTTACAGTTTACACTAGACTTAATAATTTTATGAAGTTTCCGTATCGTAGGTTGTGGTTTTTATGTTGTCGTAAAATTATAAATTGCTCTTCTTATTAAACTTGTATCAAAATCATCAATATTAGATTTTGTTGACCTCCTCTTTCTTTCTTTACGAGGTGTTGTAAAATGTGGTGACTGTCCATTTTCTATTGTTACCCCCTCACTTATAATACGAAGGATCGTTCTTGCAGAAACTCCTGTTGCTGACGCTATTCATTTTTTAACCTCTATCAGTTGAATGCTAGTTGCAATTTTTTCACTTTTCATAAATTTACACACATTAGAAATGAGTCTTCCTGAGCCTGGATATGGATAATCTCTTTACCTAACTTCTATTTAATACGAGGCATTTTTATTACGTAATTAAATAAAATATGCTGTAAAAGTAACAATATTTTAAGCAAAATATATTTAGTTTAACAGAACATGATATTAAAAAAAAACAATCTCAGACGGTATTAAATTAAATTTAAAACGTAATTAGATTATTTAGCACACGACACATTCCGAAACTAAAACTAGTAACATAATAACGATACAAACTAAATAATTAAATGAAATAAATGTCTATACGTATCACGGTAAATGTTTTTGAAAACGCATCGACACTTATGCACTCAGTGAGATGTGCCATTACACTGACAAAAACAGAGTTCTGCTCATATTACTTTCACCAAGGTTGGCGGCCTCCATAAAATACACAAGTAGTAAATCAGATGACGCCGGAGGGAATTGAACCTTCGCCAATAGCGTAGCACAACGACACGACCCCTCCTGTTGTTTGTTTCGTTAGAAGAGTATTCAGGAACTGCAAGCTGTAGGTCGAGTTCCTTTAGATTTAGTTTTCGTAAATTTTTGTTAGAGTTTATACTGTTCAATTTTGCTCTGTTGCAGAGACCGCATTGTTTTGAATACTACACAAAAATAACATGTTAAAATACATTTGAACACTTTTAAAGTTTGAGTACTTTATAAAACGAGACAGGAATGTATTAATTACAGAAAATAATAAATATTATGATTTCTTTATCTAATGTACAGTTTTTAAATGTATAAAAAGTGAAGAAATAATGAATACCTGACTTAAAAAACCTAAATTTTACGTTTCGATTTACCGAAATATTAAGGCCAACTAGCCTTATTTTCTGTGTTCCAATGAATACTTTAACTCAGTTACTACTTACACGCTCTACTAAAGTTCTTTATATGTAGAAGAAATATATAATGAGGAAAAATTTAGTAGCATTAAAATAACCATAAAAGTATTCCAAAAATAGAAACGTTCGGAGTGTGTGTAGCATACAATTAAACTAACGCTTTATACCGGCTGACTGATAAACCGGAGTGACAACGAAAATTTGCAACTTGTGTCAAACGGAAGCCACATTCCAGAAACCTCTTGCGACTAACCCAACAATGGTCCTTTGAAAAATTATGAAATAGCAAGCAGTGGAAACCCAGCGCTGACTGGATATACTAACGAGTAGTGGTGTCAAAGATGGCTACTCAGCGAAACGTACCACTAGGTGACGTATATTTAAAGAGTCTATTAATGTATAAAGTAACGAATCTAAGGAAAATTGTTGCATTTTGAACTATTGTTATATTGTTGCTATTTGTTAGTTACAAATAGTAATACAATTTTGAAGAATTTAAAAACATATATTTTTCTTCTTATAGGTAATCCCATCTATACCATTACTTCCTACAAACTTTAACTGTCATCTTTCTATTTTGTTATCCCTCGCAGCCTTCACTAATTTGTTCTGCTTTATGTCTGTTCTACATCGTCCATTATATTATATCTGTTTTTACATACATATCTCATATGCCACATTTTGCTACCCTTCAGAATGCTAATGTCTGTCACCGTCTCTTTGTTTTAAGCGTTTCGGTTTTTTGTCTTTATTGTTCACTCTGTTTTCTCCCTCTAGATGTCAATGCATCTAAACAGTTGAATTCTGTAACTTTGGAAACAATATTATTTTGCACCGAACAGGTTCCACCGCAGCAGTCATTGCTTTATTTTCATATTGAGACTTTACGTGTATTACATTATCAAACACTAGTCCTTATTTACTGTAACAGCGTAATACGTTGAAATAGATGGTTTTATTAAGTTTTTCAACCAGCGAAGCGAGTACTCAGTTTTTATTAGATCGTTTGTCATTTATCTGTCTGGAGTATGTCTCATGATAAGTTTTGAATGCATCAACTGATTTTCATAAACTTGGCACGCGTGCCATATCTTTACTCCACAGAGCCCAATTGTTTTGAGATTGATTCCCTTTAAAATAGAGGAGCAGGGGCAAAAAGGTGAGGAGTCAAATTTTGAATTATGTCAAAAACAGTCTATGTAGGTTATCAACTTAAAGAGAATTTAAATCACAATCTGAATATAGTGTCTTTAAGTTTAAAATTTTAATATTCTTGGGACACCAGATCCCAAAAAATGATACTAAATGTTTCAAAATATTGTAAAAATTCATGTCAGATATCAGACTGAAGGGAATTTTAACCCAATTCCGAATAGTGTTTACACTGAAAATTGTTTAATTTTTAGACCACAATTGGATAAAATGGAAGTAAACATTTTTCTAATATCGTAGAAGTCTATGTTGGCACAAAATTATGAGAAATTTTATTTTAAATACGAACTCCGTAGCTTTAATAATTTGACAAAATTAATATCTTTTAACATCCCTTACAAATTTTGGACCACCTTCAAAATGTTTTTAAGTTATATGTACAAAAAAGTTATGTATTAATATCAGTAAATACATTTGTGAAAAGTGATAGATGTCTATGGAAACAAACATAAATAATTAGCTAAAGCTAAATTATTTGCCATTTAGGCATTATGATTATAATTTTAACTAAAAAAAACACAATCAATTTTCGGGATTTTTAGTGTTTATTGTATTCATAAAATAAATAAATTAATAATGATTGACTGCTTTACGATTGCTACATGACTAAAAGATAGTAGAGTAGTCGGAGTTTTCGCAAATTTTCTTTTAATTTTTTACTTTTAAGGTACAGCAAACCCGTTGGTCATCTCGTGGTGTTTCTCCCCTAACGCTAAGAATTATACTATAAAGAACTTTACTCACAACTTTAAAATTAAATTTATTAAGTTAATTTTATCCAATGATAAACGTATTTCGTTCAAAATAGCAAGGGAGTTCTGCAGTTCATGGAGCTTACTAGTGAATAGGTTTTATAGCAAACATGTTCTCTCTCTCTCACGCACGCACGTACACAATCTACATAATCCAGTAATTAAAACAAAATTTGTATGTCATAGAGCATTAATCTTAATGACACAACTGATTTCATTTAAGAAAACTTTGGAACAGACTAACTAAAGCATATTGCACAGTTAAACACAATTAAACAGGTAACTAAGACGTAATTAATGTTCCAATTGCGTAATCCAAGTGTTGAAATTGCGTAATCAAATAATAATTAATAACCAATAAATAATACGGATTGAGCGAACGTATACGTTCATGTATTAGATATATTACTGTTGAATATTATTACTTTTTGTTCAGAGCCACGACCTTGTCGTTCTCTCGACGCATCCAATTTGCGATCACCAAATTATACAAGTTGGTCTCGACATCGTTCAGCCTCGGGCGTCCTACAGGCTGCTTGCCTCTGGCTTCGTGCTCATCACTTTTCATGGTACTCGATGATTCCCCATCCTCTCCACGTACCCGACCAATATTAGTCTGCGCACTTTTATGTCGGTGAGGATTGCCGGGGCGTTGTAACTAACTCGGCATGGTTCTTATCCTCTACTTGTTATCCTCACATACAGGTACAAAGATCTTGCGGAGAATCTTCCGTTCCCAGGCGTTAAGGATTCTTTCCTTCTCTGTCAAAGCCCATTTTTCAGAACGATACATAACCACCGGTTTGGTAATTGTCCTATACATCAACAACATAAGGAGAATTTTAGGAGCTGTAATACCATACCACCTGATTCCTGCCGCCAGTCGGCACTTCGTTATTGTCCTTTACAACGCCTCCAAGGTATTTTGACTGCTCCACACGTCCGTATCCTTCAAACTATCTCACATTCCTCCACCTTATTGATCATATATTTAGTTTTATCTAGAATACGACATGTCCCCGACTTGGCTGCTTCCTCTTCTAGTATTTCCAGGTTTTCGGCGAGGTCGTTGTTTGTACCCAGCAATGCGATGTCATTGGCAAAGGCGAGGCTTTATGTCCTTCTATTAAAAATCGTGCCTCCTGGGTTGACCGGTAACTTCCTTATGACGATTCCAGTGCTAAATTAAATAATGTACATGGCAAAGTGTCCCCTTGTTTCAGATCTTGCTGAATGTTAAATACGAAAGCATTTATTTATGATGTATGATTTATTTCAAACGTTCTTCTTAAAGCCTACCCTGTGATCTCACTTTACTTCTTGTTCTTTGGAGAGTCATTTTAACCAGACTCACTCATATATTCTGTACTCCTAACTCCAACATGACTAAGAACAGCTGTCTTCTATAAATACTACCATATGTTGCTTTATAACCTATGTATGCACTGTCACATTGTATTCGTAGCACTTTTCTATAGGGCCTAAGCTTAGTTCGCTAATATTTTGTAGACTAGTCGTCAGTTACAAATATATTAGTATGTTGCCGAAGAATTGTTTCCCTTTTTGTGTTACGTTATAATGATAGAAGTGTTCCACTCATGACGTATTTCCTCGCTTACTCAGATTTTTAATTATTTTGTGCACTTTGTGTATTATCTCTGGATATTTAAAAACATCCTCAGAAATTCAGTCTTCCCACGGGGTGAGGTGGTTAGTAATTTTCCTTATGGCTTCCCCCACTTCTTATATAGTCGGTTCCTGTACCTCATCGCCCACATCTTATTCTTCATAATTAAATGATTCCGATGTAGCAAGAGTTGTAAATATTATCCATTCACTGTTCATTGTTCTATCTACTCTGCAGCTTTTGTGCGAAATAAAACAAGAACTCTGTAAACAACAATTACATACAGTAGATTATTTACTGCATTGTTCTGGAAGTTCGTTTATTGCTTGCAGACGATCTTTTGTTTACAGTAGTTGCTTCATTAGGCGATGATGACGGTAAGATTTCTATTGTATTTGTTATTAAGAATCTTGCTAAAAATATCTCAGCTAAAAGATAACAGTAATGAAATTTGTTCGTATTTTGCAAATAAAACCTATAGCCATTTGTGTATTAGAGTCGTGGGGGTCATTTTCATTATGATGCATTTGTGGGCGCCAATCGATTGCGCCCGGTTTAGTGCCTAACCCAAATGTTTTCCACTCCACTGCACAAAAACCTGTCAACTACGGTTGAAGAAACTTCTGCAGTCAGTTTTATACACACATACACCCGTACGCGTACAAATCTCTCTCTCTCCCCCTCCCTCCCCCTCCCCCTCTCACTCTCACTCACTCTCTCTCTCTCTCTCTCTCTCTCTCTCTCTCCCTCTCACTCTCTCTCTCTCTCACTCTCTCTCTCTCTCTCTCTCTCTCTCTCTCTCTCTCTCTCTCTCTCTCTCTCTCTCTCTCTCTCTCTCTCTCTCTCTCTCTCGCTTCCTCAGATACTCATACTCATTACCTTACACATTTTGTAATGAGTGTAGCGACATGAAGAGAGTGAACGAATCAATGTTCTCATGTGCCATAAAACCTTCACGTTTAGAAAGATGACAGACATGTCACAAGGCTGGAAAGAACATCACATCACAGAGGCATCAAGAAGACCTGTACGGCAAAATTATGCTATTCTGACGACAACGAAGCCGTGATCCTCGTAGATCAAGGAAACTACGACCATAATGCCGAAGAAGTATTTCTAATAGTATAAAGGGGAAAGCAAAAGACGACTTTAGCTGGCGACTAGCGAAAGCAGTGGTAAAAGAAATTTATAATTCTTCATTTTATGAAGTCATCATGATGCAGAATATGGAAGCAGTAAAACAATACATTTATCACGATGGAAAGGGTTACCACTTTTGTCAAAACGTATAAAAGATGTGCACTTGTAGAGGACATCATGTCTTGGATACGTGATGACGCAGAGTGAAGAAATTTTGCGATTATTTGGTTAAACTCTATATAGGAAACGACTGTAAATTCTTTGGTAAAATTTGGGCTTAATCTGAATACAGATTGCACTACAAATTGGTATAAACGTTTTCACATCGATTTAGCGAATACTTTCCACAGGGATCATCCCAACGTATTCATTTTTCTGCTTGGAATAAAAGCCATGGATTCAAAAACACAAAATGGGTATTAGCAAGGCTTCCTTTAAAAAAAAAAAAAGGTAAAACGAACAATCGGTACAAAAACTGGTTAACATCAATGGAAAATCAATTAAGTGATTTCAAGAAACAGGAAACCTTAAGCTTCAACTTCGTAAAACATAAATCGTGACACTACAAAAACAATGCAGGATAAGATAAAAATTGACAAAGTTAACTCTGAGCAACAGACATTTCGGCAGATTCAGAGGTTGGATTTGGTGAAACAATTGTCAGGAAAATAAAATCGTCTGTAGAACTTACCAAGTGTTTGTTTAAGTGTGTATTCAAGTATTAGTAAAATGTTCTACCAAGTGCGACCATTCGATCAGTGTAAAAAATAAAAGTAAACGATTACAAAAATAAAATTAAATTGATATCAATAAAAATGAATAAAAACTAATAAAAATAAATAACAAATATATTAAAAAAATATGTTAACTCAGCCTAAGTGGGGTGTATTACACCCCGGTATTAGGGGTGGTCGAAGGAATTTGAAGGGACACTTTACAACCTCCAAAAGGTCTATACAAGGTGCGCGCGGAGGCAACTCTTGGGGTCTATAGAAGGTGCGCGCAAGGCAACTTTTTATTTACTTAACATATTCTCTTATTTCAGTTCCGTCTTGTAACTTCTTCTAGTAGCTTTGTCACGCGTTTCAGGACGATTATAGGCTATATATCCCTTCATGCGAGATTATCAAACATTAAAATTTTAATTAAAGTGAAACACATATCAACAATAAAAACTGATTCTCGTACACGCTAGTTAAACGATGTACACGGATGCCTTTTGGCACCTAAATATTTGTATTTTATTCTTTAAATTCTGTTGAGTTATAGTTACTAAAAAACGTGGACTTTCTAATATAAATAAACATTCACGTTTGAGATTATAGTATAGACACAACTGTTTGCCACTGAGGGTAACAGTATCTGTCCCAAATACCACGTCTACATTAATATGCCCGTACTATAAATTCTATGTGATTTGTCGCTGAGCGAGCGGCCCATGGCAGTCCGTCAGGTCGAAAGTAATTTTAACCAGATTATAGATACGTTAAATAAAACATTAAAGAACACTTCGTTGTACTAGTCTGATAAACTTTTGTACCTATTTTGTCCTGAGCGCGGTTTATGGAATAAATATGAAAAAATAACAGAAATTTAGAAATTAACTTTCATATTAAATGACCACAAGATTGATCTCTCTGATGCGTCGTTGTCTGAGGAAGACAATATTCCTGCTATCGAGGTTAAGAATGTTCTAAAAACGTATAACTTGGAATAATTCCATATTATCACTTCCAACGGCCAAATTGCTAATTCTTGAATCTAACCACAGCGTAGCCTATATACTAATTTCTGAGCTTTGTTAGTTTATATGCAATCGCGAAAGTAACAACATAGTAAATTATAAATCAGCTGCCCTCTTTTCTTTTCACATCTGCCAACTTTGAGCTTTTTAAATGCTGCGCCCACATTGTGTTACCCCGTTAAATGAAGGTTCTAAACCACTGGGGTAATTCCTGGTTGGCACGGGGGTGGGAAATTACTCAAAGCAAAATACTCACAACAAACAAGATTTTTACGATAACGTCTCATTTCTTTCGTTTTTCATGATATTTATTATGCTATATTTGAAAGACATTTCAGATATTTTCAATCGTTTCGAAAAAATCTACGCAAAATTTTGTATTCTATTGTACTGTATTTGTATTTTTGCTGGTACACCCAACAAAGTTGGCTATAATGCACGCATAATTTAAAGAAAGGTTAAGCAATACAGTTAATCTGTTAACAAACCTGGCGCGTGTGTAAATGTGCGTGCACGCATACAGATGTGCAGGTAGCGGAGAATTTACCGCCAGCGGTTAACGATTTCTGTTTAACAGGCCCCAAGCGCAATCGATTTCATTAGAAGAGTAGAGGTTCGTCCCCGGCACAATCGATGAACCCCAGCAATTCTTTAGTGTTTTGGCTGCTGCTCTGCCATAACCTAGGTACTGCCCTTCACATTTCCAACAGCGTTTGTCTACAAACACTTTTGAATGCCATCATTTCGACATTTCAAAACATTTCGACCATTATTGATTCACTTATTTCGTTATTAAAGTTTCCTTTGCCATCATTCTTCATTATTCCACGTGACACACTGCTGTTCCACACATTTCGCCGTTCACTTATGTTTGTTATTATACTTTCGTGTTTATTTCTAACGGTTGTTATCGTTATGTTGTTACTTATGTATGACGATGGTTGGCGTGTGGACCCTTAGCCTACCTGCTGCCTCTCCCCCATTGTAATACTTCCGCCCGGGCTCGACAGCAGCTAATTGCCGCGTGAGTCACCTCACTGTGCGTCCAGTATGAAACAATTTTTTTTTGCCTCGACCAATAGGTACTGGTAAAATTTTGTTATATTTGAAATCAGCGAAATAATACGATGAAAATGACACCAAACACGACTAAAAATATTAAATTTTAAGGTGTTTGAAGGTAAAAGCTCAACAACTACTTTAATACACATCTTCAGTGCATAGTGCTTTATAACGCCCAATTTTTAATATTCCTTAGTCGTGTTTGGTGTCATTTTCATCGTATTATTTCGCTGATTTCAAATATAACAAATTTTTACCAGTATTGGGCGAGGCAAAAAAAAATTGTTTCATACTGGACGCACAGTGAGGTGACTCACCCGGCAATTAGCTGCTGTCGAGCCCGGGCGGAAGTATTACAATGGGGGAGAGGCAGCAGGTAGGCTAAGGGTCCACACGCCAACCATCATCATACAGAGCATACATAATAATAGTTTTTATATTATTAGTACCCATATTCTTTTTCTCTGGATCTCGTAATTTTTCACATGGTTGATCCAGAAGTTTTTAAATTGTTTTGCGGAGTTCTGTATCAATAATTGTGGATACTGCGTCACTGACGTTTTTCGTTCATCTTCTTTTGAACTGCTTCTGGCTGTGACGATATTTCTGAATTTTCGATGGCATGTCTTTGTTTTATTTGTTATTTCGTTATTAAAGATTTCTTTGCTATTCATTTTTTTAACATTTTGGAATCGGTTTTTAATTTAATTAAATAATAACAATCCGTGAATATTATTCATTTTAGTTGTATTGTAACTTAGCATATTTCACTAAGTAACAGAACTGCTTTCTGAACATGTTTAACAGGAGAAAATTAGGAAAACCTTTTATATAAAGGTAAACGCGGAAATGATATATTTTTAAATTGCCGGTTGTAAAATATTTAGCCCAAATTTTAACGTAAAAACTCAAGGTGTGATTAAAATTCTTCACATACGTATTATTTTCATGGTGATACTGACGATTTTACACTTAACTTCATTTATTTTGAGCGAATAATTTTGTTTCGTAAGTGTTTTGCTATATCTGTGTAGACAAATGTTTCATGCACTGTGCAGTTCATACGTACGAATTATACTATCTTTAATTGTTTAAATTAAAAATAACATTTAAAAATTTTTACTCTTCTTTTTAAATTTAGTTATACAAATTAGAGGAAAAATTAACGCTCAGAATATAAATAAAATAAAGTTTAATGTAAGGTATTGCTAGGCAAAAATATTCCTGCTCAAAAAATAATAAAATTAAAAGAAGTAAATTATCATTAGAAGGGAAAAATGGTCGTTAAAATTAACTAAAGCTCATGCCAAGATCAAGTTTTAGATAATCAATAATATGTAGATGCAAAAAGCGAAACGGTGCATTTCGTTTTATATACTGCAATAGGTGAGATTTGCATACAAAATAATAATTTCATTCTTGTCATTTAATAGCATGTTACAGTGAGAATTGGTTGAAGTAAAAGCTGCGTGTTGGAACACTGTAATATAGACAATAAGAATCATGTCAAAATTGTTACATTAAGTTGAATTTTGACTGTATAAAAAAATATGAGTGTTGTGAAGTAGTGCGAACATATGCTTAGGCATATGGCAAGTGAGCCTATGCGCGTGTGAATAACTGTGTTACGAAATAACAATAAAAACGGATTAAATTAAATAACTTTTATGTAAATCAAATGTCCAACTTAAGACTTACACTAGAATGTGCATAAAATAAAGGTCTATCTGGTTCTAATATTTGTTAATACTTTAAAGAACGAAATATATGATTTTATTGCATATAAAATGTTTCATTACCCACAAAAAAAACAATAAAATTATACCGGTTTTATTTGCATGTTTTACATTACCCATATGCAATTTTTTACAAGTAGAATGTTATCTAGACTGTAGCCGTAAGGGTGAGGGAAAGTTTTGACCAATGAAATTGGCTAACAAATCAGTTGATTTGATCCGTTAAATCAGCCTAGCTTAGAACTCAGAAGAAGCAGTCTCGTTACTCTATAACGTGTAATCGTTACCTCTGATTTAGATGATAGGTCTGTCAGGAGTGACAAACACATATAGTGAAGTTCACGACTGAATATTCTTGAGTGCTAGTTCGGTAAACTTCAAGATTATCCGCGTAGCCATTTATGAACACATCAAGTTAGCTGGAGCCATATAAATCATCAGTAATAATTAGTAATTCAACACTGTTTATAAAAGTACCCAACCCGTAAACGACCCTGAGAGCTGGAAAGTAGGAGGAGATCCTGAAGAGGAACAACAGGGGGAGCGGCGGTATCCTGACGTCTACCTGAAAGGAACATCTGTCGACACTTATCAGGAAAAGATGAGCAACACCGCATCGTTCATCAAACAAGGGAAGTAAAACCATTTATATAAACTAAATCAATTAGTAAAACAATTATAAACTAAAAGACAGAGAAAAACTTATAGGAATTAATATTTATGTAATTAGAGTGTAGGGAAGAATTGTTTTAAGTACAAAGAGAAGGTCAACAGAAACTGTCAATTAATTTTATTTTGCAGAAGAGATGTTAATTAATTTTATTTACAACAGAAGTAGTAACTTATTTTATTTTAACAGAACGATTAATTTATTTTATTTTGTATTAGGAACTGTGTATTAATTTTTTTTGTGTTCTCAAAAACAGTAGTAAAATACTGTGCAACTTAAAAAATTAAGGAAATTTTTAATAAAAGCCAAAACATTCCATTATCTACAGTAATATCGACTACTTATTCTATGCGACCTTGTACATCGTAACACACACACACACACACACACACACACACACACCGTTAAAAGTATGTCATCTTGGTAGACGGTTATCAGTTAAAGAAAAAATTCGAAACATCGTACAAATAATTTCCTAAATATTTGTTTTACATTGTACATACATTGTACTTTGTATTCCGATATTGCTGTTACTGGTTAATTATCGATGGCGACGGTTTAAGTGTATATTATACATGGCAACTGAAAATGTAGATAATACAGCTTATGGCGGTTTTTACTTCAAGCCTCTGTATTCGCGTAATAGGCATAATGTATATGTCTAGGCAAACATTAAGCTATGGTTAAGGATGTATTATTAAGACTCTAATGAAACCAAGTTTAATAGAATACTACCTTTAAGCATTTTGAAATACCTTTTTTTCGTTTAAGGCCACTTCGGACCCCGTCGTACATTTTGTTTTTTTCTTTTTCCAGTAGGCTTTCATTCTTTCACATTTGATTTTTCTCTCTTCTGTGATTTCACTTTGCCTCCCTAGTCTGTTGATCTTTTCTTCCACTTCTAGTTCCTCTTTTATGTTGTTGTACTTATTTCTGTCCTTAATTGTTTCTCCGTCTGTATATAGGATCTGTTCTAAATTTTTCTGTATTATTTTGTGGCATCTAATTTTTTTTCATGTTGCTTGGATTTTCAGATACATGTTTCGTTATTCTCTTATTTTCGATTTTTATTATATGTCCATGAAATTTTAGTTTTCTCTTCCGCACTTCTATAGAAAGTTTAGAGAAATTCATTTTATTTAATCTTAATCTAAATCTTTTAGTTGTTTTGCGATATAAATTTTTCTTAAATTTCTTTTTTCTACTTTTAATATTTTTTCTGCTAAAAGACCCCCAAGCATTCACACGTGTATAGGCTTTAGAATATATTACTATTTTTTTAATGTCTTAATTTTGCTATAAATGTTTGCTGTCAGATGGAATGCGATTTCCATCTTTTATTGTTATTTTCATACCTTCTTTTTCTGTTGCTGTTGATGTTATAATTTAAATTTTTGAACTTTGTTTATTCTACTGTTTTCTAAATCAATCTGCTTCTTGATTTTATATTCTGTTTTTCCAAAAGACGCAAGCTCATTTTTGAAGCACATTTTTCCAATAACTGTACTTTACTTTTTGCTTCTTCTAGATGTTGGTAAAACAACTAAATTATCCACAAATGCTAAATGGTTAACTACTAATTTACTCTTTTTTTTTGTACTAAGATAGTCCCATACATTTTCTTCTCATAACAGTTTTCCCATTCTCTAACAACAGTTAAAGAGTAACGGTGAGATACTATCTTTTGTACAACAATAGACTTCGAGAGTTCTCCTAATATAAGTATCTGACCTTGGAGTATGTATCTGTTAGTGTTTCCTTTGTCAGTCCTAAGGATAAACTTTTATCATCCGCACCAAATTACTCCAGTGTTTTAAACAGACTTTCTCTGTGGACTGAGTAATAAGCTTTCTTGAAATATCTTTATTTGTAATGATTTTCTTTCTTTTATTTCATTCAAAACGCACGTTGATATTATAATTGTGTTGAGGATAAACCATGCAGTAAACAGTTTCCACGTTCCGAGATTGTGTGGTTTAGTAGACAATTAGCATTTCGTCTTAAAACTTCAAACAAAAAATATTTTCAGTAACTGAAGTTAAGAAGTTTTTTTCAAGAAAGTGCGAGTAAAAAATTCCTTTTGTTGTGTTACTGTGGGAACGGGTGCGGCTTATTCACCACTGATCTAGGGTAACTTTTTTTAACCAGATTTATGCTCGGTCTTTTTTTTGGAGTGTGGTTGTACTCTAGATTATATTTTTTGAATCGTCATTTGGACCAACATTCTTCATTAATTTAACATCTCAGTCGCATTGTCTCTATTTCCCTTGCGACGTTTCTTTCTATTTACATTAAGCTTCTTACTTCTTAGTTTGTTGTCCTTCCTAAGCTTATTGTTCTAAAAATCCTCCGTGGCAAGTCCATCTCATCATATTCCTTTAGTCTGTCCCGTTTATTGTTACCAAATTCTCTATTTTGCGAAGAAGAATCCCCAGCTTCATGTATTCTTTTTTTTCGGTGTTTTAGTTTTTTTTTCATAAGTAACCTTCATTTATTGGAAACGGGCAGAGCAGCTATAGAACTTCCTAGAAAGTGTCCGTATTGTGGCGTTCAAGGCAGTGTGGATAGTCTGGTTTGAAGTCAAGTAATGGAGTTTATAGGCCCAGCGCAAACTTCAATCCATGAAAGACTGACGCTTTCGCTTTTGGCTCGTACTAGAAGCGCGTATGTAACCATCGATATCACACACGTGGTAACGATGAGTTTGTCTAGGTGAAGGGACAGGGCACTACCGCAGAGCAGGGGATGGAGTTGATAGCGACGAGTATCTGTTTTGCGGGCTAACTGTTCGCAATGCGTCCACCAGATGAGACGTCTGTCGAAGTAAAGCCTAGGAGACCTAGGTCGTCGGTTATCGCCTATATGGAGTCTGGGGAGGAGCTTTCTGTGCCTGAAGAATACTACAGCTGTGCTCTGGGCCGCGTTAATGGAGACTCTCTATTTATTCGTCCACTAAACGTATCCGTCCTGAAGCACTACGATCGACAGCATACACTTCATGCAACTTGGACATATCGTCGACGTACACAGAGATAAGTAGGGAACCTAAGACAATGCCTTGAGGTACTTCAGCGGTAATCGTTCTTTCCGAAGGAAGAGCGCTGTCCACTTTCAACGCAGAAAGTCCTTTCCCGATGAAAAGTTCGGAGCTGAAACATCCCGCCGTCTACTGGGCATGTTCGGGACTGACTGGTCGGAGACGGAAGACATGGCTTTCCGGTCATTGCCATGGTCGTACCGCGATTGCAGAAAGTCCCGCTGTCTCCTGGGTACGTTCGGGACTGTCTGGACTGAGGCGGACGAGAAGGCTATCCGGCCACTGCAAGGGTCGTACCGCGATGTCGATCGTCCTGCCGTCTTCTGAGTATGTTTAGAACTGTCTACGGACAAGACTCTCCGGCCACCGGCCACTACCAGGGCCGTACCGCAATTCCAGATCGTCCCGCCGTGTGCTGGGTATGTTCGGGACTGTCTCCGGCCACTGCCAAGGTAGTACCGCGATTGCAGTATAGCCTATTTACCGTAACATTTGTATACAATAAAATATTTTTATCTATTTCTTTTTTCTTTGCCAGCCAAATGGGGCTAATTTTTGAATAGCTCTTGTAAATATATTATTACTTTATCTGATAATATAATAATGAAATCTACGATATTACAACGCAACCACCGAGGACGTACAGTATTTCTGTATCACATGTGACAGAAACGCAAAACAACCCGGTTTGGTAAAATAAAATTATAGGATTTTCGACTCCTGCCAATCATGCCGAGTAACTTATTGCCAATATTGAACAGTCAATGTTAGTACGAACAGAGTAACAGTCAAATAATAAGCTTTGGCCATATGTAAATTGTACACTACTGGTAAGTGCTTCATGTATTAAACAGGAAATACACATTAACTTTAAGTGGGCCTCATTTCGTTAATAGAGTCTGAAATGTAAACAGGAATTGACATCATCCATGTAATAACTAATTGCAACTAAAAATAAGAATTCATGCTTTTTTCGGATCACAAATGATTTTGATCGCCTCCAATCTTGAATATAATTTCTGTAGCCTGAACGTTGTATTTTTATAGGAATCGGTAAATCTTCTTCGTATCTTTCACCCCATTTCCCGTTAAGCTATTTTCTGAACTTCTTCCTATCCTGGGCCCTTCTAACTGCCGGCTTGTACCTGTTCCAAACTTAGTCTTCCTCTCCCCCCCCTTACAAAATAATGTTTCAGTAAATTCCATGAAAATTGTTTATGACGATGACTAGTACAAGTGCTTATGTTATTTATGTCGTTTCGGGTACAAGTGCGGCAGTACTTCTCGAGTCACTGTCAGCGACTGTGGTTACTTACTGTGATGATTCTTCGATTGACAGAAGCTTTAAGTCTGTAGTACATCTGTCGTCACAGACCTAAAAATTTTTGCAAAAGCTGTGATAGACATTTACAGAATCTTTTCCGTGGTATCGGCGCAGCCCCCCCCCCCCGGTGTTTTACTCTCATGTTATTTTGAAAGATTAAACTCGGGCGGTGTAAAACAAAAATAGTTTAATTAAATATTAAGCTTTACTAAATATTACTAGGTGCGTAAATATAGCAAGATGGAAGAATCACATCGAGAGAATGGTCCCGTGTAGACTACTGAAGATGATAATGAATTAAGAGGCACGGGGAAAACGAGACGTTAGATATAGATGTGGTACGAGGAAAACGGGATAGTGGACGCAGATGTGGTACGTGAAAAACAAGATAGTGGACACAGATATGGTACGTGGAAAACGAGATAGTGGATACAGATGTGGTACGTGGAAAACGAGATGGTGTACACAGATGCGGTACGTGGAAAACGAGGTAGTGGACACAGATGTGGTATGTGGAAAACGAGATGGTGTTCACTGATGCGGTACGTGGAAAACGAGGTAGTGGACACAGATGTGGTACGTGGAAAACGAGATAGTGGACACAGATGTGGTACGTGGAAAACGAGATAGTGGACACAGATGTGGTACGTGGAAAACGAGATAGTGTACACAGATGCGGTACGTGGAAAACGAGATAGTGGACACAGATGCGGTACGTGGAAAACGAGATAGTGGACACAGCTGTGGTACGTGGAAAACGAGATGGTGTACACAGATGCGGTACGTGGAAAACGAGATAGTGGACACAGATGCGGTACGTGGAAAACGAGATAGTGGACACAGCTGTGGTACGTGGAAAACGAGATGGTGTACACAGATGCGGTACGTGGAAAACGAGATGTTGTACACAGATGCGGTACGTGGAAAACGAGATGGTGTACACAGATGCGGTACGAGGAAAACGAGATAGTGGACACAGATGCGGCACGAGGAAAACGAGATAGTGGACACAGCTGTGGTACGTGGAAAACGAGATGGTGTACACAGATGCGGTACGTGGCAAAACGAGATGGTGTACACAGATGCGGTACGTGGAAAACGAGATAGTGGACACAGATGCGGTACGTGGAAAACGAGATAGTGGACACAGCTGTGGTACGTGGAAAACGAGAAGGTGTACACAGATGCGGTACGTGGAAAACGAGATAGTGGACACAGATGCGGTACGAGGAAAACGAGATGGTGTACACAGATGCGGTACGTGGAAAACGAGATAGTGGACACAGCTGTGGTACGTGGAAAACGAGACAAGAAGAACAAGTTCTTTCTAAGTAAGAAATAATGGCGACATCTATTTAAATACTTATTTTTGCCCTGATTTATAGCTAAGTATATGGAAGCCCGAAGAAGCGCGACAAACAACAGTGCAAACCTAGCATTTGGAAATTATGTATTTGAACAATCTTAACAGTTTTCTTACTTAGGATCACAGGTTACTCAGGTTAACTCTCGTAGTAATGAAAAAGTCCCGTATTGTAAGTGGTAATAGGTGTCATTACTCCTAAGAAAGGTTTCTCAAATCCAGGGTACTAAGCAAACAACTAAAGCTAACCATATAGAGAATTCTAAGTCTTATTCTTCCAGTAGTGGCATATGGATACGTGGCCTGAACGTTAATGCACATTGACAACAGCTTAGAATGTTTGAACGTAAAATCTTGAGAAAAATCGTTATACCGGTGCAAATTGAAGACTGGTTCTAAAGGATACGTAATAGTGTACAAACTACGTAAAAATAATAATGGCCTTGAAAAGTTTGCGTCTGAAAACAACATGAAGATTTTAACACTTAAGGGCATGATCAAGGAAGGAACCTGCGAGATATACGATAATAAACGATATAGCAAGTGAAAGAACGCCACTCCCAATATATGGCATATGACATCACATACGGTAACGGTAATGACATAAATGCTAAAATAATGTTAACTCATCTATACAAATAGGCTGTTTGGCAGGAAAGCAATAAAGGAGACCGAGATGCAGTTGTACAGGGTATTGTGTTGAATGGGTCACTGAGATGTTGAAACATTATAAACGGTAAGATCCTACCTTCTTTTATATGAAAGAACATAAGAGGAAAAGAATGCTTAATGAGAATTAACATCAATGTACGAGAAAATTAAAAGTACGAAATCCAATTCCTGCTAATGACAGATGCATAGATAACAAATATTGACGTAAGAATCTGGACTCAAAGAATTCTTTAAAAAATAATAATTCTAAAAGAAACGCTCTTTTAATTGATTTTCATTAGGAAAACAGTAACGATCGTTGCAGTGTCTCTTTTAGGTAAACAAATTAAACGCTGTTGGCCGGATATTAGTTAGTACGCGCTTGCTCAAGCATGCGCACTTGCTCTCATGCTACGAAATTGGGTTTTAAATACGGGAAACACTATTTGATAGTTAGAGATATTTAACATCGTATTTGTATTAAAGCGATTATATTAAAACCCTATTTATGTAATCTAGCAAATTTTTGAAATTTCTTTTCAAAATCATAGATTGTATGAACCACGAGAAAGTTTACTCGTAAATATCAGGAATCAATGGGCTTTTCAATTTACAAAAAAAAAAAATTAATATTACGGCAAATTTTTGGCGAGTAGTAAAACAACGCCCAATATCGGAAACGCTACAAGCCTGTCGAACGCTACAAGCTTTGCCGCACAGAAGTAAGAAAAGAAGCAATATAAATCTAAATTTTATAATCTAAAAAAGACACCAGAAGTCGTTTACGCTAAAGTTCATAACTTCTTAATTATTTTTAGAAACCAATGTTAGCCCTTCAATCCTTTTAAAAAAGTTGCTGCTCTCGATTTATCGGATACTTAAAATGTGTCTGTCAGAGAACCTTTATATTAAATTTAGTTGATCACTTAATTTTGGTGTTTTTATTTTAAGATGATAGATTGCAACGACGCAAGAACAGAAACACTGCGTAAAATGTTTATTACTTGGGTAGTGTCAACGCGATGTTTTGATACCTCCGTTATGCCAATAATAAACTACGTGCAAGACATCATGCAAACGCTTTGATGTCTGCTTTATACTCAGTCTGTTTGATTGTTGTTCTGGTTTCATCTGCATAACACGCATTACGTTTTGTAAACTCCACACCGCGTGCGTTGTTGTTTACAGACATAAACGTTTTTACGCACTAATAATAAATCGGTTTTGGTTTATTCGTATTGGTCGTGCTGGTGTTACGCATAGGAGCGCCCGTACACAAACACACAAATTATTTCCACTACAGTTTTGTCCGTTTGTTACTATTATTGGACTTCCATTATAGGATTCAGTAATTATACCTTTCAGCGATACCAGACCGTCATACAGAAAACCAATAACGGAATCACCCCTTTGCATAGATTAATTTCTGTTCTGTTTAATTATTGTTTTCAACGTTTGTAGTTTCTTGATAAGTGTGTAAATAATAATCAACTCATCTTTATGCGTAATTTACTGTGACGAATACTCATGACGACTAAAACAATTTTAAGTCAATGTCTTATATTAGAACGCAATTCACGTTATAAAAACTACTCGTCATTTTATTCTTTGGTACAGTTTAGTAACTGAAACCAGTAATCCCAGCAATCCAACTTACCGGCATACAAATGCAAACTAAACAGACGCCGGCTCATTTTTTGCTGTTTGTTTTAATTTCCGATTACATCTCACAGAAAGATTCAGCCTTCCTCACGCCTCTCTCGCTCTCTCTCCCTTTTCTCTCCTTCTCAGTCTATTCCTTTCTCACTCTGACCGAGTCTAACGTCAACAATTTCTTTATATGACCTTCAAAATTATTTATTTATACCAGAAACCTTCTCTAATCTTTATGTACTGATTTATATGTACTGAACGAGTGAAAAATCGCGAATCATTTGCAACTAGCTACTGGTTTGCAAATAAACGCCTTTATTAGTGCCGAACCAGTCGTAAAATTGATTTATGAAAACCGACGCTTTATGCAGGACATAACAAAATTTGACAAATCTGGAATGGCATCCAGCAAAATCAGGTCTGTCAACTTACACAACGCTATAAATACTACACATAATTTGGGCAAGATACAGACTAGACGGTGTGACTGTCACTCTTGATTGTCGACGTGGAAGGGCCTGAATCTTCATCAAGGGAGCAAAACACACACACACACACACACAATTTTATATAGATAAATGTGTACTTCATTAAAATGGGCTTAACAGACCAATAGGTGTCTAATCGAGATAATTAATATAGTCCCGGGTTCGATTTCAACCCCAGATCTACACAGCCTGTGAAAATGACTACCTGGTGTAATAATTGATGGCCGATGTAATAATTAGTGTTGGCAGCCTACACTGTCTAATTTCTAAACCACTTCAGTGATTTGGTAAGCTACTATTATTATTTATATTATTATTTTATTTATTTGTTTAAAAAGTACAAAAATATCTTGGAATTGTTTTAATTTGAAAGTAGTTTTAATAATAACTTACAAATATTTCATCGGCATCAGAATTTGAATCATCATCACATAATCTTCAATCATCGTTCTCGCAGCATCATTATCACAGCCATCTACATAGTAGTCATTATAATCGTATTGTTGATAACGGAGGTTAACAGAGGGTGACTCCTAATAACTTAAATGCTTGTTTACGTAGGTGCAACAAAGCGATTCATATCCTTTCTCTGTTAGCTGACGTGTAGACAGCAAAGTAAATGAAATTGTTTCCGGGTCATAACAAAATATTTCTGCAATGTGGAAAGCTGCAAAACAATGACAACCACTTTCTTAACAAATTTTTATGGCAAAAACTCTTTGAACGTCTGGGGATTTATTTTGTGCCCACCAGATACATATATTATTATTATATGCAGCTTCCGAATTTATATTCTATAAATAATATTAACTCACAGTTCTAGATTTTTAACCATTTTTATTGCTAAACTCCGCTTTTATTTTCTGCAACTTTTTCATCATATCAAAAATCTTACTATTTTCTGATTCACAATTTACGGGATTTAGAAGGCATGCGGAAGAATTTATCCAATCCGCAAAATAGACGACGTACATTCTGAATGCTCTGCTTTATTTCCCGTTGTGCTGTCACAAGATATGGTTAAATTTTTTTGATACTGGAAAATATTTTTGTGTTGGTGTCATAATTGTGAGATCCCATTATTGATTATACCTCAGACATAGCAAACATCAAACTGTAGTTCACTGTAAAGGATTTCCCTTGCATATCGTTGCAGTAAATTATAATTGCTATTCGTACTTTTTATTCTTGTTTGGTTTAAACTTTTTGAATTAATTTTTTTCAATCAATTTCAGTTACAAATTATAGCTCATAGAGAAACATACAGCCTGTGTGTCTGTCACCTGTCTATCCGTCAATTTCTCGACCCCAGCTTTCTGTTTGAAACGGTTCACACCTTCTACAGGCCTGTCTTCCACTTCGGAATTTTGTCGCTTTGTGAGCTTAGGTAATAGTAAAATATGATTTTTTTAAACTATTGTTAACTTTTGCGTTTAATGTAAATGTAATGTAAATAACTTTTGTTATTGTAAATGTTGCATCATTTACTGGAAAATAAAATGTCTGTTAATAACTGAGTCATATGTAACTACATACTCGTAACTACACATATTTGACTGTTATTTTCACATTGGCTTCCTTACAAATGTGCTTAAAAAAGGCATAAAAAGGGCTAAAAATTAAACGTTTCTACAAGCTATAATGAATACTCGTTCGTTAAGACTTAAATTGGAAGCATATACAGTACAATTAACTTTCACCGTGTTTCTGAATATAATTACAAAAAAATAAAAAATAAATGTTTAACAGGATTAAGATTCTATAACCGTTACGTTAAAGTAGGTAGTATTTGTTACAACATTAATTACTAAATGCCTACTATATACTAGAAATTTATAAATTCAAAATAAGAGATTCAAATAATAAGCCGATAGTTAACGAAAACCCTTTCACAAATATAGTGACGACGATAGATTTTGAACGGCGGCTTTGAGATACACAGCGAACAAACACTTCGTGGCGAGGTTAATAAAATTTTAATTCATTTCGCACATGCCCTGATCAGTCTTCAATAGTGTTTCATAGTGTGCAGATCGGCTGCAACAAGGCTGCACAAGCGCACAAGAGTCTTTGTGAAGAGAAGAGACATTATGTGACAGTGGATTGAGTGAGAACTCAAACTGTTATCGTGGCCTTTCGTCCTAGTCACCTTATGCTGTACTTTTAAGTGAGGGTAATTATTTCGCCCATTTTGCCGCTCAAGAGCAGATGTCGGCTTTCTAACTATACAATAACCGAGTTGGTCTCTCAAGATAGATACTACGAATGGTGGAGTTACCGTCCGAACACATTCAGTTGTGCTCTGGAGAGTGGAGTATACGAAAGTAATAATAATGAGAGTGTAAGAAATTTCATTTTTTTAATTTTTTGCCAGCTTTGAATCCCAGTTGTCCCAGTGTGAGTCGTCGCTTTACCGCTTCTTAAATGAACTCTTTTCTTATACCCTTCTTTCTATATTACACCGTAGCACTACATCTCGAATGCCTTACGTTTTTGCACTTTGTTTTCTGTTCGTTATCTATATAATAAAACACTCGGTACAAAAGCTTTTATTAAGCTCTTCTTTAAACTCATTGATGGAGATCAAGAGTTTACTTTTCTTATTAAAATTCATTGTTATCTTATTCCGGTCAATAATTCTCTCTTACTTCTTTCATCCTTATTTATTCTACTTCCTCGGCCCTCTCCAGTCATCAAACGTCACCTCGTTTTATCAAGGATGTCGCGAATACGATTACGGACAGGACAACGTTGCTATACATAATTGAATTTGATGGCTATATGAAGGAATGTTTGATGATAGACTTCCGACGATGGGTGGGGGGGGGGAGAAGAGAGAGACAGACAGACAGACCGATAGACAGATAAGCGGGCAGACAAACAGATAGACAGACAGGGAGGTAAACAGATAGCCAGATCACAGGCTGTGTGTTTCTCCATGAGATGTAATTAGAAACTGAAATTAATAGAAAAAATAAGCCTTTGTGTGTAGGTTTTGGTATTCTTCTTTTATGTGTTAGTACAATTAACCTTCCGTCAAAGTAGATTCTGAACTTCCTGCAGAACTCTATATTTTTTCTTGCCATACAACTAAAAGTAAAAACAAGTAATTAAATAAAATATTCATTGAGTGATCAAAAAGGCAGTATTTCTCTACTATTTTTTTGTATAACCGAATACATAAAATTATGAAACAATAAATTACAGTATATATAACCTGAAAAAATAAAAAACGTCTACATTTATAAGGAATGGCCACAGGAAAGAACTAGTAATGAATTAATTGGGACTGATGAATAGGAGCGTATGAGTTTGGCTGTATGAGCGTATTGACTAAGAGATACTTCAGTATACATTTATACCAAATCTTAAAACACTGTGACATTTATGAATAAGCTTTGACGGCTGATTCAAGTTAGATTAAAATATCCGGTCTGCAGCTCTGAAATCTGTGAACTACAGATGTTATCGTAATTCTGGATGTAACTACAAGTCCTGTTTTCTTGTCAGAACAAGCAGAATCCGCCACTGAAGATTTACACCCAGATTAAGGACAATAAATTAAAAAATAAATTTTAATCTCAATAACTTCAACTGTTTACGTTATAACGATACTCACCGTACGAGAAAATACATTACGGGTATCATACCCTAGACAACAGAAACAAAAACTTTAAACAGAAAAAGTTCTTTAAACAGAAACAGGATCGATCACGTCTGCAAAACTTCAAAATATTTTAATTTAAAAAAATTATCTTTTAGAAACGTTGTTGGCAAACTACTAAATATTCAAGAGCGTTGTGAATGACGCGATGAGAATAAAGTCACAGCAGTGTCATCTTTAATGACTAGCTTACAAATCAATACAAAACATACTTTTTATTTAGCTGCATTTCTGTACAATTCATAAATTTATGCTACCATTATTGTAAATGCAGGTAAATGTGCAGCTGCAAGGAAAACATTGTAGCGATGGTCTCACTGATTGTCGTATGGTACAAAATACAGACGCCAATGAACTCACTAATTACCAGCTTTAATTAGTTTAAATATAAAAATCAACAAAGTGTTCTCATACAATACTTCAAGTTTATACATAATTTCTCAATATTCTCATACAATAATTTTTCCACACACAATAATAATGTAAACTATGAAGAGCTCCGCACTAATTATAACACAATAATCACTTTCCGAAACAACCACTTCATCCGCACCGAAGAAATCGCGCACTGTAACTGATTAAGGCCATTTGTCAGTCATTATACATACAGTCATCACTTTAGGGCGAAAGCACAAGAATTTCTACTTGATCAATCGAGAAATGGATGATACAAAATATGTAAAACATGATTTGATTTGTCTTTATAACAAGACAAAGTTTTATCTTTAATTAGAGCCTCAGCGCGCTTTAAAACGACGATCGTATTGAAATAAATGAAAACGGTATTTTCCAAACGAGTACGGTGTGAATCCCGTCCTACGTTAACGCCCCTACAGATTTAATTATTATACGAAAACCATTTAGCATTTCAAAAGTATTGATTTACAAAACCGGGATAAAATAAACAGTTATGAGTTGCTAAGCAACGCTACCCGCGGTTGTCGTTCACACACACACTCAATTTAATTTGTACTTCAAGACATGTTCGAAATAACATTTTTAAAGCTATCATTTTCTGCTACAAATGTATGTATTCGGCATAATACTTAAGAAAAATATTTACAATTACAGCGGGAACGTAAAAACTACACCACAATATTTTTAATTTACCTTTCTGTGTTACATACAAGCAACAAATATGTTAATTGTTTATACATAAAACATGTGTATAGAAATATTTGCTTTTAATGAACTAATATTTAAATATAATTTACAGTAAATGAATATAAGGTACTAGTCTAACGAAATGGACACTAATGATTATAAAAATCAACACGTAAATAGTGATTAAAGACGGCAAAAATGGAATTTTATTGTCGCAGTGTAACAGTGTCTATAATTTCCTATTATATTTTGTTTTATTTTATTACCTTCTTTGTAACAGAAAAAATTATTTAAACATATAAAAATTAACCATTTTACAAAAGATAGTTTTCTAATACGTTTGAAAAACACCTAAAAGGACCAACAACAGGCGTCTTCAAGACATGATTGATGTCCATGTACGCAGAGTTCCTCTTATGTATAAAATCAGTAACAGAAGAAATTTATTGGGAATGTTATTGTAAATATAAGTTTCATTGTAAATAAAGTTACCTTATACACTTTTTATTTTGAAAATTTATAGGTGTAGCCCAAGTCTCGAGCATTATTGACATAGTTTTCTCTATTACGCTATTTTCAAAGAGTTCCTGAAATATACAGTTTACTAAAGGCTTGACTACAACACAGTAACAACCATAAGAGACGTAACAAATTATACAGATTTTTATACACTAGATTTTTTTCAGTAACAAAAATAACGTACTTTTATCTGCCATTGTTTCCCTCTATTTATAGTCTTTAGTAAGAAGAAAGAATTAAACTTTCCAATCTCTATGAAGCAACTGCCTAATCTCATTTTTATTTTCTCCCTGCGTCCATTTATTCCTCGCTTCCGATTTACAGAATGTACTCTATTCGCCAGAAATTTGCTGCTTTGCTTTTTCTGCATCTGAGACTTTAATTTTTATATTTCCACATTTTTTAAATTAATTTTTTTTTCTTAACTGAAATATACTGTCGAAAATTGACAATATGAAAATGGATAAATGTTTTATTATTTTATGACAGGTTCTTTTTGCCATTTTATCCTACTAAACGTGTACTATGAACGTCAAGAAGATCGTATTCCATGAACGAACTACGCCTAATTTTGATACTGTATGTGTTTAAAAAATAAATAATATTCACGTGTGTTTGTATATTATTCTTCGAATAACTAACTGCGAAAATTTGTGTAAACTGTAAGAAAAATAGCTGTAAGAATTGTAGGAGCCAACAGGACGACTGAAGACTACAGTGACAAAGCATAATCGAAACAAGCCGGAACGGTTTAAAACAGGTCCCATGTTTATTGGCGCCCTCAGTACGGAAGAAAAATGTAACAGATTTTGTTTTCTGATAATGCTAGACCAGAAATAAAACCTCAGAAAACCGAATCTGCTGTGTGATAAACTTCGGAAATCAAACTGTGGTGCTCCAAGATTCAGTGGTAAGGGTCAAGGTGTTAAGTGTTGAGGCCAGCAACTTGACACTTGTAAGACTCTGTATTGTTACAAAACGAAATACTAAATGTTTACTAATGTAATGTTTACTAAATGTTTTGAGACATGGATATTCAAGGTATCGGTAACCGGAAACAGGAAATATTAAAGAACGCTAAAACTAAAAACAAACACTTTAGTCTTTACAGAAACCAATAAATAAATAAATAAATGCTCAAAACTAGTTAAAATTATAAATGATGTCATTTAAACGGAAATAAAGATAATGGGATTATAAATAAAGTGGCAGAAAGTCGCGTCTAGAGAATGCCAGTAGAACGAGTAGGGGTCAGAAAGGAGAAAAGTAGGTCGGGGCAATGCCACAAGATGGAAAGACAGAGCGGCGGCAATGTAGGGATGAATCCGTTATACGCGTAAAAGTAAACTCATCATGAGATGATTTGGTTAGAAATACGAAACAAATTAGTGGTAAAAGTTATATATGTATTACGTGAACAATTAAACAACAATGTTGGCAGCTTGGGCATGATTGGGCGATAGGTCGTAATTCATGTCTAAACAACACTAACAAATTACTTGCATATAAATCTGTTTTAAACCGGTATGGACTTAACTATCTGGAACTTTGGGGAAACGCCAACCTATATCACTCAAGTACATAAATAAAAGGCTCTAAGATTTATCCCATGTCAGGAACGAAAACATCTACCGAAGACCTACGGTTAAGCAAGAAATTCAAACTGTGCTGAATACAAAAGAATTTGCTAAGCATCCGAACCCGATAAGTAGAACTTACGACACTATTCCAAACGTGGAGGCTGGAACATCGAGTGCTTGTTGATCTTGTGTAAATTTGTTGGTCCCTTTAGCAGTTCTTAAGACTGAATACAGAGTCTTAAGCCATATTTATCACCGGATATGCTCCTGAGCAGAAAATATTATATATCATATATTGTTAAATGTTATAACAGACTTGTTCAGATAATAGCATCTACTGATGACGTAGTCATCATTTCAAGAAATAAGGGTCTTTACAGTTAGTAACACAAGAATTGGTATAAGTGCTAAGAAAGGTCACGACTTGAAGTCAGTTGCTCCAAAACAAAGTATACGAGATCAAGTAGACGTAAGTATCCTCAAGAACAATTACATGTAAACGAATTTATTTTAATGGAAGACGGGTCTCTAAATATTTTGGATCGATAGTAACTGCAAAAATTCAGAGAAAGATATAAATGCTAGTATTTTGGGAGGCAATAGAAGTCATTATGCTTTACAGCCGAGCATTATTGCTGAGCAATATACATGCCTAAAATAAAATGAAAATAAATAATTTACAAAACTGACTAAAACCCAGTTATTATGCGTGGCTCGAAGACATGGGCAGTGTCTATTAATCAAGAAAAAAGAATGAATGGATGGAAAAGTACAATTTTGAGAAGAATTTATGGCCCAGTAAAGGAGGGGGATAAATGGAGGATCAGGACCAACTAAGAATTAGAAAATCTATATAGTATGACTCAGGCTTTGTGGAGAGTTTTAAATGCAGAATGATTAAGTGGCTTGGGCATGTTCAAAGGATGGAGGACGGAAGAGTTTTGCTGCGCAACCTGGTGGGAGGCAGCTGAGAGGAAGGCCACGAGGAATGGTTGACCTCAGACAGATGATGGAGACAACAGGCACAAGACAGGGAGGAGAGAAAAGCCGTTATTGCGGACGACCACGGAGTGAGTGAATGCTGAATGTAATGTATGTTATAGATTTCAATCAGTTATACAAAAAACAAAAAAACAAGCGACTACACTGTGGAGTGAATCTACTGTGTGCTGTGCAAAATATTTGCAATTTGTTTATTTCGTGTCTGCCGTTCACGCTACATAGGCCTACTGTTTATTTTCACAATACAGTAGACTGAATGTCTCTCTACCGCGTCCCATCCCACGCGCTTACGTACTGCATGTGGGACGGGATCCACATCACAAACGTCAAAGCTTTATGTCATATCGTGGGTGTGTCTGCTTTCTTTTAATTTACAGCGAAAAATTGTAACAATCACAAAGTTTAATCAACAATGTTGATGACGAGTTGTTACCCGCCTGCTTGCGCGTTGGTGTAGTATACAGGATACATATTCACCTGAGATATATAGATTAGCATATTAAGACAGAAATAAGCGCGTCTGTAGGTTAATATATTGTGTGTGTGTGTGTGGGGGGGGGAGAGAGATAGAGAGAGAGAGTTAAAAGGTAGGGTTGCAGAGTATACGTTTCAGTCTCTATTTGTGAAATGTATTTTACGAAGAGTGTTTCTATAAGAAAGAGAGAGAGAGAGTTAAAAGGTAGGGTTGCAGAGTATACGTTTCAGTGTCTATTTGTGAAACGTATTTTACGAAGGATGTTTCTATTTTTAAATGTGTTTCTATTTATAGGGTGTTTTACAAAGAGACGGAAAATACTTTCAGCATATTTATTTCATTTATTTTTAGCAATAATTTGTTTGTCAGTTTTTTTTGGTGAATAAATCTCTTCAGCAAGCTCATACATATGGTTTCTACATCTTTGTTTGATTTTTTATTAAGCAATTTTTACGTGTTGCAATACATAAATATGTACTAGAGGAACTGATCTACGTCTACATATCATTGTATGTGGTAGTGGTTAAGCTAAATCGATTACCAAGTAATTATAACTACTCATTGTATACTAGTGATCGTACTGCAAGGATTGCTATTTAGCGTGGAGAGCTATTGCTACTGCTAAATTTTTCCATATCTACGTCAAAGTTCTATCTAAGTATTAGATTTATCGTGAACTCATGTACTTTACTTTGCAACTATTTTTTAATTCCTCATGAAGACTTGATAAGCGCCACACATATTTAACATTTATGATAAAGTATTATGAGCGGTTGAAGTCGGATATGCAGGTCTTAAATGCAAATATGAGAGATAACACAATTCTTAGATTTCGTTGTCCATCACAAAATTTGAACACAGACACAAATTCAGTACATACAGAAAACGCACTACAACGGACACACTAATACAAAACTTCTCCAATCACCCAATACAACACAAACTAGCTGCCTTCAGAACTATGATACATAGACTTAACAACGTCCCACTAGATGAAAAACACTACAAAGACAAACTAAACACTATAAAATATCTAGCAGAATCAAACGGATACAACAGAACAATAGTCAATAAACTACTACATAAAACACAAAACGAACAACAGACAAAGACAGAAAACAACAAATTCATAACACTAACATACATCAATAACCACACTGAAAAAATAGCCCACAAATTCAAAAAAGCAGGATACAGAATCGCATACAAAACTACAAACAAAACAGAACACACACTATCAAAAACACACACACACAAAGCACAAAACAAATTCGATCTACCTGGTGTTTACAGACTAAATTGCTCAGATTGCAACAAATTCTACATAGGCCAGACAGGACGTAGCTTCAAACAAAGATACATTGAACACACAAAGGGACTACACTCCACTAACGAATCCATCTTTGTGAAGCAAACCACACATACAAAAACATCGACAATAACAGATATTCTACACGTACACACAAAAGGCCGAAAACTAGACACTCTTGAACAATTGGAAATATACAAACACACAAAAACACATAAAAACAACATCCTAAACGAAAACAGACACAATTCAAATCACACTCATTATTCGAACGTTTCACCCCCCCCACACACACACACACACACACACACAACATCGATCATTCAAAAGGCGACACCATCGCCAAAAAAAAGACGGCGCTCCCAGTGACAGCCTCTGAGAAGCTTATAATAAACCAAAACTGGTTCAGGCTATAAAGATAAAACTTTTACGTTTTTACCCATAAAAAACTTTGTGTTCCGAGTCGGTAGTGATTTAATTATATGTAGTTATAACACAATTGTTTAAAATCGTATAGCTTCTTGGAAATGATATTCGGTTATCATATTTCATAATTAGGAGCGCCGACGCTTTTACTTCCATATTCCTTAAGGAATGGAAGTATGGTGATGGTAAAAAAAATCGTGTTCGAGATTATTGCAGATTCTTATTCTACTACACTCAAAACATGAAAAAAAGTCGTTTTCCGAAAAGTGTCTGTGTGTCTGTCTGTCTGTCTGTCTGTCTGTCTGTCTGTCTGTCTGTCTGTCTGTCTGTGTGTCTGTGTGTCTGTGTGTCTGTAGATTTTTTTTCTATGGCAAACGATAACTGCCGCAAATTCAAACAGAATCAAATAATTTTTTGCATACAGCCCGGTTTTGCAGAGTTCTCGCGACCTATTGTTTTTAGTGAAGATCGGTTGAGGGAAAGGGGTAGTTTACCTGCAACGGTTTTTTTTTAGCAAGGGTAATTTTGTTTGTTTGGCAAACGATAACAGCCGCAAATTCAAACAGAATCAAATAATGTTTCGCATACAGCCCTGAATTGTAGAGTTCTCAAGACCTATTGTTTTTGGTGAAGATCGGTTAAGGGAAAGGGGTAGTTTACCTGTAACGTTTTATGTTTTAACAAGGGTATTTCCTATGGCAAACGATAACAGCCGTAAATTCAAACAGAATGAAAAGATTATTTGCATACAGCCCTAAATTGTAGAGTTCTCAATAGCTTTTGTTTTTGGTGAAGATCGGTTAAGGGAAAGGGGTAGTTTACCTACAACGTTTTTTTAACAAGGGTATTTTCTATGGCAAACGATAACAGCCGCAAATTCAAACAGAATCAAATAATTTTCTGCATACAGCCCTGATTTGTAGAGTACTCAAGACCTATTGTTTTTGGTGAAGATCGGTTGAGGGGAAGGGGTAGTTTACCAGCAACGTTTTTTATCATGCGTATTTTCTATGGCAAACGACAACTGCCGCAAATTCAAACAGAATCAAATAATTTTTTGCATACAGCCCTGATTTGTAGAGTACTCGCGACCTATTGTTTTTGGTGAAGATCGGTTGAGGGGAAGGGGTAGTTTACCTGCTACGGTTTTTTTTATCAAGGGAAATTTTTTTTTTTTGGCAAACGATAACAGCCGCAAATTCAAACAGAATCAAATAATGTTTCGCATACAGCCCTGAATTGTAGATTTCTCAAGACCTATTGTTTTTGGTGAAGATCGGTTGAGGGAAAGGGGTAGTTTACCTGCAACGTTTTTTTAACAAGGGTATTTTCTATGGCAAACGATAACAGCCGCAAATTCAAACAGAATCAAATAATGTTTTGCATACAGTCCTGATTTGTAGAGTACTCAAGACCTGTTGTTTTTGGTGAAGATCGGTTAAGGGGAAGGGGTAGTTTACCTGCAACGTTTTTTTATCAAGCGTATTTTCTATGGCAAACGATAACAGCCGCAAATTCAAACAGAATCAAATAATTTTTTGCATACGTCCCTGAATTGTAGAGGTCTCAATGACTTTCGATTTTGGTGAAGATCGGTTAAGGGGAAGGGGTAGTTTACCTGCAACCTTATACGTTTTAACAAGAGTAAAGTACTTGAAAATTTATTTAAACTTGTTGAAACAATGGTAATTGTTAAAAATAAAATAATTTTGTTACCAGGCAATAAAATTATAATTTTTTCATTTTAATGTAATATAATATTTTTCATTTAATACAGCAATAAAAAGGCAGGTAAGACACAGCCTGGCTGTTTGGCTGAAAATGATTTTAAATATAAATCTTAGAATATGGAAGTCATGTATGGTTCTCCATACCGATATTTATTATTAGTGATCGTAAATCTCAGATGAGTGTTGTATTTAAGAAGATTTCTTCAGGTTCATTTTATTTAGATTAAAAAAATATATTTTTTTACTGCATACCTTCTTTAATTTAATTTAAATAAAAGCGTTCTTAAAAATTGTTTTCCTTTACTATTATTTTATACATTGAACTCATAATTTTATGTTTTAAATACATTTATTGTTAACAAAATTATTGTTCAACAATTACCATGAACATTTACTGTTATAATTCAATTATGTATTTGGTATTTTAAACTATTCAGTGTAGACGGTATGATCGCGTTCTTTACGTGATCGCATACTATTTTCTGCAAGCATCATCGTCACATGACTTTTCCCAGTGATCTTTGTACAATGTAGTTGCTTAATTTGAAGGCTTTTAAGCGACGCTGCTGAGATCGACTTATGCTTAACTTACTGCGAGTAGTTTTCGTCCTAAATAAATAACTACATGATCTACAGTACTGCCTTGCATCTTGTTGAGGCCCATCATAGAAACATAGGTACTTCCACCATAAGTTTATTTCACAGAAAACTGTTTTGATATTGTATGAACAACGTGTACTCCGTCTTGGCCAAATTCCACACAACTCTTACACCTGTTAGCGATGAAAATGTGGTTTATATGATTTCTATAATAAATACCTACAACGAGCTATTTACAAGTCCCTTAGCAACATCTTTGTTTGAGTGCAACATTATTTTAGCTCCTACAAATATCTCCAATTCTTTAGGCAGACCTCCTGTTTTATTAACATCAGATGGTATATCATCCAAATGTATATTATCAGTTTTACGTGTTGCATCTAACAATTGATCCTGAGCTATTATTTTAATCATTGTTATCACTTTGCTTCTAAAGTATACATGCTTATCGTTTTATCAGCTACGAATCCTCAGAGCAAGCAACGCAAGCAGTGCTTTCCCAAAGAAAATCAGGCAAAAGTAAATAAATAATTACGTAACGAAAATTATTGTCACCAAAAACTGTTTCACATGCCTTCTTATCTCCCATCTTTTGAAAATCGGCGGCGCATATGTCACCTATCTTCCAGTCAAAATGATATTGATGACTTGATTTGATCAAAGTCACTTCGCTTCCAGTTCTGTGCTCTGTTTTAACAGCTGACTGACCGCTCCGCCCCCAAGACAATCACTTCAAACAATGCTTCGATGCACTAATTATTTCGGTGAGTTGGCCATAATTTCAAAAAGCTTAGCGTTTATTTAGGATTTCATGACTACGCTTTCATTATATAGACTTCTTTTTTACATTAGGCTACAGTCAGAAATACTCAAACTTATAACAATCTAAACTACTAGTACAATGTTTTGCTGGTACCTATGTAGAATGGTACACCACATCAGTTCGTACAAAGCAGTTCGTCAGTATGCTGCAGGACCTTTCAAGTTTTCAAATTCAAATGCATGTCTTCAACCACTCCATTTCCACCTTCAATCTTCGTTTTACATGCTGAAATTGTAGACTTTACATGTTCATATTCAAACATAGACCAGCCATAAAAAGATAAACATTTCGTTAAAATTGTGTAGACCTATCTTTACCAAACACTTTGATTTGGGAATAATCCAATGGAGTTATCTTGACTGTTTGTTTTCTCCATTTACTCCACGTAGAAAGAGAGAAAAACTATCAAAATCAATTCTTTCTTCTTTCAATTCATGCCTACGCTTACAATATTGTCTGTTTTTTCGAACAGATTTGTTCACCAATTCGTGAAGCACTGAAACTATCAATGAAGATTGTGCCGTTTCTCTGTCAGTTCCACTCGAGTAAACAATCATCATAAGTGTGTTGCCGTTACTAAGTGGTAACGCTGATCACATGATATTTGTTACACATCATTACTGTCAAATATCATGGTATAATTTATGATATGTTCAGCATTATTGTCCTAAAAATATCAAAAGAGCGAATCTGTCACCCGCACTGTGTGTGTATGCAAAATTTCAGCTTGCTATTTTTCTTGGAAGTAGGTGAGAAATTGAATTCAAAAAATTTTAACTATAATAAACGACAGACAAGTTGTCTATTAAATAAAAGCGTTTAATTAGAGGCTTTAGAGAAACTATTTGGAATCCAGAATCCATACATGATCTTCGGGCAATGCCGCAAGTTTTTTCTTTAATATGCTTTTAGAAATTATTACACTTACATTTTAGACTGTCTTATCTTAATTTAAAGCAGTTTTGAAATAAAAAATCATCAGATTTTTCATAAAATACATGTGTAAAATTTAAATTCAAGGTTATGGTTCGCTTAACATTGGGGAAAAAATTTTAAAGTTCTTAATAATGTATTTCCAGACGTTGATCCCTCCAGTAACTCGCATTGACTTTGTAACATACATGTGTACGGACAATAATTGTTAGTAAATTTGTGAACTACGTAATTGAAGGTATGTTTTCTGTAACACAAGAAATAATTCAAGACATACCATACATACATCCGTACCATAAGTATCCAATGTGTGCCTTACTCATTTGATTGTTATCCCAGTTCCCTTAGCTTATATACGCTTTTACCTTTCTTTGACCACTTGTTCTTGCCAACAAACACCACTATTTTGTGTCAGTTTTACTTGCTGTTTTAAATTATTACATTTAGTGTCTTGACTATTTAAATAATAATCGTGGAGAATACTTTGTTTATGGCTTTTAATTCTTTTATCAAACAATTAAGTGAATTAAACTATTGGTGCGTTGTGCTCTAAATATTCAATCCAATTTTGTCTGTGGGTAATACAAGGATAAATGTTTCAGAAGGGCTTTTCTCTTATCTATTTCAACTACTCTCCTGTACTGTAAGCCTATATTGAATGCATTTTTTATTTATTCTTCGTATCATAGGTTTGGACCGTATTTAGGCCTATCGCTGACTGTGGATCGCATATCTCATTACTCCCATTGTCAGATTCATTTGCCGTTACTATCATGTTTCCAGTTTTTAAAAATTGCTTCCGAACATGAAGCAAGAAGTCCTGCGTGAAGATAAAGTCCTGCAGTTTTAGGATCTGTAAGATTTTTTCAAGTCGGTTACGTTTCGACAGGTTTCGTTTGTTATTAAAAAACATTAAAACATCTGTGGACTGTGAATTTTAATGTCTTGTTCTTGTTCTTTATCTTGATCACACAATTTTATTACAGCTATTTCTTCTTAATATTCCTGAGAGTAAATTCTTGGATAGCTTAGATGCTCTCAAATTCTTAAACTTTACCTCGATTCTATAACAGATATTGGTACTTTTGTCTTGTTGACATATTAAATTGGTGTTTCTAGTACCTCAAACAATAAACAATAATACAATAAACTGTAAAGCTGGGATTCTACCACTTCTCTCAGGGGCATTTTAGGCAAAGTGACCTATAAATTCCTTCAAGTCATCCTGGATAATTAGTTTAATACTATTCACACAACAATTATATTCTTACCCAACTCGCCTAAAAAATACCAAACTGCCGTTTTCTTATCACTAAGGTTTCATTCGACATATCTACGGCACACAAATTTCAGTCCTTTAAATGTGAAAGAACTTGGAGAACTCATTACAAATAACAGTGACGGATTTACATACCAGAAATAACCAACTAACAAAGGTAAAGTGTGTAGAAGGAAACCCAAAGCAGCCTACGATCGTGAGTTGACTCAGACCAGCTCAGAGTAAACTAATGCCACGTCACCACAAAGTGAGGCTACAATATGATGGAAACCAATATGGTAGAACAAGTCCATTGAGGAATTAATTAAAAGATTAAAGCGAATTGTATAAAATGGTTTGTTATGAGGATAGAGATAGCAGAATTAATTATGTCTATTTTATAAAAGAGATAAATAAGAAGGTAAAAAATCAAATAATATAACAAAACAAAAATCAAAACATGTCAACAAAGACTCTTAAGATAAATTCACAAATGGGAGGACCACGATCAAGCAAAACTTGGATCTGTAAGTTTCTTTACAACAATAATAACATATACCAAATAAACTAACGGACTAATGCCGATTACTTTGGAAGATTGTAGGAAACTTTTTACGGATGACAGGGTAGAATTTACGCCGACTCAAGGAAACTGGGACACACATGATGAAAATGAAGATGTTGAAGCCTTAACATCGTATGAATTGTTAATAACAGTGAAGGCAATGAAAAAGGTCACGCTTCCTGGACAAGTAAAATTCCAATAAAACAAAAAATGTATTTGAAACATTCGTAAGAAATTTCGTATATTGCCTTAAGAGTGAGGCAGTCCCGTATGAAGGGAAACAACTTTTCGTAACACCTCTATACAAAAAGGGTGATAGGCAAAAATGCAAAAATTACCGCATGTGATGACTCTATTGGACGATTATATGGAGGAATTCTGAAAAATCGAATAGAAGCTATCATACATGATGCAGAGGAACTAAATGGTTTCCGTGCGAGAAGGTCTTGCATTTATAATGGGTTTTGCTTGAAGCAGCTTCATGAGAAGGCTGTCAACCGTGCACCGGTTGTATACATAGCATTTACTGATTTGCATAAAGCGTATGATAGCAAAGCTCCGGCAACAGGTTTGTGTTAGTGTTGCCAATATTACAGCAGTACGTAACTTGTACGAGGAACGTATCAGTAGGCCTACTGTTAAAGCCGGGAATAAGGTCTCCCAGGACTTTGACAGGTTTAAGGCAAGGATAGTCCATAGGTCATACGTTATTCAACTTTATTTTAACGCAGCCTTAGGAGGTGGAAAAGATACTGTTGTGAAATAGTGACCTTAATAAACACACTACACAGGGATCTCAATCTACACGCGGCGGTGGCACTGGAAGAACAGGAGTCCAACTACATGATCCGAAAACTGCATAAAGAATATATATTTTGGAGCCTCAATATCAATTTGAAAAATCGAACTGATTGCTGGAAATAGAGGTATCGACATGACTTTAGATATACGTACTATAAAAATATTAGTATTCAAGTTTCTTGGTGTGACATTAACAAAAGATGGCAGAGTGATGAAGATACCGACAACAAAATAAAATAAATAAAGATAGGATAGCTGAGAAAGCGTTTGAGTAGCTGAATTTATGTTTTGGAGTGGAACAATACAAAAAACAAAAACAAAAAGATGGTTTACTCTATAGAAAGGACTTATAATTCGGAAACTTGTCAAACAAACTCGCAAAGGGTCCAGAAAGTGGAGATGAACTTCTGAAGAAAGTCCTGTGGAGTAAATTGAAGACATCAGGAGGTAAATTCGCGTGTAAAAGACAATTTTAGAAGCCAAAAATAAGAAGCGCTTCAGATAATGTAACCAGTATCTGTCGGTCGTTGACCTAAGAAATTGTATAACTGGGTTCCACATAGAAAAAGGAAAGAGTGCACTCGTGGGTCTATAACGAGCAGCAGGATCCCAGTAACGTCTAACCTCTACGTTCAGCATTAAAAAATTACGTTAAAAATGGCAGCAGAGAAACTTGCCTGAGAATCCAGACTCCGTGCTCCCATGGCAATACCTCAAGACTTCCTTGTGGCAAAAAATGACATTTATGGATATACACTACCGGTTTTGGGGACACAGCGGCCTTCATCTTTTTATATCTACCCTAATTATGTTTTCCTTTCTTAAAAACGACCTATATTTTGTAATCCGTTTATGTATTCCAGACAGTGTAAGGTTTTGAACAGCAAACCAGTGAATGTCTGTACTTTGGTTGAATTCTCTTGGATGAATTGTTATTGGTGAATTTTGCAGGGAGAAAGTACCTACTGGTGACAAAATACCTTTTGTGTGAATCTACCCTGGGTCAATTACTATTTCATTATAAAATTTCTACACTTAGCAAATGAACTACTCAATATTGGACATTTAACCGGTGGAAATTTTGTCACAGTAGTACTACACGCCCAGCCGCCTCATAATATTTTTTCATATTATTGACCCACTTCACGGACGTTATACGTAAATTTTGCAATCTATGCAATTTTATCCAAAGTACTGAACAAATTCTGTAAACTTTAAGTCGAGGGTACATCGAAAATACATCGAAATTTTCAAATGACAAGACCCTAAAACTTACCACGAAGTTTCATCTTTATCGTCAAATGCTATGAATAAACATAATAATAGTTGTCTTGATTGTTCATCATCTTTTTTCACAGCACTACACTTTATATAGTAATGAAACTTTCAACTTGTGAAACTTACTTGTCTTTTCTTCTCGAACGCATTTCGGCGTGGTGTTCGCCTTCGTCAGCTTTGAGACAGACTGCCATTAATTTGTAACGGTTTTTTACTTGGAAGGGTGGTGTGTGGAGGAAGGGGATTGGCGTGGGGATCCAAATTATTGTTAGTTTTTTGTATAATTGTGTCAAAAAGGGTATGTGATTTATACTGTAATTGGTCGTTAAGTATGTTGTTTGGTTGTGTTGTGTTTATAAATAACACAAAACATATAATAAAACCAGAAAGCACCAAATACCTTAAACAAATCAAACCTAACCCCCCTAAACTAAATGCATTACCGAAAATACACAAACCTAACATTCCCATCAGACCATTAATAAACAACACACAAGCTCCCTCCCACAAAATCGCAAAACACCTAGACAAAATAATCAGAGAAAACATTAATCTCAGTAACAATACTTCTATCAAAAATAACATCGAACTAGTCAAGAAAACTGAACACATCCACATCCCACACAACTCAACATTAGCATCTTTTGATATAACCAATTTATACACCAATGTCCCAATTCAAGAAACCATACAAACACTAGAACATTTACTCAGACAAAACAACACACCTGAAACACACGTACAAGAGATCATCACACTTACCAAAATAATAACTGAGCAAAATTACTTTACATACAATAACAATATATACACACAAACAGACGGTCTCCCGAAGGGATCCCCCATATCAGGAATACTGGCAGAAATATATATACACAACATAGAACAGAACCACATAATAAACAACAACAAATACACCAACAAAATCATTTACTGGCACAGGTATGTAGATGATATATTACTTTTATTCAAAGCCAACACAAGACAGGTTGAAAACTTCCACAAATACATAAACACAATACACCACAAACTAAAATTTACACTAGAAATTGAACAAAACAATAGTATAAATTTTATGGACCTAACAATTAACAAAACTAACAATACACACACGTACAAAATATACAGAAAACCAACCACAACCGACATGGTTATACACAAAACATCAAACCACCCAACACAACATAAACATGCGGCCTTCAACCATATGCTCCATAGACTAACTAAAATACCATTAAGTAAACAATATTATACTGACGAACTCAACACAATCAAATACATAGCAATGAAAAACGGTTACAACCCTAATTTAATAAACAAACTATACAAACACATCATAAACAAAAACAACAAAACACAAAATACCAACAACACACAACATAATAAATACATCACACTCACATACCACAACTCCAACACACACAAATTCGCCAACACATTCAGAAAACACAAGTACAAAATAGCATACAGAACAAACAATACCATCAAAAAACACATCAATGATACAAACACGGTCATAGACAAATACAACAAAACAGGTGTTTACAAATTAAATTGTAATAACTGCAATAGTTTCTACATAGGCCAGACGGGAAGATCTTTTTCATCCCGTTACTCTGAACACCTAAAAGCTTTATCCAACAACAATATACATTCCGCGTTTGCCACACACATACACACAAAAAACCACAGCTACACCAACATAGATACTAATCTCGAAATATTACACTACTTACCCAAAGGTCGAAAACTTAACACAGCAGAACAATATGAAATATACAAACACCACACAACACAACCAAACAACATACTTAACGACCAATTACAGTATAAATCACATACACTTTTTGACACAATTATACAAAAAACTAACAATAATTTGGATCCCCGCGCCAATCCCCTTCCTCCACACACCACCACCACTATACCTTCCAAGTAAAAAACCGTTACAAATTAATGGCAGTCTGTCTCAAAGCTGACGAAGGCGAACACCACGCCGAAACGCGTTCGAGGAGAAAAGACAAGTAAGTTTCACAAGTTGAAAGTTTCATTATTATATAACATAATAATATGCTCGTCATAAACAGATTGTCCACATCATTAATTTTTTGAATAGATATGTTGTGTGGATTTTTTCCGTTCAGAATGTATTGAATAATACGACATTGGAAAATTCTAAAGACGTTAATTAATTGCCAGTATATAATTTATTTTTGTATTCTTTTAATTGTATGCAGAGGAATCAACTATTAAGACCAACTTTCTTCTTTTGGCGACAAATGATGATTCTTTGTTGTTTCAATTTTTTACATAAAACAACGAGGACTTTTATAATATCTACGGAACTATCCACAAAGTGTTTCAAAGGAAGTTAACAGGGACATGGAACTAAACGTGGGCGAACCTATTTTACTACACGGATGTGAGTTCGCCACTGAACACATACGAGAAAGATGAACTGACATTTCGAAAATGACATTTCTGGGAAAATGAAGGGTTTCAATAGGCTAGAAATGTTAGAGATAAGAGATGAAAGCACAGATTAACATGACAGATTAACGACAGAAAGCGACCATGAATGGAAAAATAATCTTTGAAATCAGAGTAGACAATGAAGTGCAGAAGAAAAATGTTTTGAACCATTCAGAAGGCTTCTTAATTTCAAAAACCAAACTGATAGTTTCTGCTTAATTCTTAGTCAGGTTTAATCTGTTGGCAGCTTCCGTAATTCCAAATTTCTCGTTACTTGTTGAAGAACTGTAGCTTGCTTTGTACTGCTTAGTACTTTCGGTCTCCCCACCACTATGAAGTCCTAAACAACGGCCTCGTGATTAGTACTCAAAAGTAGTGAAGTGAAAGAAAGACCTGGTCCTATAGGAAGCTGCAACAGCTAGCAACAAATTTAGATTTCTAGCTGTATTTTATTCCATACAATACAGAAAAAGGTCAACACACCAATATCGTTGCTTGTCACGTATTTAATTATCAGACACCTATTTAACTTTTCCTTTTTCTTATATCAAACTTTTGACATTTAAAGTTTAATTTAGTCCTTCTATTTCTCGGCACGTAGAGCTCACTTCCACAGTGTTAACTTAGAAATCTGGCGAAGACCCACAATCTACTGGCTTTATATAATTTTCCGATCTTTCATGTTCTAGTTCTTCAAACATTCCCCACTGGTTTTTCTATGAAGTACACCTAATTAGGTTGTCGAGTCGAGTACAGTCAAAAATGCAACTCCTGATCCTGATCTGGATTACCACTATCTTCAACACCTTTCGTTCTTTTTACATTTCAGTAAAAATGTGCGGTTGAAGCATCGTGGTTAAATTATAATTTTTTTAAGGCTGCAGTTTAATCTTGGCCTTATTTTTGTTTTCCAAGTGTTAGGTTTTCGTCTTCAACTTAAGTACCTCATTTATTGCGGTTGTTATGACTGAAGATAAAACAAGTCACGCCCTAACATACAGATACCAAATCTAAGTTTGAAGTCAACTCTGTTGATTAACACAAACTTGGCGGCTCGTCAGGATAGACAGGGAATAAAGATACGATTCGATGTTCATGTGAATAATAAGTTTATGTAGACAAGTAGAATCATTATATAATGAACTGAGCCACAGTGTATAACTAGAAAACACGCCACTGAAAACTGAGTTTGTTTCTTAGTTTCTTAATCTTACGAATGAGACGAAAACGAAGCTTACGTCTGTTCAAGCCATTTTGCAACTTAATTTTAATTACAAGTAATTATGAAATCATGAGCAGGTTTATAATTACGTATGTAATTACGCAGGTTTGTAGGTTTGTAATTACGTATATCGCTGAAGCAAAAACACTTTCTACGCAAAGCAAATTATTTTTAGATTGACAAAATTAATTAATTTTTAATTAAATAATCTCAATTGCGTTGCACTAGCTCCGGCAAAATTAAATTTTACCGAGAAAATTAAATCGTTTTTCCAATACCTGCAATGAAATAATTAGATTGTTGCTGTTCACAGCTTTAAGCTTGTAGGGGTAATTATTGCTTCACAGGACAAATCGTCGACAGTAACAATTAAATGATCGTTACTACAGCAATTAAGTACGACATATCGAGTTTGTATCATCAACATTCAGACGCGCGCGTGGGCAACACCTACGCGAAAATCCTAAACGGAGACCAACAGGCTTTAATATAATGTAATTATATATAAGGTAATATAACAAAAGTTATAATTAAAATACAACGAAAGGCACAAATATTTAAGCCAAAAATTTCTATCTTGACTATTGAATGCCATCAATATTATTACTAAATTCAGTCAAACTTATTTCTGACCTTTAAAGTGGCTTCATTTATAACACTGATAGGTTCTACAGACTATTTCCGACTGACTTAGAATCAATAAATACCGGAAACAATTCCGCTACGGCCTAGATAGTTTGTACAGTCCATTTCCGGTAGAATCTGGCACGTTTACTAGAATTGTATGATTCCATTTGCGTAGGCCTATATTCTGATAAGTCAAGTAGTAATAAGTACTAAACTACATTTCTTTATAACTTTACAACGGATATCTGTATTAAGGTGCTTCATAGGTGTTTCGTTAACTCCTTGCGAAAGTACATTTATAAATTGAAAACGTGAGCATCAACAGTCAACAGAAGTTACTGGAAATCTGGCTTTCTTAACAACGCAGGCGTTTGGTTTTTAATGTATTTGATGTGAAAATTAGAATTTTTAATCGTATGCCTTCAAAGTTAAATTTACAGACCGTTCTGAACATGTTTCTTTTAAGTTGACAAGTTTTGTTGTCCTAATTTCCGTAGAAAATCACTTAATTCATTTTATGTAAATAACTGTTTTATTATTCTGGGAGGAAGAAAAATTGTAGAATAGAAAATTTCACTCTATTTTTCCTATAATGTAGTCGGTAAGCAAGCTAGTTACATAAATTAGAAACTAAAATGTAACTACGATTATCAAACTTAATTAAAGTATTGTGATGTAGTGTTGTATTGTGTATTGTGGGGCAAGTATTGAATTGTGTAATGATAGTAAGTTTTAATTGTTCTTAATTAATGTTTGAGCTTATGACGTCTTTGTTTTTCTCGACAACAATCGTAATATTTCGCGTAAGTTCCCTTAGCGATATTAATACAATGAAAGGGAAGGTTTTATTTAGAAAATAAAGGTTACTTTAAAATTAAAGCGAGACTTTATAACACAAATATAAATTTTCAGCATCGACGGATCAAATTAAACGAGTAGTTACGAGAAAGTTACATTCATTAATGTAGAAAATTATTACTACTTAGTATAGTGAATGTGCGTTTCTTTTACGTGTTCCTTTAAGTTTTCTTCTCACTTACGTTCCTTTATCTATTCCCGCGAGTTACTTTCTTTCTTCCAGTGCTTTTTTCTTATTTCATTCTGCTACATTCTTCTTGCACTGTTCGGATTCTTCTCTTACTGCTCCCGCCTTGCACGTTCTTCGTGTTATCTATTTGCATCCTAAGTGTTTGTACATTAATTCCTTGTACAGTTTTAAACAGTTTTAATTTATTACAGACGTGTGTGCAGAAATATGTGTTTTCATCATCAAACGGCCTTGTTGTACTTTATTAGCACCAACCAACGGCTGTGTCTCATCTCTTTATCACAATTTGAGTTCACTCTTTGTATCCTCTAAAGACAGTAGAACATCGATTATCCTGATTGGTCTACCAAAGACCGAGAAAAATTTGTTAAAATATATTGCTTACGTTTTAGAAGAGTGTTTTACCAGCGAGTAAATGTAGAAGAAAACATTATTAATTGTACTTACATGTTTTTAGATAATATAAGGAATTTTGTTTTGGCTGAGTCATGTAACTCTTTTCTTTCTGCCAAATTAATAACCACTAAGTAAATTTAGAAAAAAACAGTAAAAACTACTTTATACTTGTTTTTCAGGTTTTCAATACCATTCTCAAAACAGTTAATTCCCTATTTATGCGAACGTTATTATGTTGTTTTTGTTATCATCTAATTCATCGTCTTGATCTTCAACGATTCTTCCTTGCAGTTCCGTTAGCCGATATACCTTAAAACTGTCTTTGTAACAGCTCAACAAACTATTAGCTTTTACACTGGAATTTTTAAATTGTCTTTTATAATTTCAGCTCTATGGTTCGATCGTTGTTAAGAAAAGTGTTAGTTTAATTACAATAACTTGGGAAACACTTCTGCCTCAAACAGTAGCACTATCGTTTTGTCGAATTTGACAGCAAAAAGTAATGTAAACTTTGATAATTTTAAATGTCAAATCTTCTTCTGGTTAACTTGGCAGAACTTCTGCATCTTACAGACCACATCTGAAAGTTTTGGTATGCAATCCCGTGATGAGGAATTTTATCATATTTAAAGTATAAAGGAATAAACAGTTTTGCCAGCCATCACAACACTTTTCCTATAAATTTTGTTATAGAAGAAAGTTGGAGACAAAATTTAAAATTTTGTGCCTATTTAAATATATGTAAATATAATTTACGTCTATTTAAATATAATTTTTTAAATGTCACTTTTTAAATTTGTGTCTAATAAGCGATAAACAATAATGGTTCTATTTTTAAACGTGATGTAAATGTAAGCGTATAATTCTCTACTATATGCCCACATAATTCTAGCATACGTGGTAATTCTACATATTTTACATGATTTTTTAGTATTTAAAAAGGGTAAAATTAATTTTAAAAGTTTTTATTTTAGTTTGTAACAATTATTACAATAATTGTTGCTAATAATCATAAAACGAATAGTTTTAATGCTCGAGAGAAACATATCTTAATCAGTGAATACTTTTTAGGTGAAGACACGACAAGTTTGCAACTTAAAAAAAAAAGGATAAACGTTGCGATTTAAAGAGTTTCGGGTGGATAAGAACGGAAGAATATTATTTTTTATATTCTGAAAGTGCAAAAAGTCGTGGCCAACGGAGTAGAGGAAGAAGGGTTTACTGAGGGGCCATACGTGCAAACATATACATGCATACACAGTTAACAGGGACCATACGTTCATACATATACATGCATACACAGTTAACAGGGACCACACGTTCATAAGTACACATACGTACACAGTTAACAGGGACCACACGTTCATAAGTACACATGCATACACAGTTAACAGGGACCACACGTTCATAAGTACACATGCGTACACAGTTAACAGGGACCACACGTTCATAAGTACACATGCATACACAGTTAACAGAGACCACACGTTCATAAGTACACATGCGTACACAGTTAACAGGGATCACACGTTCGTACATACACATGCATACACAGTTAACAGGGACCATATGTTCATACATACACATGCATACACAGTTAACAGGGACCACACGTTCATAAGTACACATACGTACACAGTTAACAGGGATCACACGTTCGTACATATACATGCATACACAGTTAACAGGGACCACACGTTCATACATACACATGCATACACAGTTAACAGGGACCACACGTTCATACATACACATGCATACACAGTTAACAGAGACCACACGTTCATAAGTACACATACGTACACAGTTAACAGGGATCACACTTTCGTACATACACATGCATACACAGTTAACAGGGACCACACGTTCATAAGTACACATGCATACACAGTTAACAGGGACCACACGTTCATAAGTACACATGCATACACAGTTAACAGGGACCACACGTTCATAAGTACACATGCATACACAGTTAACAGGGACCACACGTTCATAAGTACACATGCATACACAGTTAACAGAGACCACACGTTCATAAGTACACATGCGTACACAGTTAACAGGGATCACACGTTCGTACATACACATGCATACACAGTTAACAGGGACCATATGTTCATACATACACATGCATACACAGTTAACAGGGACCACACGTTCATAAGTACACATACGTACACAGTTAACAGGGATCACACGTTCGTACATATACATGCATACACAGTTAACAGGGACCACACGTTCATACATATACATGCATACACAGTTAACAGGGACCACACGTTCATACATACACATGCATACACAGTTAACAGAGACCACACGTTCATAAGTACACATACGTACACAGTTAACAGGGATCACACTTTCGTACATACACATGCATACACAGTTAACAGGGACCATATGTTCATACATACACATGCACACACAGTTAACAGGGACCACAAGTTCATACATACAAATGCATACACAGTTAACAGGGACCACACGTTCATACACACACATGCATACACAGTTAACAGGGACCATACGTTCATACATACAAATGCATACACAGTTAACAGGGACCACATGTTCATACATACACATGCATACACAGTTAACAGGGACAATACGTTTATACATACACATCCATACACAGTTAACAGGGACCACACGTTCATACATACACATGCATACACAGTTAACTGGTACCACACGTTCATACATACTCATGCATACAAAGTTAACATGGCCATACGTTCATACATACACATGCATACACAGTTAACAGGGATCACCCGTTCATACACACACATGCATACACAGTTAACAGGGACCATACGTTCATACATACAAATGCATACACAGTTAACAGGGACCACACGTTCATACATACACATGCATACACTTTTAACAGGGACAATACGTTCATACATACACATGCATACTCAGTTAACAGGGACCATACGTTTATACATACACATCCATACACAGTTAACAGGGACCACACATTCATACATACACATGCATACACAGTTAACTGGGACCACACGTTCATACATACTCATGCATACACAGTTAACTGGGACCACACGTTCATACATACTCATGCATACAAAGTTAACATGGCCATACGTTCATACATACACATGCATACACAGTTAACAGGGACCACACGTTCATACATATACATGCATACACAGTTAACAGGGATCACACGTTCATAAATACACATGCGTACACAGTTAAAAGGGATCACACGTTCGTACATACACATGCATACGCAGTTAACAGGGACCACAAGTTCATACATCCACATGCATACACAGTTAGCAGGGACCACACGTTCGTAAATACACATGCATACACAGTTAACAGGGATCACACGTTCGTACGTACACATGCATACACAGTTAACAGGGACCATACGTTCATACATACATATGCAGACACAGTTAACAGGACCATACGTTCGTACATACACATGCATACATAGTTAACAGGGACCATGCGTTCATAACATACACATGCATACACATTTAACAGGGACCATACGTTCATACATATACATGCATACACAGTTAACAGGGACCACACGTTCATAAGTACACATACGTACACAGTTAACAGGGACCACACGTTCATAAGTACACATGCGTACACAGTTAACAGGGACCACACGTTCATAAGTACTCATGCATACACAGTTAACAGGGACCACACGTTCATAAGTACACATGCATACACAGTTAACAGAGACCACACGTTCATAAGTACACATGCGTACACAGTTAACAGGGATCACACGTTCGTACATACACATGCATAGACAGTTAACAGGGACCATATGTTCATACATACACATGCATACACAGTTAACAGGGACCACACGTTCATAAGTACACATACGTACACAGTTAACAGGGATCACACGTTCGTACATATACATGCATACACAGTTAACAGGGACCACACGTTCATACATACACATGCATACACAGTTAACAGGGACCACACGTTCATACATACACATGCATACACAGTTAACAGGGACCACACGTTCATAAGTACACATACGTACACAGTTAATAGGGATCACACTTTCGTACATACACATGCATACACAGTTAACAGGGACCATATGTTCATACATACACATGCACACACAGTTAACAGGGACCACAAGTTCATACATACAAATGCATACACAGTTAACAGGGACCACACGTTCATACACACACATGCATACACAGTTAACAGGGACCATACGTTCATACATACAAATGCATACACAGTTAACAGGGACCACACGTTCATACATACACATGCATACACAGTTAACAGGGACAATACGTTTATACATACACATCCATACACAGTTAACAGGGACCACACGTTCATACATACACATGCATACACAGTTAACTGGTACCACACGTTCATACATACTCATGCATACAAAGTTAACATGGCCATACGTTCATACATACACATGCATACACAGTTAACAGGGATCACACGTTCATAAATACACATGCGTACACAGTTAACAGGGACCACACGTTCATACATACAAATGCATAC